>NW_026844077.1:8096236-8369619 GCF_029531705.1 Pantherophis guttatus | reverse complement strand
ATTCTATTCTATTCTATTCTATTCTATTCGTATAGCATGATTTTGTTACTAGAAGCAAGATAATTGTTAAGTGACTTTTGCCCCATTTTATGTCCTTCCTACTGCTGCTAAGTGAATCCCTGCAGTTGATAAGTTAGTAACCCAGTTGCTAAGTGAGTCGGGCTTCCCCATGGACTTGTGCTTGACAATAGCAGCCAATTGGTTTCTGGACAGGACTTAGAACAGAAACAACTGGGACTTGTCACAACACTTTCTTGGACTCAGGATGAACCACATTTTGTTTTCTACATGCTTGTTGTGGCCCGTCAGCGGCCTGTGCAGATTGTAGCTGATTCCGACAACAAGGAGGCTGGTGTGGTGCTGCGCCAGCAGCCTGTGCAGCTGGCGCTCGAATCGGACAGTGAGGAGGCTGGAGAAGATGTGGTGCCAGAGGCAGGGATTCAGCCAGGGCCTTCAGAACCTCCAGAAGCTCCTTTAATTAATTAATTTATTTATTTATTTATTATATTTCTATACCGCCTTTCTCCCGTAGGACTCAAGGCGGTGTACAGTCAAGAAAAATATAGACACACAAACATCATAAAATTGCTAATTAAAATTAAAATGAAGTGAAGAGGACGAAGAGGAGGAGCCTCTTCTCGATGCATGGGCGTGCAGAACTGCCAAAAGGCAGGAGTGGCTCCTCAGGAGGAAGCCTCCTCGAGAGAAAGGCTTGGGGCTAATTGGCCACTCCCTTAGCCTATTTAAGAAGGAACGCCACTTGCAACAAGCTGTAGAGAACAACTTTAGTTCACTCTCTTTCGTATCTGCAAAATTGCTTCTGGGCTTTCTGTCTACTCTAGTAAGACTGTGATTACTTTATCTTACTTTACTTTACTTTTATTTTATTTATATACCGCCCTACTCCTGAAGGACTCAGGGCGGTGAACAGCCAACAATAAAATACATACAGAGCCTACAGAATTCTGGTAGGCTGTTAAGACAGTATTAAAAGCCTTTGGTTGATAAAGACTAAGTTATTTGAGTAAAATAAGCTTTGTATAGAGTTTGTGTGTGCTGCGTTCTTTGGGGTCCGTAGCTGGGGCAGAACAATGCTCCAAAGAAATATCATTTTTCCTCTCCTTCAACTCATGCAAATCATCTACAGTTATGGACCTCAGTGGAAATATTTTTGGGGGATAGTTGGAAGGCGTTAACATTACCCTTTAAAAATGAGAGTGTGGAAAAGTAATTTGAGTTATAAGGGACCATATCAACAGTGAGGAAAGGGATATGGCCATGACGGTGAACCTATGGCACGTATGCCACAAGTGGCATGTGGAGCCATACCTGTGGGCACATGAGTTTTGCCCTAGCTCAGCTACAGCACGCATGCGCGTGCCAGCCATCTGATTTTCGGGCCTTCTGGGGCCACCTGAAATCAGAAAACAGGCTTTTTCCAGCCTCTGAAGGGCCTCGGGGGGGAGGGGAGGCCGTTTTCACCCTCCCAAGGCTCCTAGAAAGCCTCTGGAGCCTGGGGAGGGCAAAAAATGGGCCTAGCATGCCCACTGTGCCATTGTGTGCCAAAAGCTGGGGGAAACACGGGGGGTCACATGTTCATGAGCAGGGGGCATTGATTTCTGGGTGTGGGCAAGTGTGCGCATGACCCCCACTTTTGGCACGCGATGGCAAAAAGGTTAGCCATCAGTGGGATGTGGTGTTGCGATGTGGGATGTGTTTTGTATCACAGTTGCAACACCTGCTGATCAGGTTACACTGTGGAAATTGCTCGCAGATTCTGTCCTCTTCAGTCTTGTCAAAACATTTGAACACAGTGAATTATATGTACCGAGGCAGTGTCATAAATATTGTAGAGCACTTGGTTGCACCACAAATACTGTAAGGCGTTTTGTATCTTGAATGCACTTAATTATAATAGCAACCAGTACTTTGCATGGTTTGTTAAATAGTTCCACCCAGGGGTGAAATCCAGCAGGTTCTGACAGGTTCTGGAGAACCGGTAGCAGAAATTTTGAGCAGTTCATAGAACCGGTAGCGGAAATTTTGAGTAGTTTGGAGAACCGGCAAATACCTCCTCTGGCTGGCCCCAGAGTGGGGTGGGAATAGAGATTTTGCAATATTCTTCCCCCAGGAGTGGGGAGGGAATGGGGATTTTGCAGTATTCTTCCCCTGGAGTGGGGTGGGAAAGGAGATTTTGCAGTACCCTCCCCCTGCCACACCCACCAAGCTAAACTCACCAAGCCACACCACACCCACCAAGCCATGCCCACAGAACCGGTAGTAAAAAAAATTGGATTTCACCACTGGTTCCACCATTTTATGGCCTGCTCTGTTTATTTATAATTTTTTATTAATCATCATTCAGCAATACCAGGGGCACAACTTGTCTGCTCCTGTTCCACATCACAAATTCAAGACGTTGATGTTGTGGCTCCGTTACCTGAGCCTGTGTCATCGGCAGGAGAGGCCTCCGAGAGTGAAGGAGAGGAGTTGGCAAGGCCTCCCTCTCCAGGACCCTCCTCTTTGGCAATGCCTTCGGTGTCCGCCTAAGGGTAAGAGATAGGGCTGGGGCCAAGCACGTCCATGCAGCCACAGATGGACAGTGATGAGGGTAATGAGTCTTGGCTGGATCCACGCCAGCGTCGCAGAGATAAACGCACGCAACAGAAGAAAAGGCGTGCCCGAGATTAGGCTGAGTCACTGAACCACACCCCACAGAGTATTAAAGGGACCAGTCAAGCCTTGTGATGAACAAAGCTGAAAGCGTCCACGCCATTCTGCATTGCCGGACTTTTGCTATAGGCTTTGCTGGATTATATTTGGACTTGATTTACTCTGTAATTATTGAACATTTTACTTTGATGTACCAGAAGTGGGGTGAAGTTATCTCTTCTCTTTGTGAGTAATAAACTCTTGGCAGGCAGCCATTAGGTTGCTGCCAAGTTCCGTTATCATAAGGAAAAGGATTTTGTCGGCTGGTTTGGTTTTTAACTCTTGGATGTCTGTTGGTGTGTGTGCATGTGGGACGGGGACAGAACAGTTGATTTCAATCCATGAAGCCCTGGATGGCTTGGTGTTTTTGGACATGTAGCTCTATCCCACTGGCCACATTCAGCCCATCCTACGCGAAGATGCTTCGGATTCCCATTTCATGAGGTTCAAGGATCAGGGTCCAGAGCTGGTCCTTCTCAGTTGCAGTGTTAAGGACATTAGGTATCTGAATGTTCGTCAGTGTATCCAAAGCAACATGGTTAAGTTGGAATATTGTACGTCGGAAGACAATATAGCTGATAATTTTACCAAAGCGCAAGGTGCTATAAAACATAGAACGTGTTGTGAAAGCTATGGATTAAGAATCTAAACTGTATATATTGACCTGTCCAAAGGGGAGAATGTTAGGATATGGTTTGAGCCTAACTAAGTTGTCCAGGCAATATATGTGTACTGTAACTTTAATCTGTAAATGTATTATGTTACTTTAAAGGTATTCATTGTAATGCTGAGTCATGCTGTAATTAGGTAATGACTGGTTGTGAGAGTATTTAAGCAAGGTATTGTAACGTATTCAGTTTGATGATGAAGCTGATATGATATGCTACCAGAGTATGATATGCTACCATTGAGAGGAGTTGCTATCTGTAATCATAGTTTGATGGATCTGCTACCATCGTGGTTTGTGAACCAGAGTGAGTTTGTTATTCTAACCAACTAATGTTTATTTGGTAAGAAGATATCTGTAACTACTGGACTGATTTACTGGCAAAGACTTGGAATTTGTTTAAAGACTATGAGACTGTTTTTCTACTATAAAGTAAGCTTTTGATAAACCAGTTTGCATAACTCTTATTCATTGTTCTCAGCAACGTTTCCTTGTGCATTTACTCTGCTGGTTGGTAACACAACACCAATATCCTTAACATGCAGCCTCAATATTATGGAAAGATTCCCTAAGATTTGGTTCTGCCAAACAACTTACTTGCATTTCAAGAAACGGGGGAAGCCAGAGGTGGTATTCAGCCGGTTTGAACCGGTTCAAGCGAACCGGTAGTGGCGACTGCCCACTTGCCCCTGGCATAAAGATGTCCTATTTAGCCACATTTTCAAAGCTGGGTGCATGCGCAGGTGTGCGTGCGAGCAAAACACATGTGCGGAAGGCGTACCACGTGGCAAACTAGTGGTAAGCATTTCTGAAACCCACCACTGGTTGAAACAGTCTTCTTCTAACAGACCCATTGGCCCCTGTAGTGGTATCGACTGATTTGTTTTTGGTGTATTTTAATTGGGTTGATTGTACATTGATAGAAGCAGGGGTGAAATCTAAAATTTGTTACCACTGGTTCTGTGGGCGTGGCTTGCTGGTGGTGGGGTAATGTGACTGGGTGGGCGTGGCCAACTTCTTTTTTTCTTTTAAAAACATTTTTTCTACAACCTCTTTGGCGAAGAGGTTGTAAAAACAATGCTTTTAAAAGCTTCTGACGATCCCAGCTGAGTTGCCTGATCGTCAGAGGCTTTTTTTTCTTTTAAAAGCATTTTTTCTACAACCTCTTTGGCCAAAGAGGTTGTAGAAAAAATGCTTTTAAAAGCCTCTGACGATCCCAGCTGAGCCGCGCGATCATCAGAGGCTTTTTTTTTTCTACTTTTAAAAGCATTTTTTTCAGCCGAAGAGGTTGTAGAAAACATGCTTTTAAAAGTAAAAAAAAAAGCCTCTGATGATCGCGCTGGGCATGGTGGCAGCAGGGATTTTTGCTACCGGTTCTCCGAACCACCGGCCTCTATCGCTACCGGATTGGGTGATCCAGTCCGAACCGGAAGCATTTCACCCCTGGATAGAAGGCGATATTTGTAGTTCAGGGTTGAACTGTGGAGTCCTTAGCGCTCTCTGAGTTTGGTTGTTTTCTTGCTGATGTTTTCATTACCATTCCCCACTATACTGTCAGAGCTGAAGAAGCTTCTTGGATGAGAAGCGAAATATCTTCAAAAGAAAAAACAAGAAAGTCCAGTTGCCTCCTGAAAAAGCACCTTTGGGACAACTATGACTGAGAATCTCTACAGACTTTCATTACCAGACTTGGTAATGTCATCAGTGCTGGAAGGGAGTGGGATTAATCATTTTTATTGATCTGGATTTTATAGATCAAGGGGTGTGGGACATATCTGTTATGTTGTTGTAAACCACCTAAGGTTTTTCAGAATTGGAGGGATGTATACATTTAGGTTTCAAGCAAACAAACCAAGATTTACCATGATAGACAGCAGTGGTGGGTTCAACATTTTTTTACTACCAGTTCTGTGGGTGTGGCTTGGTGGGCGTGGCATGGCTTGGTGGGCATGTCGGGGAAGGATACTGTAAAATCTCCATTTCCACCCCACTCCAGGAGAAGGTAACTGTAAAATCTCCATTCCCTCCCAATCAGCTGGGACTCGGGAGGCAGAGAATAGATGGGGGCTGGCCAATCAGAGGTGGTATTTACTGGTTCTCTGAACTACTCAAAATTTCCACAACCGATTCTCCAGAACTGGTCAGAACCTGCTGAAACCCACCTCTGGCAGACACCAACATCTAAAGGACTTTACTACTTTCAGCCTTCTGATAAACATGATTGTCCTGATGCCATGGCTCTTTTGGAGCAGTGGTGTAATGTCAGGACAGATGTAGAAAAGAGGACAAGATCTGTGCCACAATATTGTGACTCACGCCTATCGCACCAAGGGAACAATTTTTTTAGTGGTCTTAGTGGATATTTTGTTTAGTAGACAAAATATCAGAAATCCATAGCTGTGTACAGCTGAGTACAGTTGTAGCAACCTTTAACAGATTAACAGAGTTGGAAGGGACCTTATAGGTCATCTAGTCCAACCACCTGCTCAAGCAGGAGATCCTATAACATTTCTGACAAATGGCAGTCCAATCTTTTTTTGAAAGTCTCAAGTGATGAAACTCCCACAACTTCCGAAGGCAACTTCTGTTCCATTGGTTGATTTTTCTCACTGTCAGAAAGTTCCTCCTCATTTCTAGGTTGAATCTCTCCTTGGTTAGTTTCCATCCATTATTCCTAACTAACTAAACTAACTAACTAAACTAACTAACTAAACTTTCGTTTTAGTCTCCAGTCCCCTAATCATCCTGGTTGCTCTCCTCTGCACTTTTTTTTTAGAGTCTCTATTTCTCTTCCTCTAGGAAGAACACAAAGGACACATTAGGAAGAGTAAGTAGCAACAGAAGATATTTCTTTGATTATTTCTTTTGTTTAAGTTAATGAATGTCTTCAATGCATCCTTGTTATACATCACGTGCAGATTGGGTTTAACTGTAGATGGAAACACCCGGTTACACAAGCTGAATTGCGGTCCCAAGTTGCATGCTTTGTCTGCAGTAACTATAGCAATGAAAGTGCAACTACTATGTTAAAAGAGAGAGATTCATTATCTTGTTTCCTAATAAGGAAAGCAAGTGTTCATTTGTGGGTTGTATTTCAGAAGCTATGATGAGACTCACTAATGAAATAATCCATTCCGCTTTTGATTTGCAAATGTTCTCCAGGCTATGTAAAATTTAAATGAAGATAAAATCCTGTAAAGGGTTCACAATACTTATTTAGCACCTTTTTTTTCTGTCAAGATGTACAGCTTGGTCTATATACATCTCCTATTATTTTATCTGGGGCTTTGTTCCATCAAAATTCCACATTTTGATGGGATTTTTTAAGTGTAAAATGTATTTCAATATCCTAGCTTTCCTTAACATGTTCAGTGTGTACCAATCTATCTCCACTGTGCACACCAGGGGTGAAATCCAGCAGGTTCTGAGAGGTTCTGGAGAACCGGTAGCGGAAATTCTGAGCAGTTCGGAGAACCGGTAGCAGAAATTTTGAGTAGTTCTGAGAACCGGCAAATACCACCTCTGGATGGTCGCAGAGTGGGGTGGGAATGGAGATTTTGCAGTATGCTTCCCCCAGGAGTGAGGCGGGAATGGGGATTTTGCTGTATCCTTCCCCTGGAGTGGGGTGGGAATGGAGATTTTGCAGTATCCTTCCCCTGCCATGCCTACCAAGCCACGCCCACCAAGCCATACCATGCCCACCAAGCCACGCCCACAGAACCGGTAGTAAAAAAAAATGGATTTCACCACTGGTGCACACCTGTGTGTGTTTGCATGTAAAATCTCCAAATAATCCCGGTTGCAGTTTAGTTTAGTTTAGTTTAGTTTTATTTGATTTGTATACCGCCCTACTCCCGAAGGACTCAGGGTGGTGAACAGCCACAGGATAAAAAACATAAATACAAAATTTTAAACTGAATAAAATCGAATTAAACAATTTGGCCGAAGACAGATTTAAAACACCCCAATAAATTAAAAATGAATTAATGGTTTTTAACAGTTTTTAAGTGGAATGTTGAGTCGCCCTTTTTGAACCAAGAAAAACCTTCTGCTAGGTAATCTCAGGAGGCGGTAACACCAGCCAACACTGTCTTACCCCAAAAATGGGAGCCAATCCTGGTTAGTACTTAGCCGGGAAACTTCCAGGAAATATCAAGACTATCAGCAAGAAAAAGCAGCTGAACTTATATAACAGAAGAACGGGATGACTACTCACTATTGCTAAGAAAGCCACACACAAATTCCCTCCAAGAGTCTAGCTCCGTGATGGTGAACCTATGACACGTGTGCCAGAGGTGGCATGTAGCACCCTCTCTGGGGCATGTTCAACTCTGCCATGCATGTGTGCGCACCTCCTGCCGGCCAGATGGTCTTTGGGTCTCTGCTGTGCATGTGGGGGGCATGGGGGGACATGTGTGCATGTGGGGGGGAGGGTGCATGCGGAGGGCATGCACATGCACAGGGGGTAGGGCAAATGCGCGGGGGGTGCACATTGCATTTTGGGGTTCGGGTGCCCATTTGCGCATTCACACATGCCCTTTGGGCACTCGGTCCAGAAAAGGTTAGCCAGCACTGGTCTAGCTCGACTTCAGAACTTCACTTATTGCTAGCAACAGCTGGAGGTAAAATAATTGTTCAGTCTCCAAATGGACCTGTTTCAGTAAATCTCACTCATCTCTGGAGTCCTTGGTGTCCTCTGAGGTTGGTTGTTTTCTTGCAGGCAGTTCAGCAAATGTATGGCAAACCCCAATTAAGGAACTCAAGCAGCATTGATGATGTTACCAAGTTGGGTCATGAAACCTCTGCAAGAAAATAACCAAACTCAGAGAGCATTGAGGATTGCACCGTTCAACCTTGAGGTTAACCCCGACTCCATCATCATCATCATCATGGCTGATGTTACCTAGTTGGGTCATGAAACATCTGCAAGAGAGCAACCAAGTTCAGAGAGCACCAAGGACTCCACAGTTCAACCCTGAGCTACAAATATTCTCTTCTCTTAGGTCGAAGGAGAAATTTCTCTAACAGTTAGATCAATTAATCAGTGGAATAACTTGCCTCCGGAAGTTGTAAATGCTCCAATACTGGAAGTTTCTAAGAAGAGATTGGATAACTATATGTCTGAAGTGGTGTAGGGAATCCTGCCTTAAACAGGCGGTTGGACTAGAAGACCTCCAAGGTGCCTTCCAATTCTGTTTATTCTATTCTATTTTACTCTACTCTGCTCTGCTCTGCTCTATTCTGTATTCTTGTTCTATTCTGCATTCTTGTTCTATTCTGCATTCCTGTTCTGTTCTGTTCTGTTCTGTTCTACTCTACTCTATACTCCACTCCACTCCACTCCACTGCATTCCATTCCATTCCATTCCATTCCATTCCATTCCATTCCATTCTATTCTATTCTATTCTATTCTAATGGTATTGGTGTTCTACAGTATTGGTCATCTTAGCAAGAAATCTCTCTTGGATTTTTTTTTTTAATTTGATTTATATGCCGCCCTTCTCTGGAGACTCAGGGCAGCTTACAATGCGCTAAGCGATAGCCTTCATTCTTTTGTATATTTATACAAAGTCAGCTTATTGCCCCCACAAACTGGGTCCTCATTTAACCTACCTTAGAAAGGATGGAAGGCTGAGTCAACCTTGAGCCTTGGCGAGATTCGAACCTGCAGTAATTGCAGGCAGCTGGTCTTAATAACAGGGTGCTTTAGACCACTGTACTACCAAGGCCCTTTTCCCAAAAGTTCTGTCTTTTTGTTATTTATATCTAACCAACATCCCCAATCTATTAATAGTTCCTATTTTAAGCCATTGTGTCACCTGGATCTACATTTTCCCACCCAGAAACATTTATTTTAGATGGTGGTGAGAAAGACTGATGGAAAGAAAGAAAGAAAAATGGTACATTCTATAGACATTTGACTGCTTGTCGGGCAAAATACCCTTCTACCCAGTTTCCCCCAAAATAAGACATCCCCCGATAATAAGCCCAATCGGGCTTTTGAGCACATGACAGTAAGGCCAAGCGCTTATTTCAGGGTTCAAAAAAATATAAGACAGGGTCTTATTTTCGGGGAAACACGGTAGCATCTTCTCTAAAAGCAAGTACCAAGTCAAACCATTTGCTATAGATGGACCTTTCTAATCTTTATCTCTCTTGCTCACTTTCTCTCTTATACGTAGTGACTATTCCTGGTAAATAGGACACTTGGAAGATGTGAGGTTGCGATGGAAAATTGCTGGAATCTTGTTGCTGAGTAACAAAACAGTTTTGACAGCATAGGGTCTGTTTTCAACTCTGACACCAGCTTGGCATGTTTGTATACAGTTCCTTTCAACACCTCTCAGTGATCAAAATAGGCATATAGAAGGATTTTCATAATCTGGGCATTGCAAAACCAAGCTAAGAGAGACTCCGAGGAATCAAATCTTGGCTGAAATTATCCATGGTGAAGGATGCAGAACTCTTTAAAGAGAGAAGAGAGTGAAACACATCCAAGTTCCTCTGAGCTTGCTACATCTCAGCCTTTTTGGATCTTATTAGGATGCCAAAGGAACGTGTGGGCCAGATTTTCAGAAAGCTTCAAAAGCTGACACTTTCCATCAAACTTCAAGGATCTTTGAAGCTTTTAAAACTTCGGAACTTGATGCCTTAAGTTGTTCATGCTTTCCCTATCCTTCTGTGCTGTGTATTGTTGCAGATAACACAAGAGGAAATGGAGAGATAAAGCCTGCAATTTATTATGCTAAATATGTGTCTGCTTTCATCAGGACCTCGGCTGACCCCGCATTCTATAGTAATTAACTGAATTAATGGCTTAGCTGCATCAAACATTTGAAGCAACAAAGGGTGGGAACGTGGCCCAACATAAGGCTTTTGCAAAGAAGCTTTGAATCTTCAGGCAGCTCTTCTGCTTTGATGTCCATGTGATGGAAATGGTGGATTATTTCCATTATTTCCATTCTGCTAAAGCAAAGTTGGAGTCTTAGTGGACAACCAATTAAATATGAGACAACAGTGTGCAGCAGCAACCAAAAAAAGCCAGTGCAATCCTAAATTGCGTTAACAGAGGAATACAATCAAGAACAAGGGAGGTACTAATACCATTCTGTAAAGCCTTAGTAAGACCACACCTAGAGTACTGCATCCAGTTTTGGTCACCGCATTATAAAAAAGATGTTGAGACTCTAGAAAGAGTACAGAGAATAGCAACCAGAATGATTAGGGGACTGGAGGCTAAAACATACGATGAACAGTTGCAGGTACTGGGCATTGCTAGTCTAGTTCCAGGATTTGAAGGGCTGCCACGGAGAGGAGGGGGTCAAGATATTTTCCAAAGAACCTGAAAGCCAGACAAGGAATAATGGATGGAAACCAAACAAGGAGAGATTCAACCTGGAAATAAGGAAAATTTTTCTGACAGTGAGAACAATCACAACATGGAACAGAAGTTGCCTCCAGAAGTTGTGGGAGCTTCATCATTGGAAGCTGTCAAGAAGAGACTGGACTGCCATCTGTCAAAAATGGTGTAGGGTCTGCTTGGGCGGGTGGTTGGACTAGATCAGGGGTGAAATGCTAACGGTTTGCACCGGTTCAGGCAAACCAGTAGTGGCGGCAGCAGGTGGTTCAGAGAACTGGTAGCGGCGGCAGTGGCGTGAGGCTCCACCCACCTGCCCAGACGTTGTTAAACAGGTTACAGGAAGTAACCTGTTTTTTACCCTCTGTGCATGCGCAGAGGGTCCAAGCATGGATGTGCACTTCCGAACCGATAGGGAAGGTAAGTAAATTTCACCCCTGGACTAGATGACCTATAAGGTCCGTTCCAGCTTGTTAATCTGTATACTCTATATCCGTGATGGCAAACCTATGGCACGCGTGCCACAGGTGGCACACGGAGCCATATCAGTGTGCATGCGAGCTTTGCCCTAGTTCAGCTCCGGCACGCAGGTATGTGCTAGTCAGCTGATTTTTGAGCCTTCTGGGCCCCCCCGGAAGTCAGCAAACAGGCTATTTCCAGCCTCTGAGAGCCTCCGGAGGGGGTGGGGAAGGATGTTTTTGCCTTCCCCAGGCTCCAAGAAAGCGAAAAATGGGCCTACTGGGCACACTGTGCCATCGCATGCCAAAAGTGGGGAAAGCACAGGGGTATTGTGCGTGCATGCACGTGGGGGCAAGGCATACTGAATTATGGGTGTGGGCACACGTGGGTGTGACCCCCACGTGCTCCTCCTGCTTTTGGCACACGAAGGCAAAAAGGTTAGCCATCACTCCTCTATATAGTCTGTAAAGTGTTAACTGAGCCTTAGAAGGCAGAATGCAAAATGAAGTTGAAGACAGAGAAAGGGGGGGGGGGCAGAACAAAAAATTCAGAATATATAAAAATAAGGAAAGAGAGACCGGTGATGCTGTTGGCAACCATTATGAAAATCAGAAAATAGTATCTCTTGGGTCCATAGGCATCGATAGAGGAATTCAGTGGGCAATTTATGACTCATCTCTTATGGTATATTCATGCTAATGGCATATCTTATATTTGGTCAGATGTTATGATGTAAGCCTAGAATTGCCTTCATGTTGACATCAAGGAGCGTTGGTGGTGCAGCGGATTAAACTGCTGTTAAAGTAGCACTTAACTGCCAGCTGCCTGCAATTACTGCGAGTTCAATTCTCACCAGGCGAAAGGTTGACTCAGCCTTCCATCCTTCTGAGGTAGGTAAAATGAGGACCCGGTTTGTGGGGGCAATAAGCTGACTTTGTATAAAATAGAACACTGCTTAGTGGGAGCCAAAAAGCTCTACTAAGCAGGTATATACAAAAGAATGAAGGCTATTGCTTAATGCATTGTAAGCCACCCTGAGTCTCCCGAGAAGGGCGGTATATAAATTGAACTAATAAATAAATAAAATAAATTGTGACTTCCAACAGATACCTCTATTTGTCAAGGTTCCAAGTAACACCCCCAACGAAAGAAGACTCCAAGGCTAGAAATTCCTCAAAGTTCCATTTTATTACAGATGTCATATTGGCACATCTGGGGAAAACCCGAATCTGAAAGCTTCCAGTTTTCCCCCATCCATAGGAAAGTCCAAGTCCCTGCCCAGAACCCACTTGTCCATCACATGGGCCAATCAATGTACCGTCCTAACTGGAGATGCTTTTCGGTCACACCACTCCAGGTGCAGGGCAAGATGTCCTTGACTCTCAGAGAAAGGAATGTTATTATGACTATATATCTCCCCTGCTCCATACAATCCCCCCTCCCAGTTTCCCACAGCACTAAATGTGGCAGGCCTGAAGATCCAATGCAAAAGATGGCTTCCAGACCTGACACTATTCTTGCCTAAAATATAATAATTTGAGGAAATAAACCAATAATGCAGGATGCAACCTTGGTATAAGAACTCCATAAAGTACTGCCGATAACTCATCTGCCCCATATCTTCTCCCAGGATCATGTGGTTGATCCCAGCAGCTGCTGCATGATCCTATAAAATGATAGGGTGCTCAAAACCACTCTAAAGGTAAAGGTAAAAGTTTCCCCACACATGTGTGCTAGTCGTTTCCAACTCTAGGGGGTGGTGCTCATCTCCGTTTCAAAGCCGAAGAGCCAGCGCTGTCCGAAGACGTCTCTGTGGTTATGTGGCTGGCATGACTAAACCTCAAAGGCACACGGAACGCTGTTACCTTCCCACCAAAGGTGGTCCCTATTTTTCTACTTGCATTTTTTACATGCTTTCGAACTGCTAGGTTGGCAGAAGCTGGGACAAGTCACGGGAGCTCACCCCATTACACAGCACACTAGGGATTCGAACCGCTGAACTGCCAACTTTTCGATCGACAAGCTCAGTGTCTTAGTCACTGAGCCACCACGTCCACTTTAACCCACTCAAAACCACTCTAGATTTCTGTTAATCCCTTTATTTTAAATAATGGGTGGATTCATAAAAAGTTCTTATCTGGTTGCTAAATAAACCAATGCTGGGAGTTTAAACATATGGATGCCAGTAGACTTTCTAATCCCAGACAGTTTTTTGTTACGCGATTCTTCTTGGTTCACATGAATGGTTCAAGATTTTGGTCAGCAGGGCAAAACAGGGCTAAAAATAGAACCAAGGTTCTTTCAGCTGTAGACAGAATCGAGACAGTGTGAATGATGAATCAGTGGAATGACTTGCCTCTTACACGAATGGATGTTCCATTGCTGGAAATTTTCAAGAAAAGATTAGACAATCATTTGTCCTGGATGGTATAAGGTCTCCTGCCTTGGACTTGGGCTTTGAATAGAAGACCTGCAAGATCCCGGTCATGCTCCCTGCTGGAGTCTGAATCTGAGATGGAAGATGAGCTGGAACAAGAACTGACAGTGAGTGAGAGGGCAGCTCCGTTGGCCTTAGAGGAAACTGGGGAAGGGCAGAGTCAGTCCAAGCAGGGCTGTTCGGAATTAGCAAAGCCTGCAGTCAGGGAGGAGAGACAGAGCTCAGACAAGGCGCAAGAACTACCCCCTCCTGATGCAAGGGCTAGGAAAGTGCAGAGAAGGTGGGATCAGTGCAGGCAGAAAAGGCCACGTGCGAGGAGAGTGCCCCGCCCAGCTTTACCAGGAACACTTGGGGAATGAGACTTAAGGAGACACCGTGGCGAGCGGCATTTGTCGGGAACAAATCAGGGGTGAAATGCTCCCGGTTCAGACCGGATCGGACGATGCGGTAGCAATCATGGCGGGTGGTTTGGCGACCCGGTAGTGATGGCGGAGTGAAGCTCCGCCCACCTGCCTGGGTGTCATTACTTCCTGGTTTTAACCAGGAAGTAATGTGTTCTTTACCTTCTGTGCATGCGCAGGTTTTACACATGCGTAGAAGGTCTGCGGGCACATGTGACGCATGCACACGCTTCTGAACTGGTAAGGAAGGTAAGTAGATTTCACCCCTGGAACAAACGCTGAGTTCCTGAAGTGTTGTGTGGTGACATTTGAACTTGCCAAGAGTCCTTGCCTTCCTTGTTGGCGTTCTGGACTAATTATCTGGATCTTCTGCTCCCTGAATTCCTTGCTTGGCTCTTGTTTGGCCAAATACATTTGGGATTTATTGCCGTGCAGATAGATCTGGGCTGGACTAATTGCAGCCAGAGGCTGTTTGAGGTTTGTGTAAGGGTTTGTTCTCACTCTGCATTAGGACCGGCCAGTAACGTGGGAGCATTTGGGGAGATTTGGAGCAATAAAGGGGCTCTTTGAACTACCAGCTGTTTGTGTTATTTTTGTGCCATGCCCTGGGTCATCACAATCCCTTCCGGCCCAGTGATCCTAAAATTGTATGAGTGCGGATGTAAAGAATGGTTGAGGCAACATAACTGCTCATAAACCCATAGCTCAAGGGGGCAACAACAAAAGGATAGGAGGGAAGTTCTGGAATCATTTGAGTGCGTTTTCTTTTACAGTGCATCATTTTGGGATTTTTTTTAAATCAAGAGAGGTCTGTTGCAGCTAACAGAAACCAGGTAACACTGATTAAAACAACATTGGCACATAATTTTGAGCCTACAATGTTCTAGCATGATTCACTTCCTCAACTAGAAAAGGAAATGAAACCTGCACCAAATATACATGTTTTCAGAGATGTTGTATTTCCTTCATCATTTAATAACGACATGCAAACATCTATATGCACAATTAGTTTCGACACGATGTTTCCTATTATTCTGAAGGTTTGTTATTATTTTTTTAAAGGAAAGGAACATATATTATATTCTGTTATGCAAACTGTTACTTGAACAGAACAAGATTTCCAATTAATCAGGTGATATCGCACATAGAAACCATCTAATTATAGTTTCCACATATGCACCAGTACAATCTGGCGTTGAACATTTGATGCATCCTAGGATCAACAAGGCATTAAATACGGCACTATCCGTAAATCAGAAATTTCAATATTCTCGCCCAAGAGTCCAAGCAGAGAGCATGCATGTTGCATGTGTTGGCATCTCCTTAAATCAATTTTATCTTTTCCAGGAATTGCACCCAGGAAAAGAAGTAGCTTCTTTAAGGAGTTGCTGATAATTCCAGCATACAGGCCCATGTTTACTCAAAATCATCTTTTCGCGCTTGAATCTGGTACAAACAAGAAGCACAAATTCAGGCAAAATCTGACCCCTATCCTGATTTCATCTAGGTGTACAGACTACAGGTAGATCTCAATATACAACCACAATTAAGCCCAAAATATCCATTGCTAAGCGAGACAGTTGTTAAATGAATCACTGTAGTTGTTCGGTTAGTACAGGGGTCGGCAACCTTAAACACTCAAAGAGCCACGAAGATCCTAACCGGAAGCCCCCCGTTCAATTCTGGAGCTGACCGGAAGTCCGGGTCCCCCACCATAGAGTCTGCTCCTAGCATGTCATCCTTTTTCCTCTACCTGTCCTAACCGAAAGTCCTATCAATTGTGGAGCCGACCAGTGACAAGGAGCCACAGCAGAGGGATGAACGAGCCACATGCGGCTCCAGAGCCGCAGGTTGCCGATCCTTGGGTTAGTAACACGATTGTAAAATGAATCTGGCTTCCCAGATGCTTATCAGAAGGTCACAAAAGGTGACCCCCCAGGACACTGCAACTATCACAAATATGAACCAGTTGCCAGGGGTTCGAATTTTGATGAAATGATCGTGGGGATGCTGCAACGACACCTATTACTGTTAGTATACTCTTTGCTTTCTTTTAAAGCAGTTATTCTACTTCTAGTTGCAGGTCTTTTCTTACAAGTTTAGAAGAGTTTGTGGGAACCCTAGGGCCATAGGAGCCAGAATTTTACTTTACAGCATATTAGCTCTGTAGATGTATTTTAATAAATGAAAATAGCAGGGAGGGCATGGATATATTAATAGAAGAGTAAACGGGTAAATGAATCACTCTAAAAGCTATGTTGGAGACCCAGGTCACAGTTAATTAGTTAATTAGCCTAAGAGTGCCTTCATGAGTTTCCTTGTGTTTGCAAATAATTTAACCCTGTACCTACTTCAGTGCAGAACTGGTCAGTGCCATCATTGCTGTTTTGATTATTCTTTCATAAAAGGTAAAGGTTCCCCTCGCATATATGTGCTAGTCGTTCCTGACTCTAGGGGGCGGTGCTCATTTCCGTTTCAAAGCCGAAGAGCCAGCGCTATCCGAAGACATCTCTATGGTCATGTGGCCGGCATGACTAAACACCAAAGGCGCACGGAATGCTGTTACCCTCCCACCAAAGGTGATCCCTATTTTTCTACTATAATACAAATGTTAAAAAACCATTAAAATACAATTAAATAATTGGCCCAAAAAACGAAATTTAAAACACCCCAATTCATAAGACAAATTTAAAATTTATGAATTTTAATAATTTTAAAAAGTTTAAAAGAGAGGTTAGGCCAGGCCGGCCTGCTGGAAAAGAAATGTTTTGATGGCACAGCGGAAAGTGCGCAGATCCGGGATCCTCCGTATCTCCGGGGGGAGCTCGTTCTAAATGGTGGGTGCCCCCACAGAGAAGGCTCTCCCCCTGGGGGCCACCAGTCGACATTGTTTGGCCAACGGCACCCTGAGGAGCCCCTCTCTATGGGAGTTTACTGGTCGGTGAGAGGCCACTGGTGGCAGAAGGCGGTCTCGTAGATACCCCGGTCCTAAGCCATACTTTCCTTATAGTTCGCAAATGTGTGCATGTCCACGCATGTGCCCGGCCTTCCGGGCATTCACTTTGCTGGCATGTGCGCCTTCCATGCATGCACCCGGCCTCAAAAACGTGCCTAAACAGGATGGCATAGAGTCAGAATGGGTGGGCAGGCCCACCAGTGATTTCCGCTACCGGTTTGGGCGAACCAGTCTGAACCAGCTGAATACCACTTCTGGCTGTGCCACAGCTGTTTGTTTTCATGAGGTTCTGTCTTTGTCAGATAATAACAGCAAGAAGTAGTAAAGGAGTTGAGAACCTAGGGTGGTGGTATCATTTGATCCCTACCAAGATTAACAGGATAAAAGATGTAGCTGTGGAGCATAGTTGTGGGGGAATGTAGAGAAAAGTAGATCTACAGAATTATAGAAATGCTTCACTTTAGTATACTTTTTACTGGCTTATTCGATGAGGAAATAGGCAAGGTTTCTTGTTCAGCTTTTGTTCATATTCTTCAAATTTGTATCCCTTATGGAAAGACAATATTGACTGGGAAATATTGACTAGAAAGTAAAACTAGACACACACTTGTGGGTCATCCCAACTGGATAAAAATGCTTTATCACACTTGGGCCTTTCAGAATATAATAGAATAGAATAGAGTTGGAAGGGACCTTGGAGGTCTTCTAGTCCAACCCTCTGCCCAGGCAGGAAACCCTACACCACTTCAGGCAAATGGTTATCCAACATCTTCTTAAAAATTTCCAGTGTTGGGGCATTCACAACATCTGCAGGCAAGTTGTTTCCACTGATTAATTGTTCTAACTGTCAGGAAATTTCTCCTTAGTTCTAAATTGCTTCTCTCCTTGATTATCTTCCACCCGTTGCTTCTTGTTCTACCCTCAGGTGCTTTGAAGAATAGTTTGACTACCTCTTCTTTGTGGTAGCCCCGAGATATTGGAAGACTGCTATCATGTCTCCTTTAGTCCTTCTTTTCATTAAACTAGACATACCCAGTTCCTGCAACCATTCTTCATATGGTTTAGCCTCCAGTCCCCTCATCGTCTTTGTTGCTCTTCTCTGCCCTCTTTCTAGAGTCTCCACATCTTTTTTACATCATGGCGACCAAAACTGGATGCAATATTCCAAGTGTGGCCTTACCAAGGCATTATAAAGTGGTATTAACACTTTATAATGTTTTAATAACAGAGCTTGTTGAAGATGGAGTTCTCATTGAGCAACTATTGTTTGACATTTTGGTCACCACAAACACAAAACAGATGTTGAGAGTCTAGAAAGAGTGCAGAGAAGAACAACAAAGATGATTAGGGGACTGGAGGCTAAAACATATGAAGAACGGTTGCAGGAACTGCGTATGTCTACTCTAACAAAGAGAAGCACCTGAGGTAGGAGTGGAATCTACTTACCTTCCCAACTGGTTCAGAAGTGCACACGCTGAGCTTGGACCCTCTGTGCATGTGCAAACCCTTCTGCACATGTGGAGAGGGTAAAAAACAAGTTACTTCCTGGTTAAAACCAGGAAGTAACAACGACCAGATAGGTGGGCAGAGCCTCGCGCCACCATCACTACCAGTTCCCCGAACCACCGTCCGCCATCGCTACGAGTTTGGATGAACTGGTCGGAACCAGGAGCATTTCACCCCTGACTTGAGGGCAGGAGAAGACGAAGCAGATGAAAACTTATCAAGGAGAGATCCAACCTAGATCTATGGAGAAATTTCCTGATGGTAACAATTATTAATCAGTGGAATGGCTTGTCTTCAAACGTTGTAGGTGCTCCATCACTGGAAGTAGACAGAAGAGTAGACAGCCATTTGTCTGAAATGTTATATGGTCTCCTCTTGAGCAAGACCTCCTTCCCAACTCTGTTATTCTGTAACTCTAGAATATTATCAAGTTTTCACAATTGGCCTACTGGTCGCCCTCCAGATATACCATGGATTACCCATTCCATAATTTTCCACCAAAGAGCTCAAGCTATAATTTGCAATTCCTGGAATCACAACTTGATTTATCTAAAGAATAATTTGCCGAGAGATGCTTATTTATATGCCGCTGACAGATCTATGGCTTGATTTCCAACTGACCTGGCATTGCCTGTGGATCCTGGCTGCCTGATTCAGCAAGAAGAAAACATTCAGTCCAAAACTGGCTTCCACTCTGCTGACACCGAAGAGGGAAAAATACCACTGAATTGTCCAAATTATGTTGGATGCTTGCCGCTTTTGTCTAATGAAAGAGCCATCTCTAGCTTGACGTTTAGTAGTGCAATTAACCTCCTTGTCTTTTCAAATGTGTAGTTTTATGCTTTAGTCAACACAGAGAAGTGGTAGTAATTTATTTATTTTTTGGTTAAGACAAACAACAAGAAGAAGAAGACTTCAGAAGGCATCAACACATCATTTTTTTTCCCTCCTCTTTGATGGTGCTTTTCTCCTTCTAACTAACTTCAGAAGAACTCTGGCCAATGAATGACCTAATAATAGGGGTAGAATTCTCCCTTGAATCTGGATCTAATGAGAAATGTGCAAAGCAGTTAAAATCTGGCTCATATCTCTGATTTTATCCGAGTCTAATCAAAGAGTTGTAAACCTAATCTTGCATAGCTTCTTCTCCGGTAATATCACACTACTAACCAGAGCATACAAAACATTTGCTAGACCAATTCTTGAATACAGCTCATCTGTCTGGAACCCGCACTACGTATTGGACATTAATACAATTGAATGTGTCCAGAAATATTTCACAAGAAGAGTCCTCCACTCCTCTGCTCGCAACAAAATACCTTATACCACCAGACTTGAAATTTTGGATCTATGCCACCTTCGGTATGACCTAAGCATAGCTCATAAAATCATCTGCTACAATGTCCTACCTGTCAATGGCTACTTCAGCTTCAACCACAACAATACACGAGCACACAACAGATACAAACCTAAAGTGAACCGCTCCAAACTCGATTGCAGAAAATATGACTTCAGTAACAGAGTGGTCAATGCCTGGAATGCACTACCTGACTCTGTGGTTTCATCCCAAAACCCCCAAAATTTTAACCTTAGACTGTCTACTGTTGACCTCACCCCATTCCTAAGAGGTCTATAAGGGTGTGCATAAGAGCACCAACGTGCCTACCATCCCTGTCCTAATGTTTCCTCTATTCGTATCTATTTTATGTATTCAGTTCATGCTTATACTTATATATATTACCTAATACGTTCTTGACAAATAAAATAAAATAAATAAAAATAAAATAAAATCTAATTCAGTTGTGCATGGAAGGTAATAGATCAGGTTTCAAAAGAAGAGAGTATTTGTAGCTCAGTGTTGAACTGGGAGTCCTTGCTGCTCTCGGAGTGTGATTATTTTCTTGCACACGTTCACTAGTATATAAATAGAGAACAAACTTCACTCATTTCTAGCACCGATGACGTTATCCAGTTCGGTAATGAAACAACCAAGCTCCAAGAGCACTCAGGACCCCACAGAAATGTTGGAGCAAAATGAGATCAAGCAAGATACTTATGCCCATAAAATGAGTTAGCTACATCTCCTTAGTTCATCTGGATGCTGTCAGTCAAGACTTGAAAAGATCATTCACTGTTCACCTAGGAACCATTTGCACTTCAGTTTGAGATGCAGACAACACAGACTCAACCCCAACAGCCTGAAAATGTGTTCAACAGGGAAGGGACACAGGCAGTGGTGGGATTCAAGTAATTTAACAACCGGTTCTCTGCCCTAATTATTTCTTCCAACAACCAGTTTGCCAAACTGCTCAGAAAGTTAACAACCGGTTCTCCCGAACTGGCAGAACCCCATCACTGGACACAGGGCAGAAAAAATATCCTGCAGCCAAGAAGGCTCCACACCTATTTGCACCACTCAAGTGACCCTGAGGATGCAGACAAGCCTTCAAGTGGCCTCAACAACTCTCTAAAAAGGATGCAAATGACCAGCTGTCTGCAAGGAGTATAAATCCTTCCATTCCCCACCATCCAGTCAGAGATGAAGAAGCTTCTTGGACGAGAAGCGAAACGTCTTCAAAAGAAAAAAACAAGAAAGTCCAGTTGCCTCCTGAAAAAAAAGCACCTTTGGGACAACCATGACCTGCATGACCAAGAATCTCCATAGACAATTCACATGACACAATGACCAAATCAATAACCATCTTGGCATGATGGATTGGTTCTTATATTAGCAATAGCAATAGCACTTAGGCTTATATACTGCTTTGTTACAGTCCTCTCTACACGGTTTTACAGGGTCAGCCTATTTCCCCCAACAATCTGGGTCCTCATTTTACCCACCTCGGAAGGATGGAAGTCTGAGTCAACCTTGAGCCTGATGATCTGTCCCCGTCCACACACACACACAAACACAGCCAGCTGAGGGTTAAGGAAACACTTTGGCACACACCCAGGTCTTATCTCCAACTTGGCAGCGATTTACACACCGTCTGCCAAGTGCGTTTATTTCCACAAAACAGAAAGATAAGATACTTAGCGTACAAAAAGTCCAATCAGAATAATATTTCTCTCAATAGTTCCGGACGAGGCTTTAGTGACTATCCAAGGTTAGTTTTGTTCGTCACAGGGATCACTGGCCACCACCCTCTATTATATAGTCTCTGGGGTGTGGTCCAGTGACTCAGTTCTAATCCCTAGCATGCCTCCTGAGCTGCTGCAATCGTTTATCATGCCTTCGGAGGCGTGCATCCAGGAATGATGTTTCTCCTCCGCTCTCATCCGAGCCACCTGTCTCCCTGCTAATCTCCTCTCCCTCGGCCGGCACCTGAGACAGTGCCAGAGGGGAGGGGCCTGGAGAGGGAGGCCTGGCTGACTCCTCTTCCTCATGCTTGGAGCTTTCTTCCTCCGATGGGACAGGCTCAGAGGGCGGGGCCACAACACCTGGTAGGATTTGAACTGCCAAATTGCAGGCAGCCAGCAGTCAGCAGAAGTAGCCTACAATGCCGCACTCTAATCACTGCGCCACCGAGGCTCGATTGGACCAAGGTCAGGTTTATCCTCAGTAATGGAAACTCATTGGGCCATCAATAATACTCAGCCCCATCAAACTCACAGTGTTGTTGTTGTGGGGATAAATGAAGGGCATTTTTTCCCAGATAAACTGCTTGAGTTCCTGAAGTAAAGGCCAAAAAACTCCACCAGCATTTCATAACAACAAATACTAATAAATAATTCTTGTAGAGATTTCCTACAGAAGAAAAGTGGCTCCCTCTCTCTGAAACATCATCCCTCCAGAGATTAGAATGGCCCCCTCTCTAACACTCTTCTGGAAGGCGCTGAAGACCAGATTCTGCCAGTGGGCCTGCGGAACCCAAAACGGGATGGAACCAGGAGTGGGATTCAAAAATTTTAGCAACCGGTTCTCTGCCCGGTTGCTGGGTGGGCATGACTATGGTGGGCGTGGCCTACTCGGCCTCCTGCACCAAGGTGTGTGGGGGTGTGTTTTTGCCTTTCCCAGGCTCCGGAGTCTTTCCTTGAGCCTCCGGGAGGGCAAAAACAGCCTCCCCTGGCTCTGGAGGCCCTCCAGAGGCCAGAAATGGGCCCATTTCTGGACTTCTGGAACTTCAGGGAGGCCCATTTTTCACCCTCCCAGAGCCTCTGTGTGGACACTGCACTTACCTGGCATCCAAAATGGGCCACGTGGAGATTCCTGGGAGGGGTGGGGTGGGGTGGGAGGGGCCAGCCAGTCCTTGCAACCACCGGTTTGGTGAACCAGATGTAAAATTAGCATCTGGTTGGCTCAAACCGGTCCGAACCAGCTGAATCCCATTTAATGGAACCCATTAAATGGCGGGTGTGATGTGTTGTCGCCGGGGTGAGTGGGCTATTATATTATATTAATTTATTATTTGGTTATCTTCTTTTATTACTTTTATTTTATATATATATATACAGTGTTTTTATACCCCCTGTAAGCCGCCTTGAGTTGCCATGTGCGAATAGGCAGCAATATAAATTTTCTAATAAATAAATAAAAGTGCAGGGAATAAGATGCAGAAACCCCAATCTAGATTGTTTGGGATAAGAAGCGACTTCCTAAATGTCAGAGCATCAGAAGAACAATTTATTCAGAGTGTTTAGTGGATATTTTCAAATTGAGGTCAACTGTCCAGTAGGGAAGAGATCTTTAATGGAGGAACACATTGGCTTTGCAATCCTATGTGGCCCCTTTTCCCCCATACAATTATTCCAGTTACTATAACTTGTAGAAGGTGATGATCGTTTTTATCTGACACTTACTCAAACCTGCCTGATCACAGTTCAGTGTAAACCTAGATCTGCTGATTATATGAAGGCCTTGCATAATCTTCTATTTGAAGTAAACAAATTCTATTTGAAGTAAACAAAGCATGCTCTCCCCACTTCTCTTCTCTCTGTATACCAATGACTGCATCTCTAATGATCCATCTATTAAACCACCGAAGTTCACAGATGACACACCAGTGATTGGTCTCATTCGAGACAATGATGAATCCGCATACAGACGGGAGATTGAACAACTAGCCTTGTGATGCGACCAGAACAATCTGGAACTGAATACACTCAAAACCGGAAAAATGGTGGTAGACTTCAGGAGAAATGCTCCCATACTTCCACCTCTCAAAATACTAGACAACACATAATCAACAGTAGAGACCTTCAAATTTCTAGGTTCTACCATATCACAAGATCTAAAATGGACACCTAACATCAAAAATGTCATCAAAAAAGCACAACAAAGAATGTTCTTTCTGCGACAACTCAGAAAGCTCAAACTGCCCAAGGAGCTGCTGATCCTCTTCCATCCCTCTGCTGCGGTTCAGTCACCAGTTGGCACAACAATTTTGAAGAGCTTCCAGTTAGGGAGGGAAAAGCACGGCACACCAGGAGGAGACTCTATGGCCATGATGGCGAACCTATGGCATGCGTGCCAGAGGTGGCATGCAGCGCTCTCTCTGGGCACATGAGCCATTGCCCCAGTTCAGCTCTGCCACACATGAGCGCGCATCTTTCACCAGCCAGCTGGTCTTCAGGCCTCTGCCGCACATGTGTGGGGGCTGTCTGCACATGTGTGGTGGGAAGAGCACGTGTGGGGGCCTGTGAGTGCATGTGTGGGGATGGGATGCATGTGGGGGGCCCGTGTGCACATGCATGGGGGTAGGGCACATGCGTATGGCACGTGTGAATGTTTGGGGGCAGTATGCATGTGCAGGGCCCACACTCACATTGCATTTTGGGGGTTTGGGCATGCATGCACGCATTTACACACACACGCACGCTTTGGGCACTTAGTCCGGAAAAGGTTACCCATCACTGCTCTATGGCAAGGAGCAGGTTTTCCAACCAGCGTATCTACCATCCCTGTCCTACTGTCGCCACTTATTTGTATTTATTTGTTCATATTCATACCTGCTATCTTGTACATGTTTGACAAACTAATAATAAATAAAATAAATAAATAAATTGATAGGACTTTTGGTTAGGACAGGTAGAGGAAAAAGGACGCCGCGCTAGGAGGAGACTCTATGGTGGGGGAATTGGACTTCCGATCGGCAGAGGAAAAAGGATGCCGTGCTAGGAAGAGACTCTATGGTGGGGGAACTGGACTTCCAGACGCAGAGGAAAAAGGATGCCACGCTAGGAGGAGACTCTACGATGGTGGAACCAGACTTCCGGTTGGCTCCAGAATTGAACAGAGAGCTTCCGGTTGGGACCTTTGTGGCTCTTTGAGTGTTTAAGGTTGCTGACCGCAGCACTAATCAGTTTCTTTAATCATTCCTGGTAGAGGAAATACTTTCCAGGTCATTCACCACTTGGCAGTGGTTCTCCAATTTGTCACTGCCTATTTTGAACCACAGTGTCCAAAACTAGTCCCAGTATTCAAAGTGGGTGTACTTAGTGTGGGAGAACTAAGGGTACACCGTAGAGCAGAGCAATTGTTTCCTTGTTCTATCCGAAGACATTATTCAGAGTCTCACTGGAAACCTTTAGCATCTTCTAAAAGTCATCAACCAACAGTTGTGCTGAAATAACAATAATCAGCACGAGTTTTTTATTACCTCAAGGACAGCTGGCTGATGCTGGAAGATACCATAAATCACTAATGGGGATCCTATATTAAGCCAGCTCAGATGGCCAGAAGGACCGGTGGATAAAGCTATGCATTTACAAATTACAGTTCATCTTTGGGTTAAGCTTCCCGAGCTGCCAGTGATCAATCAACAATATGACGCAAGTCACCGACAGAACAGAAGCGATCCTGCTATCCCGAAGTCGGGGAGAGGCACTGAGCCAGCAATCTAATTGAATCAAAGGGAAGAGTGTACAAACGGAGCACGGAAGGAGAATCAATTTTAATGTAATCCCATTTCCTAATCAAAATGGGAATAAGGGATTCTGCTGGCAGGCAGACATCAGCAGATCCTCGTGGTGACTGTTTGATAAAAAGGGCCTTGATTTTAATTAAGAGGCAGAGCATCCAATCTCGGTTCAGATTTGAATTTAAGACAATCATTTTGTTCACAGGGAATCTGTTAAAAAGCTGTAGGGTCCCCCTGATGTATTAGTTGGGTTGCAACTTTATTAACCAGGCTGGATTCAAATTTCAGTGCAATATTAGACTTCATACAGAAAAGAGAGAAGAGAGAAGAAGGAAGGGGGGAAAGGGGAAGAGGGAAGAGGGGGAGAGAGGGAGGGAGGGAGAGAGGAGGGAGGGAAAGATTTGTGTCATCAGAGAGAGTTCATACTAAAAGAAAGCTAACGTCATCAGTATGAAGAGTGTAATATAGATAGTCCTCAGCTTACAACCATAATTGAGCCCAGAATTTCTGTTACTAAATGAGGCATTTGTTAAGTCAATTTTGTCCCATTTTATGACTTTTCTTGTGATAGTTAAATAAATTATTGCAGTTGTTAACTTACTATATAAGTCGAGGACTACCTGTTTTGGAGTGGAAACACAAAGATACCATTGGTGCTTCTGGGTAGGTACATTAGCAAGGGAAGAATTAGAAAACCAATCTATATACAGTATATAATATACACACATATGTGTGTGTGTATGTTCCAGCATAACTCTGGAATGCCTTGAGCAATTTCAACCAAACTTGGTACACAGATGACTTACCCTCTGGAAAGAAATAAGACACACCTAACACCCCTCGGTGTGTGTGTTCTGTTAAGATACAGCCTGTTGTGCCTTAAAATGGGTTATACTGGGCTGCCTTAAAATGGCTTCTACTGTACCACACAGTGGAGTTGCCATGGTAACGGCTTCACAGTACTCCACAAGGGAGCTCCCTCTGGTAAGGGAGAAAATCCAATATTAGAAATTAGGTTTGGTCTGGACATTTTCAACAAGGCGTACATACGAGAAAAGAACTACAACATCCAAATGATCATAGATGAGCTAGCAAAACAACAAGATGGTATCATGTTACTTGCCGCTTCTGGGGGCACAGGGAAAATATTTCTAAGTAATTTAATTGTCACCGGAATCAGGTTCAGGGTGAAGTTGCTATTCCTGTCTAATACAGGATTTGGATAAATAAATTCCCAGGCAACGCTGGGTTATCAGCTAGTCATATATAAAATAATCACACCCAATTGTGCAGTCCACCCAATCACCGATAAGGCAGAAAGGAGACCCCTTCCTCTACCAAGGAACCTCTGACTACTCCAAGGTCATAGCACTGATGATGTTACAGTGATGTTATCACTGGTAAAGAAAAACAAAATAAAACATATAAATAAATGTAAGCAAAAACAAAACAAAAACAAAACGACCTCCCCCACATCCTCAGAGAAGTCCTACAAAATTCAAATCTTAAATGACATGCAGTACATTTTATACTATTTCAATTGTAGATATCAAAAATAATAAAGTTGCTTTGACTGTATTATATGTTGACTTGTGGATGTTCTACAAGCCTGGTTTTCTGGATTGTAGACCTTTAATTACCCCTAGGACCATGATGGCGAACCTATGGCCCTCCTTGCGGGCACGCAAGCCGTCACCCCAGCTCGGCTCCGCCGTGCATGCATATGTGCCTCCCGCCGACCAGCTGGTTTTTGGGTCTCTGCCACGCATGCGCGGAGGGAGGGACTCATGCGGGAGATGCGATGCATATGGGAGACGCGGTGCATAAATGGGGGTCATGCGTGCATGCACGGTTCTTGCGTGCATAGGCAGGGAGTGCATGCTGGGGCCACATCAGCAGTGGGTTGTCCCCGATTCGGACCGGTTTGCAAGAACCGGTAGTAAAATCGGTGGGAGGCTCCGCCCACTGACCCGGATGTCATCAGGAAGCTTCTGTGCATGTGCAGAAGCGCGCACAGTCCCGTTGTGAACCGGTAGTACAGGTAAGTAGAACCCACCCCGGGTCACACGCGCATGTGCAGGGGGCAGGATGCTTGGGGGAGTTGCATGCGCATTGCATTATGGGTGGGCATGTGAGCGCATGCGTAAAGCACGTGCACACATACGCTTTGGACACTTGGTGCTGAAAAGGTTAGCCATCACTGCCCCAGGAAGTAACACTCTCAGTGCAGGAATTTTAGGAAGTGAGCTTCAGTGGTTGGTAAATCTAAATCTGAAGCTTGAAAATCGAAAAGTTTTTAAATACTTAATCTTAGCAACTGAAATCAGAATTGCTCAGTGCTAAAAAAAAAAAAAGAGAGAGAGAGATGTGGACCAGTTCTCTTTAATTGTGATCTGAGACAAAAATAAAAATAAAAATTCAAAATAGCTTTTGTTAGGAAATGATAATTACCTAACTTGTTGGGTTGGCAATATATAAACCCTCAATATAGCTTTAAGACTGTATTGCTGTATTGCATCATACTGTATCCTGATTGGTTAGCTCTGTAGCCAATGTCCTTAAGAGGGAGCTTGAGACATGGTTTGTTTCTCTTTGCTAATCGTTATTGCTCTTTACTGCTCTTTGCTGTGTTTGCTACTGTTTGCAACTGTTTATTGTGTATGACTATGACGACTGGTAAGAAGACTTTGTTATTGGAATATCCCTGGACTATTGTTTTACTATCTACTGCTTTATCTGTGTATGACCTGGACTATTTACTGGACTGTGCCTTATTACTATTTCCTAAAAGTAAACACAACTCAGTGTATCTGTGTGTTGACTGTGCTTATTCATAACTGCTCTAAGTTGCTTTCATGTGCACACCCTTGCTACTCTAGGGTTGCTCTGCGAATTCCTTAACAGCTTTGAGTCAGTTTGGTATAGTGATTCAGGCTAGAATCAAGCTAGAAACAAGGAGGTGCTGAGTTCTAATCCTGCCTTTAGGCATGAAAGCCAGCTGGGTGACTTTCAGTCAATCACACTCTCTCAGCCCTCATCAACCTCACAGGGTTGTTGCTATGAAGATACGTTCACTTTTTTTAGTTATTTATTATTATTATTAATAATAATAATAATAATAATAATAATAATAATAATAACAACAACAACAACTTGGAACTGGTTAAGATCAGGAGTACTGAAAAAAGAAACTGAAAGCTTTATTTTGGCAGCTCAAGAACAAGCCCTAGCCACAAACTGTATGAAGGCAAAAATTCAACATGTTACCACCAACAGCAAATGCCGCCTCTGCAATGAAAAAGAAGAGACAGTTGACCACCTGATCAGTGGGTGCAGCAAAATTTCACAAACTGACTACCTACAACGCCATGACCGTGTTGCTAAGATCATTCACTGGAAATTGTGCCAGAAGTTTGGATTTGAGTACAGCAAAAACCACTGGGAACATCAGGTTGAGAAAGTTTTAGAGAATGAGAAACTCAAGATCTTGTGGGACTTTAGGATTCAGACTGACAGGCACTTGGTCCACAACACACCTGACATAACAACAGTTGAAAAGAAAAAAGTATGGTTCATTGACACTGCAATACCTGGTGATGCACGAATTGAAGATAAGCAGCAAGAAAAAATCACAAAGTACCGGGACTTGCAAATTGAAGTTGAGCAACTGTGGAAAAAGAAATCGTGTGTTGTCCCGATTGTAATTGGAGCCCTCGGAGCAATACCCAAAGGGCTACCCCGCTATTTAGAAATTCTAAATTTGCCGGACTTGAACATTTTGACTCTACAAAAAAACCACCTTACTCGGAACAGCTTACATCCTCCGACGATACCTTAACAGTTCCTAGGTCCTTGGTTAGGACTCGAGCTGCTGAGCTATTAACCAGCCTCAAAGGCTGTGAATCTCACTAAAGATTAACCAATAATAATAATAATAATAATAATAATAATAATAATAATAATAATAATAATAATAATAATAATAATAAAGGCAAGGTTTTAAAAAATCTAAAAAAAAATTCAAAATAAAGATAAACTAATGAAACATCAGAGGCAAGATTCCACCATATCTGATACATTTTATGCATAATTTTAATTGAAATGATCTTCTATTAGCAACACTTGTATAGAAAGAAAATATGAAAGGTTTTATTATCTCTCTCTTTAGCGGATTTTTTAATGCATTACAGATTCGTTATTCAGTTACTTGGTCATGTCTCTTGATTACTGCTGATTTTTTTTTTTTTACAACATGCTACCCTTGAGTTATATCTTCATTATCGTCAGAGTACTTACATCCCACTCTTATTTTCTTTCAAAAGATGATTCAATCAAGAAGCATTTCCTGATTGAGCGAGGCTATAAATATTTCAGGTCAAGCTAAAGTTCTTTCTGAAATATCAAGATTCTGACCATACCGCTTATTGGTGTGTTTTTTTCTGCCTATTTCACTTCTATTTACTTCTCCCTTTCATCTCATTTGAAAACAGATTTGAGGGGTTCACAGAGGGGTCTAGGACAGAGTGGTACAGTGGCCTAGAGGTGGAGCTCTCGCCTCGCAATCAGGAGGCTGTGAGTTCCATCCTTGGTAGAGGCAGAAGTTTCTCTCTTTAGGCACGATGAGAATATATCTGCTGAACAAAACTCCACATTGGTAACAGGAAAGGCATCCGGCCAGTAAACACTCAGCTAGCTTCATTCAGTTGCCCAGACTCCACCCCGCAAGGGATTATGGAGTCATTAAATGAAGATGACAGAGGGGTCTAGGACAACTCGCTGTGGCCAACTCACTGCAGCCAATTGTATAGCCATGACTGCTCATCTTTGGTGCCGTCTAACGGAAGGTTGGTTTCATCAACTCCCTGTCTTATCTACATTAGGTAGTTCGTTAATGAGTTTTGAGATATCAAGAGGTTTCCAAAAGGCAAAGCTATTAATACACCAGGAGAATCTCCTTCTATCCTGAATGAAAGAAGTTCTAAGTTTAAGGATTAAGAGGAAAAACTTTAACAATGAAAGGAGAATGTTGATTGTGGAAGGGGGCTTGATAGACTTCAAAGAATATTTCCTGTGGGCTGCTTAAAAATTTACAAAAGAACATATCACCATTTTGAAAGGAACTCTCCTGTGGGAAAATTGTGTGACTTGGAAAATACACAGAAGATAAGTGGGGTCATGAAAGTTGACTAGAGGGGAAAAAGACAATACAATTAGATGATGATGATGATGATGATGATGATGATGATGATGATGATGATGATGGAAAGAAAGGACTGAGGTGACATGATAACAGTGTTCCAATATCTCAGGGGTTGCCACAAAGAAGAGGAAGTCAAGCTATTCTCCAAAGCAGAAGAAGGTGGGACAAGAAGCCATGGATGGAAACTAATCAAGGAGAGGAGCAACCTAGAACTAAGGAGAAATTTCCTAATACTTAAAACAATTAATCAGTGGAATGACTTGCCTCCAGAAGTTGTGAATTCTCCAACACTGGAAGTTTTTAAGAAGAGATTGGACAACCATTTGTCTGAAGTGGTGTAGGGTTTCCTGCCTAAGCAGGGGGTCGGACTAGAAGACCTCCAAGGTCTCTTCCAACTCTGTTATTCTATTCTATTCTATTCTATTCTATTCTATTCTATTCTATTCTATTCTATTCTATTCTATTCTATTCAATTCAATTTTACTCTACTCTACTCTACTCTACTCTACTCTACTCTACTCTATTCTATTCTATTCTATTTTACTCTACTCTACTCTACTCTACTCTACTCTATTCTATTCTATTTTACTCTACTCTACTCTACTCTACTCTACTCTACTCTACTCTACTCTACTCTACTCTATTCTATTCTATTCTATTCTATTCTATTCTATTCTATTCTATTCTATTCTATTCTATTCTATAAAAGTGACAAATATGTTTGCCTCTTTAAATTAGCATCATTGCAAATGAGACAATGTTGTTTTATAGGCCTTTCGTATTTAGCAGCAATTTTTTTGATATTTTTATTTATATCTAAGTGCAGAGAAAGACCCATTTTCCCACCCCACCCAACCTTACGATGTAGGATGAACGGAGGAAGACAATGGCTGACTTAAAGTCATTTTGCAAACTTCCATGGAAGGGGTGACCTAGACCCTTTATCTACCCTGTAGAGTCTTAACTTCCACAACAGCCTGGCTGAAATTAAAATTAGGTAGAGAAATGGGACCTTTTTGGCCCTGCAATCATACAATTTCTCTTTTAGAGGAGGTGCATTTTTACAAAAAACCACTTTGGGTATATTTAATTAAGTGTGAGTTTCCTTCTACTCGGTGAGAATATTAGAAGCCTCTGTTGAAATCTTTCCTCCAATTTTCTATTGTTTTCTTCTATTTTCCAAAATCTATTACTAGCATCCTTTAGGACTTTCTTTCAGGAATATTTTAAAGCTTGTAACGGAATAACAGAGTAGGAAGGGACCTGGGTTATCCTGTAATCCAACCCACTGATAAACAGGAGATCCTATATCGTTGTGGACAACTGGCTGTCCAATCTTTTCTTAAAAATGTCCAGTGATGAAGCACCCACAACTTTTGAAGGCAGGTTGTTCGAGCGATTAATTGTCCACAATTATTGCAATGCAATAGTGGCCAAAATTGTGGAAATCTTTCGGGGAAAATGTATTTTTGAGGTTTGACGGCTAATAACACCACTTTTTTGGGGGGGAGTTTCAAGATAATCCTATTCCACTGCTGGAATGGCTTGAGAATAGCCCAGACCTTAAACCCAATTGAAAATCTATGGAGCCGACTAAAGAAACTTGTTAGTCAGAAGCGACTCAGCAATAAAACCCAGTTAACAGAAGCCATCATTCAATCTTGGTTTCACATTAGAACAGCTGCAGAACGAAAAGACTTGGTTCACTCCATGGGAAGACGTTATAAGGCCGTAATTCATGCTAAAGGTTATCCAGCTAAATATTAACTGACATGGTGATCATTTTTGCATATCTCGTTTTTTCTACATGTTTCACTTTTCTTCTTTATCCTGTAACTGCTATTCTAATAGCAAATCCTTCATAAAAGTTATTGCATTACATTCTTGATTAAATTATCTTTCCATTGAAATATAATTTTATGGTACTACTCCAAAAAAAAAAAAAAAAAAAAAACTTGGGATTGAAATGAAATGCAGATGATTAAATGTGTATTTAACCATACACATAATTAATTGTCTTACAACTAAAAGTAAAAATCAAAGCCAATTTACTTTTTTTAAAATCAAATTTAAAGGAAATGGTTAAAAATGCAGAGAAGAAGCCTGAGTAGAAGATTGTGAGTAGTAGGGGATCTATTTTTATGGCTGTTGAAATGAAAACACAGTGTTGTGTTTATTATCTCTTTGTCTTTGGCTAAACTGTAAGCTTCAAACATTTCTTTTGTCCACATCCCTCTGTTATCGTCTGTTTTCCTTCTCTTTCTTCATTGTTTCTCTTTTCTGCCTTCAGTGCAGCTGCAAATCAGAATTCAGAGCTGGGATGCATGGATAACCACCAGCAATTGAACTCCACGGAACTAAATAAGATAATTCTTTGTTTCCTTTTTCTGGAGAAGAAAGTCAACTTTGAGGGGAAAAAAATATTTGGCACGTAGAAAAGTAGCAAATGGAGAAGTTTTCTCTTTCTTTTTCTTTTTTAACTTCTTTATGGTGGAAGATAAGAAATGATGTAGTTGAGAGGTTATAGATTTTAGATATTTGAAAAGCTGCCATGGAGAAAATACAGCAGAATTGTTCTTTCTGGTTCCTTAGAGCAAAACACTGAGTGGAAATTAGTTGATTTTTCCTTAATGTGGGGAAAAAAAAGCTTGCTAAGGACTAGGGACGACATGATAGCCATGTTCCAATATCTAAGGGGCTATCACAAAGAAGAGGGGGGGGTGTCAACATATTCTCCAAAGCATTGAAGGTAGAACAAGAAAAAAGGGTTGGAAGCTAACCAAGAAGAGAACCAACCTAGAACTAAGGAGAAATTTCCTGACAGTTACAACAATTAATTAGTGGAACAACTTGCTTCCAGAAATTGTGGTTGTTTAAAGACACTGGACTAGGAGCAGGAATAGACTAGACTAGACTAGACTAGACTAGACTAGACTAGACTAGACTAGAATAGAATAGAATAGAATAGAATAGAATAGAATAGAATAGAATAGAATAAATAGAATAAACTTTGTTTGTTTTAGGAGATACTTTCCATAGTCTTCCATAGTCAGTCATCTGGCTGACCTTGTCTCAACCATAGACAAGTCTCAACCATAGGGAGAAGACTATGGAAAGTATCTCCTAAAACAAACAAAGAAAACTGTAGGACAGGTCCTGGCCAATACCCATAAGTCAAGGCTGAGTTGAAGGCATGAAACAAACAAAACTACATTGAAAAGCACTAATGTTGGCAAAAATGAGTTGCACAATCTGAAATCCAGGCTGAGGCTGCGGTGATAGCACAATGGCTGTCTCCCCCCTTTCTCCTTCCTTCCTTCCTTTCTTCCTCTATCCCTCTCTCCTTCCTTCCTTCCTTTCTCTTTCCTTCCTTCCTTCCTTCTTCTGTCCCACCATCCCTCCCTCCCTCCCTTCCTTTCTTCCTCTATCCCTCCATCTCTCCCTCCCTCCTTCCCTTGCTTCTTCTCTCTCTCTTTCTCTATTTCCTTCCATCTCTCTCTCTCCATCTCTCCTTCCTTCCTTCCTTCCTTCCTTTTGTATAGCTTCCCCTCTCACAAAGCAGCTCTGGGAATCTCACATATCAGAACAAAAGTTACTACAAAAAAAAAATACAAAGCAGAAAATATAAAGCAGAAAATAGCAATTGGGGATAAACCCATCAACCATCAATTAACTCAGGTGCAACAAATCCATAGCCCTTATGCCTGGGAGAACAGCCACGTCTGAAGAGTTTTCCCCAAGGTTGGAGCCATCTAATCTCAGGTCAGGGTTCCAAAATAGGTGTTACAAGAGAAAAAGCACTCTCCCTGATTCCTACTAGACATTCCTTAATCTCCCCAAATGATCAGCATTTCTTGGTGCATCTTTAATGTTTTCTGCTTCTTCGCTACCGCAGTGAGGACTCCTGTGTTTTGCGATAATGTTACTACGCTGCCTGTTTTTCCAGATATCCATGTTCATAGCCGTTTTAGAACGTGATGGGATTATTTAGTTGGTTGAAGGCTAAAGACTTGAGTTTACAATAGAATTCTTTATTGGCCATGTGTGGGTGGACACACAAGCAATTTAAACATACATGCTGCACAAAGATACATACTACATACTGCACAATAGTTGAAAATGGAGAACTTATCTATCCTACTGAGGTCTTGGCTAACTTAGAATGGCTATGTATTTACAGATGAACCTCAGTTCTCTGTTGACGGATTGAGTTTAGAAGCATTTTCCTCTTAATCTAATGAACATACTTTTCAGGGTTTAAAGTTGAAGTTCTTGCAATGCTTTTAATGGGGTGGGGCAATGCATTTGATTTCAAGGGAAAAGGTTGTTTGAAAACCTCCTATAACCAAACAGGACAAACACAGACTTCAACGGATAATTAGAACTGCAGAAAAAAACAATTGCTACCAACCTGCCTTCCACTGAGGATCTGTATACTGCACAAGTCAAGAAGAGGGCTGTGAAAATATCTACAGATCACTCACATCCTGGACATAAACTGTTTCAGCTTCTACCCTCAAAAAGACACTATAGCACACTGAACACCAGAACAACTAGACACAAAGACAGTTTTTTTCCCGAATGCCATCACTCTGCTTAACAACTAATTCCCTCAACACCGTGAAACTATTTACTAAGTCTGCACTACTATTAATCTTCTCATCTTCTCATCATTCCCATCATCCATCTCCTCTCACTTATGACTGTATGATTGTAACCTTGTTGCTGGTATCCTTATGATTTATATTGATATTGTTTCCTGATTGCTTATTTGTACCCTATGACTATCATTAAGTGTTGTACCTTATGATTCTTGACGAACGTATCTTTTCCTTTTATGTACACTGAGAGCATATGCACCAAGACAAATTCCTTGTGTGTCCAATCACACTTGGCCAATAGAAAATTCTATTCTATTCTATTCTATTCTATTCTATTCTATTCTATTCTATTCTATTCTATTCTATTCTATTCTATTCTATTCTATTCTAAATTCCCACAACAATGTCAAATAATTTACTAAGACTGTATTACTATTCTTCTTCTCTTCCTTTCTAGTGTCTATCTCTTCCCACTTATTGCTATAACCATGTTGCTTTTAGCTTTCAATTATATTGTTTTTATTTGTTTCCTAGTACAATTTGATATCTTATTAGTAACCTTGACTATCACTAAGTGTTGTATCTTTTTATTCTTGATGAATGTATTTTATTCTCCTTATGTACACTGAGAGCATATGCACCAAAGACAAATTTCTCGTGTGTCCAATCACACTTGGCCAATAAAGAATTCTATTCTATTCTAACAAATGCCCACAACTACTTAAAGTAACTCTAACATTTCCAAGGATTGGAAGGAATTGAAAGTGCATTCTCAGTGCCTGTCCTACACAGTTGTTAATTTCCCCTTGAATCCCAAGTGTTGTGAGTCCTATTTTTAAAAGCAAAGACCTGGTTTATATACTCTGTACCATTAAAATTGTGTCATTCAGAAGCGGGTCACAGTTTTCCAAATTCACCATTTAGGTGAACCATGCTCGCTCTATATGTTGGAAGAAGGAAGAATCACATCACAACAATCCCAGTGCAATTAAGTCCATGTCTTAGGTTATTAGTATATTATTGAAACAACTCCCAGCCAAAGGAGTTGATTGGTCTGCATTCCCCTCTCCCCCATAGTACTTATTTGATCTGATTAAATAAAATCCCTTTCTCACCAATATGGAAAGTCTGTGTCTTCCTCAATCTTGGTTCTTTTACCGGAGTTCCTGGGGGTTTGAAGGTTCTACACTGTATCTTCCTAGCTGTTATGACCAAGGCCCAAGTAGTGATTACCAAACACAATTCAGTCCTCAACAAACTTATTCTTTAAAACAGCTGAGAATTAATTTATTCTCAGTTTAGTCCAAAACAAATTCTTCATAACCAGTCCTATGGCCTTATCACCAACCTTTGATGTCTTTGGCAACCTGCCAAAGGCTTTTCTTGGCAAAACCCCCACAAAGTTCAAGAGACGCTGACAAGAAGCACTGGAAGCAAAGTTGCTTTTCTACAAAGAACCCAACTGTTCATTGCTGCTCTTTTAAGCCTTATGGGAGTGGCCAATCATCTCCTGGCCTTACTCCTGAGTCGTCCTTTTTGCTTTAGCTGCTCTTGCCTTCTGGCAGCTCTTCACATGCATGCACTAGGAACAGGCTCCTCCTGTTCCTCTGCCTCTCTGCTGTCCACCTCTGGAGGCTCCATAGTCCATGCATCGCTCCCAGATGTCCCTGGCCCCATCTCTGCCTCCGATGCAGAGCCCTCATCCGAACCTTCCCCTGACTCCAGAACTGGCCCATTGTCCTCCCCAGCCTCCTCACTGTCTGACTCCGCTGCCAGGTCTGCAGGCTGCTGGCGGATCACAAAACTAGCACTGCACTTTTCTGGACAGAGAGATCTGATGTTGTTCTTGGGATCTGTTGGAGCCAGTATTCCAACTTAGAGGTTTCATCCTTGAGTCTCCTACCATCACTGGGACCACTTTGGCATGGTCCTTCCACTCCTCTCCAGTTCTTCCTTCAGACCCTGATACTTTTCCAGCTTCTTATGTTCCTTCTTCCTGATGTTGCTGCATCTATCCCCACCAAGGATCTTTTGAGCCTTGTCAACTACCACAATGTCTGGTCGATCAGCTAGTGCCTGCTTGTCTGTCTGGATCCGGAAGTCCCATAGGATCATTAGCTTTCATATTCTTCATGACCTTCTGTGGAATCTCCCATCTAGGAGTTTAGATGCTCCTGTACATCTATGTATAGTCAATACGTTCAAACTTCATTTCAGAAAATGAAATGTCTTTTAAGAAGACCTTGGACAGCAATTTGTCTGAAATGGTACAGGGTCTCCTGTTTGAGCCACAGTGGCGCTTGAGCCACAGTGGTTAGCTTCCCACTGAAGTGGTACCTATTTATCTACTTGCATTTGCATGCTTTCAAATTGCTAGGTAGGCAGGAGCTGGGGCAAGGACAGGAGCTCACCCCATTGTACAGCACTTGGATCTTGAACCCAGATTATCAGCTTTCCAGTTGACAAGATCAGCTGCAGTGGCGCAGTGGTTAGAATGCAGTACTGCAGGTTACTTCTGCTGACTGCCGGCTGCCTGCAATTTGGCAGTTCAAATCTCACCAAGCTCACATTTGACTCATCCTTCTATCCTTCTGAGGTGGGTAAAATGAGGACCCAGATTGTTGGAGGCAATATGCTGACTCTGTAAACCGCTTAGAGAGGGCTGTAAAGCACTGTGAAGCGGTATATAAGTCTAAGGGCTATTGCTATTGAGCAAGGGGTTGGACTAGAAAACCTCCAAGCTCTCTTCCAATCCTGTTATTCTATTGATTTTCATGGTGGAATGTGGTGTTTGAGTCTTTACTGGCCCCTGAGATGACTAAGGTGGGAGGGGGAGGAGGTTGGTGAATTTTTTTCATTCATTGCATCAACAATTTCTTCAATGGTCTGAAGCTTCCTTAGCTCCTTATAAATTTCAGGGTGAGCTCAAAAAAAAAAAAAAGAGAGAGAGAGAGAGAGATTTTTTGTATAATTTTACTAGCAATTAAGTACAGAGTTGGGGAATTTATCTTTCTTTTAGAAACATGGAGAAAGTACTCATTTGATCAATCTTGTGAACTCTCAAGTTTCCTCTTTCCACTATGTATTCAAAGAGAGAGAGAGGGGAAGGAGGGAGGGAGGGAGGGAGAGAGAGAGAGAGAGAGAGAGAGAGAGGGAGTAGTGGTGGGTTGCTCCTGGTTCTGTCCAGTTCTTGCAAACCGGTAGTAAAAGCGGTGGGAGGCTCCGCCCACCCATTCGGACATAATAGACGAGTGGTGGGAGGCTCCGTCATAATGGACAATCTGCGCATGCGCAGATGCGCTCCCGTTTCGAACCGGTAGTAAAGGTAAGTAGAACCCACCCCTGAGAGGGAGGGAGAGGGAGTGGGGAGAGAGAGAGTATAAGTGTATTATGTATGTATTTGAGTAGATATATACTTTCCCTTGAGATCAGGCAATAGAAATTCGTTTTTAATGTGGGCCAGTGTGCTCACAGTAAAAAAAAACAATAAAGATATCTTAGCCTCTTATTAACCCTGTTTATGAGGGGTTCTTGGTGCTCTATCAATCGATCAGAATAGGGCTAGAAGGGAACTTGGAGGTCTTCTAGTCCAACCCCCTATACCATTTCAGACAAATGACTGTCCAATCTCTTCTTAAAAACCTTCAGTGGTGAAGCACCCACAACTTCTGGTGGCAAGCTGTTCCACTGGTTAATTGTCCTCACTGTTAGGAAGTTTCTCCTTAATTCCAGGTTGCTTCTCTCCTTGATTAGTTTCCACCCATTGTTTCTTGTCTTGCCTTCTGGTGACTTTGGTTCTGTGAGCTTAGTTGTTTTCTTGCAGATGTTTTATTGCCCAGACTAAGTAAGATCATGTTACTTAGTTTGGGTAATGAAATATCTGCAAGAAAATAATACAATTTGGAGAGCACTAAAAATCCATCATCTCAATCCTGAGCTACAAATTGTTGTCCTTTATTGGAACCCTCTTTATATATGATTAGACATTAGCTGATGACAAGCATTAATAAACAAAGCCTCTTCTTTTCATTTATAAAACTTGATTCGGTTAAAATAGGACATCCAAGCTATATGACATTTTAAAAGCACAGTCATCACTGAAAATGATGATTTTTGACTTCCGTGTTATTTGCCCCAGTATTAAATCAACGAAACCCAATAGAATTGTTTGCTTGTTTTAATAATGTAGCTGGAATCTTCCACTTTACAATATTCCCATTGCTAGGACTGTGTTTTCCTGGCAACGGGAAAACGAGAGTTATCCAGTTATCCATAATTCTATAAAATTATCTTTTAATTCATGAAGCGTTCTTGTGGTTTTCTTGGTTTGGTTTGACACATTGCATGAAATCAACACCCAATGAAATTTATAATTATAAACCATAATTTATAATTATCACTATAATGATCCTAAACTGACCAGGATCTCAGTAGGATATTTCATGCTTCACAACTAACTAAGGTAGATGAATTTAAATTCTAGGGCTTCTGCAGCAATTCTGAACTAAATTATCACAGCTTTGTGCACTGGGGTGGGGTGGGGGAATCCAGGCAACATTTTCAGTATCTGAAATGTAATAGAAATATGGATAACACAGTCCTAGGCTGCATTAATAGGGGGATAGAATCAAGATCATATCAGGGGTGAAATGCTCCCGGTTCGAACCGGATCGCCCGATCTGGTAGCGATGGAGGCGGGTGGTTCGGAGAACCGATAGCAAAAATCCCTGCCCTCCCCCATGCCCAGCTGAGCCACACGATCATCAGAGGCTTTTTTTTTTTTAACTTTTAAAAGCATTTTTTCTACAATCTCTTCTGACGAAAAAATGCTTTTAAAAGTTTTTTTAAAAAGCCTCTGATAATCGCGCAGCTCAGCAGGGATCGTCAGAGACTTTTCAAAGCATTTTTTTTTTTTTTACCATCTCTTTGGCCAAGAGATTGCAGAAAAAAATGCTTTGAAAAGTCTCTGACGATCCCAGCTGAGTTGCCTGATCGGCAGAGGCTTTTCAAAGCATTAGAAAAAAATGCTTTCAAAAATTAAAAAAAAAAAAGTTGGCCACGCCCACCCAGTCACATTCCCCCCCCCCACCAAGCCACGCCCACAGAACCGGTAGTAACAAATTTTACATTTCACATGCAGCGTTAATACCACTTTATAATGCCTTGGTAAGATTACACTTAGACTACTACATCCACTTTTGGACACCACGGTATAAAAAAGATGTTTGCATTCTAGAAAGAGTGTAGAGAAGAGCAACAAAGATGATTAGAGGGCTGGAGGCTAAAACATACAAAGAACGGATGCATGAATTGGATATGCCTAGTTTAATAAAAAGACATGATAGCAGTGTTCCAATATCTAAAGGACTGCCATAAAGAAGAGGGGGACAACCTATGGTGGGATTCAGCTGGTGTAACAACAGGTTCGCTGAGTGCATGTGTGCGAAACACATGCTCTGCGCACATGCAGTGCGTTTGAAAACAGCTCTAAAACTTACCTTCCAGTGCAGTCCCGGTAAGTAAAACAGCTGAGGCGTGGCAATCCGCTCTGCCGTGCTGATCAGTTGGGCTTCAAACAAAGAAAATATAAGTCGGTATAGCGCAGAGGCAGAGGGGAGCAGCTGATCATCGGAGTGAGCCCGGTTCACTCTCAGCTGATCGTCGGAGCTACCAGTTCTCCTGAATTGGTCCGAACCGGCTGAATCCCATCCCTGGAGACAACCTAGTCTCCAAAGCCTCTGAAGGCAGGACAAGAGGCAATGGATGGAAACTAATGAAGGAGAGAAGCAACCTAGATGTCAGCGTTCCAATTTATGATCTCCTCCAGCGCTGACATGAATGAGAGAGGAGAAGCTTTGCTTTAATGCTGAGATGAACTTTCACCTAATTTCCTGCTCCTTAGTAGATAGCGTTGCTTGGGAGATAGAGGGAGGGGGAAATTCCTGTGAATAGAAAGTGCTTGGGACGGAGAGATGGATCTGCACGATGGCCAATGAGACGTTGGGGTTGAAGAACGGAAAGGGAGGGGTTTGGAAGGAGGTGCCAGTTTTGGCAGCACAAAGAGTTCAGGGATGACGTTGTTTTATTCTTAAATAAAGAAAAGATTCATCAGAGACTTTGCGTTTGAGAATGAAGTTTATTTAAGATAACACCGAAACCTGACACTAGAACTAAGGAGAAAGTTCCTGACAATTAGAACAATTAATCAATGGATCGACTTGCCTCCAGAAGTTGTGGATGCTCCAACACTGGGAGTTTTTAAGAAGATGTTGGATAACCATTTGTCTGAAATGCTATAGGGTTTCCTGCCTAAGCAGGGGGTTGGACTAGAAGACCTCCAAGGTCCCTTCCAATTCTGTTATTCTATTATTCTGTTATAATTTCTGTTGATACCTTGCAGCAAGAAAAAGACCAAGTTATTTTTATTTTGCCAGCTTTTGTTCAGTTTGCTGAGATAAATAGCTTTTGAACTTTCTTTCACAGGAAAAGAAAATTACAGTATAATCATCTTTCATTGCTTTATCGCCTCCACAGTGTCTCAGTTAAAGATATTATGGTGGAAGTCCTTCCACTGAGCTTTCTAAAATGGGTAAGGTCAGCAGTGAAGTGTCCGAGGGACGGAAATATGAATGAGATAAAATAGCTGTCACCCCTTGACCGCTTCCAAAAATCAAATAATCTTAAAAGCTTTGCTGCCAAGAAAATTTGGAAGGGAATTCTTAAACCCTCTGAGACTAAGGTAAGCACTTTAATAAGTAGAGCTGGTGGGAGAAAATATTTTTAAAATCTCATCCAGTGTTCTTATTCTACATTTTCATGATGGATATTGAGGAGAAGTTGAGTCTTGGAGTCAAGCCAGGAGCCGAGTTGTCAAGGGGGGAAAAGAGCACAAGAATGATATAATCTAGTTCACAAATCTGAAGTTCTTTTGTTTGGGTTAAGCTTCAGGAAATTAGTTCTGTAGGAAGTTAGCACCCACCCCTCTCCTAGAAGGGGGTAATCAGGACAAACAGATAGAAATATGCAGTTTCTGGGAAGTTGTATTCATTGAGTTGAAGGAATTCTTCAACTTTGCTTTTGAATACACTGTTCTGCCCCAGCTCTGGATTCCCAAGGATATTGACACACACCAATGGTCCTTATCAAATTTATTAAGTAGGAAGAATAAACCAAAGTCCGGCAAAGGTTGGCAACCAGCCCAGAAAACAAGATGTGATAAGACTTTTCCAAAAATGCTCTGATGATAATTACAAGTTGTTTCCAGCAAGAAACTTACTAAAGGCATGTGACTTAAATAGGCTAAGGGAGTGTCCAATTATCCTCAAGCCTTACTCTCGAGGAGACCTCCTCCTCCTGAGTAGCCACTCCTGCCTTTTGGCAGCCCTGCGTGCTCGAGCATTGAGAAGACGCTCCTCCACTTCACTCTCTCCACTTGAAGGAGCCTCTGGAGGTTCTGAAGGCCCTGGCTGAGTCTCTGCCTCTGGCACCACATCCTCTTCAGCCTCCTCGCTGTCTGACGCGAGCACTGGCTGCGCAGGCTGCTGGCACAACCCCACACCAGCCTCCTCATCATCGGAATCAGCCACGATCCACGCAGGCCGCTGGCGGGCCACAACATACACAGGCACACAGACACAGACACATAGACACACAGACAGACAGACACCCATACACACACACAGAACCACACACACACTGTATATATATATATGCATTTTTCTGATTTCTGATGGAAGTGTAGGCAAATTTTTTTTCAGTCCCTTATGATCTCAAGCCTGAAACTCACTTGCACTTTTTTGATTGCTGCCCTTGTCTACTGTTCACTGTTGTACTTGACATTTGTATCCATTAGAAACTCAACGATCTCTAATTAGAATGTTAAATCTTTGTTTCAAGATGAATGTCAATAGACGAGACTACAGTATATGTGGCTCAAAACTGAACTACGGAGTTCAATCAATGCTGTTTGAGCATGATTATTTGGTTGGAAATATTTTTGGTCAGATACTCGAATGTCTGCAAGCATCCACCCAAGCTCAAAACATAGTGACGTTTTTGCACATGATTGTGTAGTTCTCTAGGCAACCCCACAGGCATAATGTACTACGATCTTCATCCAGAGATTGCCTGATTTCTCATTCAGGTGTGATCTTGCTTAGCTTTTGAAGGGCAGGTAAGAGTTGCCATCTGTTCGAGGTAAAGGTTGCCTTAAGTCAAGCCTGAACTTCTGGGGACTTCAAGGACACCATCATGTACTGTAGGTTTTTTAGCAATATCATTGAAATGGTTTGTCCAAGCTGGATAGAGAGATGATAGATAGATAGATAGATAGATAGATAGATAGATAGATAGATAGATAGATGATAGATACATGCCATCACTTTGCTAAACAAATAATTCCCTCAACACTGTCAAACTATTTATTAAGTCTGCACTACTATTAATCTTCTCATCGTTCCTATAACCCATCTCCTCCCACTTACGACTGTATGACTGTAACCTTGTTGGTGGTATCCTTACGATTTATATTGACTGTTTCCCAATATGATTTGATTGCTTATTTGTACCCTATGGCTATCATTAAGTGTTGTACCTTATGATTCTTGATGAACGTATCTTTTCTTTTATGTACACTGTGAGCATATGCACCAAGACAAATTCCTTGTGTGTCCAATCACACTTGGCCAATAAAGAATTCTATTCTATTCTATTCTATTCTATTCTATTCTATTCTATTCTATTCTATTCTATTCTATTTGATTCGATTCATAGATAGATAGATAGATAGATAGATAGATAGATAGATAGATAGATAGACAGACAGACAGACAGACAGACAGACAGACAGACAGATGATGGATAAATGATAGATAGATAGATAGATAGATAGATAGATAGATGATAGAGATAGATAGATAGATAGATAGATAGATAGATAGATAGATAGATAGATGACAGACATATATTTCAACTTACAAATCTACCAAATTAGAATGCAAGTAATCAACCAGAATAGAACAATGGTGGGCGGGCGGGGGGAGCTTAAGCATTAATGGAAGAGAGAAATCCAGGAAAGAAAAAAGAAGGAGTGTCAACGCTACACAGATACAAATATAGGATCATGTGGGTGTAAAAGGCTCCATGATTTTCATTGAACAATTGCAGGAAATTATAATGACAACACGAAGCAGCAAAAAGAGACATACAGAAGCTTAAAGCAAACTCTCTTACCAAAGCACCAACGATGTCTGGTAATGAAATGTACATCGGTAACGACATAGGTAAAGAGACTGTTCTGAATCCTTCTGCATCTTATTTTTTTATCAGTGGGTGATTCAAATGTCTAACATTTGTGAGACGTCAACAGAAATTGCTCTGGCCATGTTACCCCATGATTCATAGACCTCTATCACCTCTTTACTTTGTTTAACTTTGTTCTGAACATCAAATACTGTAGCCATGATTCTTGAGGTCTCATATTAATTTATTACTGTTCTTTCCTTATTTCAGAAAAGTCATTTCTTACTGTTCTTATTTTCAGATACACCCTTTTTTAAAAAAAATGAAGGTGGTAGCTAGAACTTTGCATCCTTCCCAAAACTTTACACACATTCCAAGAACTGTTGCACTTGAGATTTATACAACTATCTCATTACCTTAGCAGTTTTATGTTTCTTGACTTTCCTAAAATGAAATGTCAACATTTTTCTACTGCAAGCTAGGTGGACATTTTATTTAAATCGTGACTCTAGGGTACCTTTTCACTCCTTGGCAGCTCTAGAAAGATGCTGTACATATAAGCAGTGCCCCAAATATTTTCTTCTAGGGATGATGGAGCTCACAGTTATAGCTAAAACGGTACCATTATCCTGAAGTACACCCTGTTCAGCTTGGTTAAATGATATAGTAACGTCATTAGAGGTATGACACTAATGAGATGCAGCAATGGCTTTGGGGAAATGCCTTAATTCAGATTTTTGTTATGAGTGCAACTGTGTGTTATTGTGTAAAATAAGATGGTGAGGCGTCTGTGGAGATTCTGGAGATTCTGGAGATGAATTCTGGAGATTCATCCAGGTCATCTTTGTCTTTTATTCTTTTCCCCCAAAAGCAACTGAACTGTTTTTGGGATTTTTTTTTTCCCCATGAGGAAGAAGATGTTTTGCTTCTCATCCAAGAAACTTCATCAGTTCTGGCCGATGAAGCTTCTTCGATGAGAAGCAGAAAAAGTATTCTTCTTTTTCTTCCTCAAGGGAAAAAATAGTCCAGTTGCCTGTTGAAAAAAGCATCTTTCAGTCAAGATGGTGAAGCCTATCAGAAAATAAAATCTCCTTATGTACCCATTATTCCTTGGAGGAAAAAAAAAAGAAATATATCCTAGTTTCTACATCAGAAGTTTCTATTGAATTTGAAAAAAAATGGGTCAGGGGTTTCATTCTACCCTTGAGAACAATTATTAGTCCTGCCTTAAACTCTATGCTAAGTGTTGTGGCCCACCAGCAGCCAGCAGAGCTGGTGGCAGACTCATACAGTGAGGAGGTTGGGGAGAAACATGGGCCAGTCCTGGAGCCTGGGGAATGTTCTGATGAGTGCTCTGCGTCAGAGGCAGGGATGGGGCCAGGACCGTCTGACAGTTGTCAGCTGCCTTCGGAGTTGGATATCAATGGGACTGAAGAATAGCTGGAGCCTGTTCCCAATGTGTACATGCGCAGAGCTGCCAGGAGAAGGGAACAGCTAAGGAATAAGGGCCAACTCAGGAGTAAAGGCACAGGTGGACTGTGAATGGCCCCCTCCCAGAGGGAATAAAGAGTAGCAAAGGGGAGGGGAGCTTGCAGGAGACAATTAGTTCAATTCATTAGGGTGAAGATTTATTCCTGACTTCTTGTCAAGTAATTGCTGCTATAGCTTAGTGGTTGGAAGATATCAGCCTGGCCACTCTCCAAGCCTGATAAAGGTCTATAGTTGTGAAATCTCGTGAAAGACTGTTTGCCGGGACTTTGCTGGAGAGGAATTTCCCTTTAACCTAAATAAAAGAGGATTGATTGATTGATTGATTGATTGATTGATTGATTGATTGATTTATTTATTTATTTATTTATTTATTTATTTATTTATTTATTAAATTTATATAACGCCCTATTCCTGAGGGACTCAGGGCGGTGAACAGCGAACGATAAAAATACATGTAATACAAACGTTAAAAAAAACCAATTAAAATATACTAAACACTCTGGTCCTAATTCAAGACATCCCAGTTTAAAATAAAATCAAAAGCAATATAATCCCCAAATCTCTGCTTCTCATTGGCTGTCTTCCAAGTCATTCTTCAGACTTCTTTTCCTCGTCATTTCTCAGGAATGTGCCCCTTCCCCTCATTTCCACGACAACCGGGCTTCAAAGGGATTTAGCAGGCAAAAGTTTCAGAGTTTATCTTTCGCTCTCCTCTGCTTTCTCTCTATGCCAGCGTTGAAAACGCTGACACAAGCCATTTTTTAGCCATTTTCAGGCTGTTTTCTGGGCCATTTTCAGGCTGTTTTTCGGGCCATTTTCTGGCTGTATTACAGGTCATTTATCGGCTGTTTTTCGGCTGTTTTTCAGAAACCAGAAGAGCAGCTGGCGATGGCGCGCATGCCCACAGAGAGGGCTTTGCATGCCACCTCTGGCACATGTGCCATGGGTTCACCATCATAGCCCTATACATTTCAGACAAATGGTTGTCCAATCTCTTTTTGAAAGCATCTAGTGATGGACCAACAACAATTTCTGAGGCAAGCTATTACATTGTTTGATTGCTCTCACCATTAAAGGTTTTTTTTCTTTAGTTCTAGTAGTTTAGCTTCTATCTAGTGGTTTACTTCTTTAGTTTAGCTTCTATCCTTGGTTAGTTTCCAGCCATTGTTTCTTGTCTTAGGGAATATATGTATCTCAAGGTTGAAATGAAGGGTCCTTGGTGCTCTCTGAACTGGGTTGTTTTTTTGCAGATTAGCCAAACTAGGTAACAACATCAGTGCTAGTCTAGTTCGGGTAAGAAAATATCTTCAAGGAAACAACTAAGCTCAGGGAACACCAAGCACACCTGATTAATATTGTGTCATGGAAAATGTTTATTCCCAAAGATCCTGCTCCAGATTATAAATAAGAAGGCTGCAAGTTTAAATGATCTCAGATCTTTTTAAAGGCACCCCTATGCTGGACACATAATAGATAAAGGTAAAGTTTCCCCTCGCACATATGTGTGCTAGTCGTTCACGACTCTAGGAGGCAGTGCTCATCTCCGTCTCAAAGCCGAAGAGCCAGCGCTGTCCGAAGATGTCTCCATGGTCATGTGGCCGTCATGACTCAATGCCAAAAGCACACGGAACACTGTTACCTTCCCACCAAAGGTGGTCCCTGTTTTTCTACTTGCATTTTTTACATGCTTTCGAACTGCTAGGTTGGCAGAAGCTGGGACAAGTAACAGGAGCTCACCCCGTTATGCGGCACTAGGGATTTGAACCGCTGAACTGCCGACATTTCGATCAATAAGCTCAGCATCTTAGCCACTGAGCCACTGCATCCCACATAATGAACACATAATACAGGACTGTAAAGAAGAGAAGGTAGCTCATGCTTTCCCCTAATATCCTAATTTATTCATGGTTACATTTTTGTCCCTGTTTTTTTCTATCCGTCTTCAGCCACAGATACATTCTCTGAGATACGTTTGCCAACATAGCTTTTCATAAGCCAGGGTTGCATGAAATAAAACCAAATCCCATTGAAAAGCTGCAGTTGGCAAGGTTATGGAATCCAACTGTTGAATTATTTTATTCTCTTAAAATTGCATCTAAGGGCAATGTTTAAAATCAGCTTTCTGCACGATTACAGCAAGGGTGATGCATGAAATGAAAGTAACACATTGAAGATCATAATATTTCAAAATTTACTTGGAGAACAAACTGCCTGAGAAAGGAGAGGAAGTGTCAAAACTCAAGGATTGCTTTAAGTCCAACAGAGCAATTCCAGTAGCTATTGTTGCTTAAGTTCTGAATATAAATATTTTTGCATTAGAAACGTCCCTTTAAGATTTGCCCTTTAAGATCCCTTTAAGATTATCCCTTTAAGATAATACACTAATTGCATAAACCAGTCGTGGTTACAAACATACATACACACTTAATATAAATATGTGCATTGAGAGCACAAAGTGCTTTAAGGGTAAAGAATCTGAAAGAATATGGTGAATTTTGTTAATATAAATGATGATAGTCTATAAAGATCAATAAGTGCAAACAGGAATACATATTACTTCCCACGGCAAGGAAAAAAGCAGACAGGGTTAAATTGATTGCTTTATTCTATTAAAAGAACATATCTAATTTTGTTTCTGTTTGGAAACGGCTTCTGGATTTTGTGCTTGTGATGGAAAAAATGAAACGTTGGTTTTGCTGATTAGATACGGTAGGTTTGTAGTTATAGAAATGGCTACTATATACTACAGGATATAGAATAGAATGGAATGGAATGGAATGGAATGGAATAGAATAGAATAGAATAGAATAGAATAGAATAGAATAGAATAAAATAAAATAAAATAAAATAAAATAAAATAAAATAAAATAAAATAACAGAGTTGGAAGGGACCTTGGAGGTCTTCTAGTCCAACTCCCTCCTTAGGCAGGAAACCCTACACCACTTCAGACAAATGGTTATTCAATCTCTTCTTAAGAACTTCCAGTGTTGGAGCATTCACAACTTCTGGAGGCAAGTTGTTCCACTTCCAATTTCTCCTTAATTCTAGGTTGCTTCTTTCCTTGATTAGTTTTCACCTATTGCTTCTTGTCCTGCCCTCAAATACGACTTCAGCAACAGAGTGGTCAACGCCTGGAATGCTCTACTCAACTCCATTGTTACAGCCTCAAACCCTCACAGCTTCAACCTCAAACTGTCTACGGTGGATCTCACCCCATTCCTAAGAGGTCCATAAAGGGGGCGTGCATAAGCGCACCAGCGTGCCTTCCGTCCCTCTCCTTATGTCCCCATTTATCTGTACTTACTTCCTTTGTTTATGTTTATATCTATACCGGCTATCTTGTAATTTGTTTGACAAATAAATAAATAAATAAATAAAATGGCATGTTTCTCAAAAGCCAGTCGTTCTCCTTGTCTCCCCATCCCTCAAATATCTTGTTTTCTGATCTATTAAAAAAAATCTGTAACATGTTTGCTTTGATAGCCCAACTCAGAGCCATTGCTCTGCTCTGTTCAAAACATTTTCTACCTCTTAAATTCTCTACACCTATCTGGATTCAACTGGATACGGCACAACTGGGGACCCTAACTATAAAGGACCAGAAGCCTCTTGAATTTCTCTAGAACTCACTGATGAATTTGAATTCTCAATTTGACAGTGTTTTTTAAAAAAAGAAAAGACTAGATACACGAGGAGAAATCAAATGAGTTGTGGTTAATGCAGATGATAAAGACAGATGATATTCATTTTTTAAAAATTATTCTGAATTCATTCTTTTCTTGCTCCTGGCCTACCTGCTTTTTGAAATGAAATTCCTGCACACCAGAAAACAAATAAAGAATGGAATGGAATGGAATGGAATGGAATGGAAGGGAAGGGAAGGGAAGGGAAGGGAAGGGAAGGGAAGGGAATGGAATGGAACGGAACGGAACAGAACAGAACAGAACAGAACAGAACAGAACAGAACAGAACAGAATAGAATTATTTATTGGCCAAGTGTGATTGGACACACAAGGAATTTGTCTTGGTGCATACGTTCTCGGAGTACATAAAAAGACAAGATATATTCATCAAGAATCATAAGGTACAACACTTAATGATAGTCATAGGGTACAAATAAGCAATCCGGAAACAATATCAATATAAATAGTAAGGATACAAGCAACAAAATTACAGTCATACAGTCATAAATGGAAGGAGATGGGTGGTGGGAACGATGAGAAGATTAATAGTAGTGCAGACTTAGTAAATAGTTTGAGAGTGTTGAGGGAATTAGATGTTTAGCAGAGAGATGGCATTTGGGAAAAACCTGTTCTTGTGTCTAGTTGTTCTGGTGTGCAGTGTTCTATAGCGTCATTTTGAAGGTAGGAGTTGAAACGGTTTATGTCCAGGATGTGATAACTCAGACATGGAACTGCACTAAGCGGCTTTAGAAAAATGTCTGTTCCTCAGCCTAACCAACAACATGTTGCAAATACATTAAATATTTTGAACATTTGCAAATAAAGTAGCTTTTTTTTTTCCTTCCAGATTTATTCAGTTGCTCTTTTTGGTTTTAAACCTCTACCTGGATTCCAGTTATTCTGTAAGGGAGGAACTACTTTGTCTTCAGGACTCCTTGGTGCTCTCTGAGCTTGCTTGTTTTCTTGAAGAGGTGTCATTACTCTAACCAGGTAACATCTAGTTAACATTACCTAGAAATGTCTGCAAGAAAACAAGCAAGCTCAGAGAGCCCCCTCATGTCAACTATAAATATTCTCCTTTATTGCTTCTCTGTCTTCATTACATTTATTTATTTATTTATTTTATTGTATGCAATTTATATGCCGCTCTATCTCCGAGGACTCAGGGTGGCTCACAACAGTAAAAATGCATAGTTCCTCATTAAAAACGATATAAAATTAAAGTTCCAATTTAAAACAATTTAAAATTCATTAAAAAAAAAAAAAAAAACCATCAGTCCAGGCTGCGGAACAACCAGGTCTTCAAATTGCGGTGGAACGAGTGAAGGTCAGGGGCCAAAGGAAGTTGGTTCCAGAGGGTGGGTGCGCCCACAGAGAACGCTCTCCCCCTGGGGGTCGCCAGCCGACACTGTCTGGCCGATGGCACCCTGAGGAGGCCCTGTCTCTGGGAACGCACCGGGCGATTGGGGATTGTCGCTGGCTGCAGTGGGTCCAACAAATATCCCGGGCCTAGGCCATGAAGGGCTTTGTAGGTGATAACCAGCACCTTGAACCTCACCCGAAGGGCAACCGGTAACCAATGCAAGTCGCGCAGGAGGGGTGTAACATGGGAGTGTCGGGATGCTCCCATCACAATCCGCGCGGCTGCATTCTGCACCAGCTGAAGCCTTCGAGTGGTTTTCAAGGGCAGCCCTAGGTAGAGAGCATTGCAGTAGTCAAGACGGGAGGTGACCAGCGCATGAGTAATGATGCGTAGGGCATCTTGGTCCAAGTAAGGGCACAGCTGGCGCACAAGGCGAACCTGGGCAATTGCCCCCCTGGTCACGGTTGCTACATGATCTTCCAGAGACAACCGTGAATCCAGGAGGACACTCAAGTTGCGAGCCCTATCCACCGGGGGTAACACCTCACCCCCGATGGTCAACGATGGAACATCTCGATCGGACCAAGATGATGGTACTCACAGCCACAGCATTCTGTTTCCTATAATGGTCAATAAAAAGGATTCAATATTCTAGAATTCCTGCGACCAAAAGTCAATGGCAGCATTTCTCTTTAGCTTTCACTGATCGGTAGGGATGGGCGTATTCTTCGGTTCTTAAGTTACCCAAAAACTATCAAATATAAGGACAGATGAGGAGGTTAGTTAGATCAAGTCCCGCAAGATAATTCCACCTTCCCAACAATAAAACCTTTGGAGATACTCAAGAAATTGTGGTAGAGTTAGTCCCTTTCATATTTCAGACATTGCTGAACTACAACTTCCAGAAGTTCTACTCAGCTAAGGAATGTTGGGAATCATAGCCCAGCGATACCTGGAATGCCACATGCAGGCCGCCCTTGTTAAAAGTTTTTCCCCTTCTCCTCTCTCTCTCTCTCTCTCTCTCTCTCTCTCTCTCTCTCTCTCTCTCTCTCTTTCCCTCCCTCCCTCTCCCTCTCTCTCTCTCTCTCTTTCCCTCCCTCCCTCTCCCTCCCTCTCTCTCTCTCCCTCCCTCTCTTTCTCTTTCCCTCTTTCCCTCTCTCCCTCCCTCTTTCCCTCTTCCCCCTCTCTCTCATCTCATCCCACCTTTCTTTTTAGTTACCAAGCAAATTGCAATGGTTGGACAATTATGGAGATCCAGTTCTTCCATTACCTTTTTATCCTGAATTACTGAGATAGAAAAAGAAAAGAATATTGGGGGTCAAAGTTGAAGAAATGATGGGAACTGAGCAGGAAACTTTCAGTCTGCACATTAGTGCAACTGAGAAAATGGAAAGGAAAAGGATAAAGGAAGAGGAAAGGGGAAGGGGAAGGAGAAGGGGGAGGGAGGGAGGGAGGGAGGGAGGAAGGAAGGAAGGAAGGAAGGAAGGAAGGAAGGAAGGAAGGAAGGAAGGAAGGAAGGAAGGAAGGATAGCTCTTCCTGGAATAGTTGCTCAGAGCGTTTTCCCAAGACACTGAAATCATAGGGTTACCTTTTACCTCTCCCTAATTGTGAGAAAATTTTAGAGACAGTAAGAAGCCACATTTTGGGGAAGGCTGCATCATATATTCTTCTCAGGCCCAGATTTGATCTTTTTAATTCAAGGCAAGCTTCCTACAACATGCCCTTCTGAAGTTCATATTTCTCGTTCTGCAATAAAGCCCTTAAAACTTCCCATTCAAATGAAACATGAACATATAGAGGAATGTTTAACACTTGCATTTTAGCTAGTTTCTTAGGGAGAAATAATCCTTCCTCCCCCTGGCATTTCTGCCTAAACTCAATCAAAGGGAAATGTATGAAGCCTTGTATAGCCTTCCTTCCTTCCTTCCTTCCTTCCTTCCTTCCTTCCTTCCTTCCTTCCATCTCCTTCCTTCCTTCTTTCAATCTCCTTCCTTCCTTTCTTCTCCTTCCTGCATCCTTCCTTCTTTCCTTCCTTCCTTCTTTCCATTTCCTTCCTTCCTTCCTTCCTTCCTCCCTCCCTCCCTCCCTCCCTCCCTCCCTCCCCTGCCTTCCTGAGAATGTCCATGGATCCAACTTCCAGAGGTCCAGATCCAAAGGTCTACAACACGATCCCATTCATTCTCTTTCCTTCAATAGAAACCATTCGCCTTCTTAATGTTATTTCATTATGCTAAACTAATCAACCGAAGAAAAACACAAAGACAAGCATTAACAGCGTTAACAAGGAAGTCGCCCTTCCTAATAGCTGCCTTTTGTTCCATTTTGGTTTTGGGGTATCTATATTTAGAAGAAAACTCATCTCTTTTGAAAAGAGTTTTGAAAAGAAAATATAGATTTGGCTTAGAGTAATGAACCCCTTCAAAAACGTATTGTGAATGTGGAGTTTTGTGTTTCTCAAACTGAAGCAGCCATGTTGTTTTTTTATCCCAGGCAACACAACACAGGATTACGATGTTTCCCTGGTTTGCTCCGCGCGTGTCGCAGATGCTCCTCCGTGAGCGCCCGATCCCCAGCATCGTAAAAGCCGCCAGAACAGCTGAAAAACAGCTGTCTGGCGGCTTGGAAACTTTCTCCCTGGGCAAAGGGGAGAGAGGAGAGCCGACAGGTGAAGGTAGAGCTCCCCAAGTGCCCTAGGAGAAATTCTGGGGTGCGAAGGGCGAGAGCTCCCTAGAAGTCTGTCAATCTGCTCCGGACCTGGGACGACTCTGCTATTTAGTGGAGCAAGACACCGCGACCAATTCTGCCAATAACAAATGAAGGGATTTCCAACATCCTAAATTGATGCAGGCAGAACAAGCCAGGAGAAGTCAGACTGCAAGTATCTAAACTTAACTCCTGTCTTATAGGCCTATCAGAATAACAGAATAAGAAAGTCGGAAGGGACCTTGGAGATCTTCTAGTCCAGCTTCCCACTCAAGCAGGACACCCTACACCAGGGGTCAGCAACCTGTAGCTCTGGAGCCACATGTGGCTCTTTCACCCCTCTGCTGCGGCTCCCTGTCATTCAAAATATGTGTCACAACTGCCAATGTGCGACACCCACCAACACACGATTTATTGAGCTTTTCAACCCCCGGTAGGTCCACCATGGATAAATCCAAGAAAAGAAAAGTTTCAGAAGAAAACAGAACATTTAATTCAACTAAATATGCTAGTTTTATGGCCGCTCAAGAAATAGTCAGGCACGGGAAGGGTTTTGTGGCTCCCGGTGTTTTCTTTTCTGTGGGAAACGGGTCCAAATGGCTCTTTGAGTGTTTAAGGTTGCAGACCCCTGCCCTACACCATTTCAGACAAATGGTTGTCCAACCTCTTCTTAAAAACCTTCAGTTTTGGAGCACCTACAACATCTGGACTCAAGTTGTTCCACTGATTAATTGTTGTAACTGTCAGGAAATTTCTCCTTCGTTCTAGGTTGCTTCTCTCCTTGATTAGCTTCCATCCTTTGCTTCTTGTCCTGCCTTCAGGTGCTTTGGAGAATAGGCTCTCCCCCTGTCCTTTGTGGCAGCCCCTAAAATATTGGAACGTTGCTATCATGTCTTCTTTTCATTAAACTAGACACACCCAATTCTTGCAACTGTTCTTTCTATGTTTTAGCCTTTAGTTCAGTTCCTGATTTTTTAAAATTAAAAGTTGTTGAAAACTGCTAATTTATTCATTTATTTGTTTGTTTGTTTGTTTGTTTGTTTCAATTTGTATACCGCCCTTCTCCAACAGGACTCAGAATTTCCTTGTGAACCATGTAGAAGGAAGGAGGAAGAGGAGGAGGAGATAACTTTTGCATAATTAGCTCTCGAAAATGGAAAGTAAACCTAGAAATTTAGAACAATTAATTATTAATTAATTAATGACAGAACAAGTAATCACTGGAATGGCTTGCCTTCAGAAGTTGTGGGTGCCCCAACACTGGAGGATTTCAAAAATAGATTGGACAGATTTTTGTCTGAAATGGTGTAGGGTCTCCAGCTTGAACAGGGGATTGGACTAGAAGATATCCGAGGTCCCTTTCAACTCTGTTATTCTATGTTCTACGTTCTAAGTGTTAATGCCTTGGTAGTACAGTGGTCTAAAGCACCCTGTTATTAAGACCAGCTGTCTGCAATTACTGTAAGTTCAAGGTTCAAGGCTCAAGGTTGACTCAGCCTTCCATCCTTTCTAAGGTAGGTAAAATGAGGACACAGTTTGTGGGGGCAATAAACTGACTTTGTATAAATATACAAAAGGATGAAGGCTATTGCTTAGCACATTGTAAGCCACCCTGAGTCTCCGGAGAAGGGCGGCATATAAATCAAATTTAAAAAAAAAAATGTTGGGCACATAGAGCTGCCAGATCTAAAACAGTGCAAGGATTTTTCACAATAGATGCAGCCATGGCTGCTATTTTCAAGAACAGTTTTGATCAACTCAGAAAGAGATTCATCTTTACTTATCAACATTGTCATGAAATCCAGTTTAGTAGGTCAAGATTAGTCTGTCTTTGGTTTTCAGAAGCTAGGACCTACCACCACAATTTAAATGATAATTTTCCCAAAGCTCACAGCAAGAGATAGCATCCTGGTTCCTGTGAAGCCTTTGATTTTATCTATGTATATGACCTAGAAAAGACCACTGGCCCCTCCAACTTACACACCGAGAGAAAAAGAGAAGAGTGTTAACTCATAATGACTGTCCTTTTTGTCCTAAATGTATCACACAGGAGAAATGGAACATTATCAATTTATTCCATTCTCTAAAAGACACACGTACTGTAGGCAAGAACGTTATCTACAAACACACATGCACACCAGTGGTGAGTTGCCCCTGGTTTGGACCAGTTCGCAAGAACCGGTAGTAAAAACCAGCGGGAGGCCCGCCCACTGTCCCGGATGTCGTCATCACCGATCTGTGCATGCGCAGAAGCCAGCGTGCACACGCAATCCTGTTGCGAACCAGTTGTAAAGGTAAGTAGAACCCACCCCTGATGCACACACACACACTAACACAAGTTCAGTCAAGTGCCGGGGAAATCAGAAGATCCAAACAGTTCAAATGGGAATAAAAATGTATTGCAAGTTTAAGCTCTCTACAAGAATCTGACCTACTAATGGTGAACACAAATTGGCGGTAGATAAATGTCAAAGTCAAATCCAAAGGACTGGATTTAGATCTCTTGTGAGCATGAAAGGACTAGAGACTGATAAGGTCTTTGACCCCTCCCTCGGGCTCATCCTGGTAATCTCCCACAGATTGTATTCTTTTACTATTATACATTATTTTTACCTGCTATATAATCCTAAATTTGAAAAAAACCCAATCTCTTGCCATTTGTTAGTAGGTATCATGAAGGTAGGATTATAAGTGGCAGTTGCACACAGGGAGGCAGCAAAAATTGGAGTGCATTCCTAAACGCACCAGAATATTCTCCATTTTATTTTTCTCTGGATTTCATTGATTTTTAAGGCCCAGTAAATTCAATGTTTTTAGGTACAATTTAAAAGTAATATCCAACTTCTCTGGGAATTTTTCAACTTTGACTCCTTAAGTATAACTAATAATATATTGTGAAATAACTCAGGTTACCTGGAATACAGGTCCAATAGAATAGAATAGAATAGAATAGAATAGAATAGAATAGAATAGAATAGAATAGAATAGAATAGAATAGAATAGAATAGAATAGAAGTTGGAAGGGACCTTGGAGGTCTTCTAGTCCAACCCCCTGCTTACGCAGGAAACCCTATACCATTTCAGACAAATGGTTATCCAATCTCATCTTAAAAACTTCCAGTGTTGGAGCACTTACAACTTCTGGAGGCAAGTTGTTCCACTGATTAAAAGTTTATTCTCTCTTTGATTAGTTTCCACCCATTGTTTCTTGTCCTGCCTTCAGGTGCTTTGGAGAATAGCTTGACTCCCTCTTCTTTGTGGCAGCCCCTGAGATATTGGAACACTGCTATCACGTCTCCCCTAGTCCTTCTTTTCATAAGACTAGACATACCCAATTCCACCAACTGTTCTTCATACGTTTTAGCCTCCAGTCCCCTAATCATCTTTCTTGCTCTTCTCTGCACACTTTCTAGAATCTCAACATCTTTTTTACATCGTGGTGACCAAAACTGAATGCAGTATTCCAAGTGTGGCCTTACTAAGGCATTATAAAGCGGTATTAACACTTCACGTGATCTTGATTCTATCCCTCTGTTTATGCAGCCTAGAACTGTGTTGGCTTTTTTGGCAGCTGCTGCCCACGGCTGGCTCATATTTAAATGGTTGTCCACTGGACTCCAAGATCCCTCTCACAGCTACTAGTATTGAGAAAGGTACCACCTATACTGTACCTGTGCATTTTGTTTTTCTTGCCTAAAAGTAGAACCTTCCTTTTTTGCCATTGACACAAGTAGTCATCAACTTATGACTGGGCCCAGAATTTCCTTTGCTAAGGAAGGCAGTGGTTCATTGAATCGTGCCCAGTTTTATGACTTTTATTTTGCTATGGTCGTTAAACGAATTTGGCTTCCTCCATTGACTTTGCTTGTTGGAAGTCTGCTGGGAAATTTTCAAATAGCAATCATGTGATCTCAGGATGCTGCTACCATCATAAATACGTGCCAATGGCTGAATTTTGATTGCATGGCTAGAGTTATTGCAACAGTTGTAAGTGAAAGCATCAGTCATGAGTCTCTTTCTTCAGTCCTGTAGTAATTCTGAACAGTCATTAAATGAATGGTTGTTAGTCAAGAGCTACTTGTTACGGGTTCTCTGCCTGGAGTATGTTCAAACTGAGATCGGATTGAAATACTTGCCTTAACTGGTGGCACAATTCAATGACCTAAATTCCCCTTTCAGCTTTTTTTCAATTCTAGGCTTGTTAATACAAATGATCAAGCAGTTTACACGTAAGAAAAGAAGAAGCCATTCAAGTCAGGAGCAAAATTAGAAGTGTAGAAGTTCTAGAATTGTGGCTGGTGGATATTTGAGAGGCTGCCGCAAAGAAGAGAGGAGTCAACTTATTTTCCAAAGCACCAGAAGGCAAGGCAAGAAACAAGGGATGGAAACTAATTAAGGAGAGAAACAACCTGGAATTGAAGGAGAAATTTCCTAACAGGGAGGACAATTAACAAATGGAACAACTTGCCTTCAGAAGTTGTGGGTGCTTCATCACTGGAGGCTTTTAAGAAGAGATCGGACAACCACTTGTCTCAAATGGTATAGGGTATCCTGCTTGAGAAGAGGATTGGATTAGAAGACCTCCAAAGTCCCTTCCAACTCTATTCTGATTGATTGATTGGTTGGTTGGTTGGTTGGTTGAGTAGATCATAGACGCACAGACAAAAGATGGTGTGATTATGGATCTTAATGTGTAAGTAATATTTAGGAAAAAATGCAACTAATAGTGCTTCTTCCAATTTATATTGGACGCACTGGATTTGCTGCAGAATCATGGATTTCCTCATTCCAAATAAATCCAAGTGTTGTCACAAGGATTTACCCCCAAATTTAAAGTTCATATAATATTGTGGTCCACTTTAGTCCCCTGTTCCAAAAAAATATGAACTGAATTCATCCCTGAACTGAAGAGTCAAGACAGCCACTTGACTGGAATGGTATTGGATCTGCTCCAAAGTCCCTTCCATTTCTATTCTGATTGATTGATTGATTGATTGATTGATTGATTGATTGATTGGATCATAGGAGCACAGACAAGTGATGGTGTGATTGTGGCTCTTAATGCACAACTTACATTTAGGAAAAATGCAACTAATAACGCTTCTTTCAACTTAGCTTCTTTCAACTTAGATTGGACGCGCAACTGGATTTGCTGCAGAATCGTGGACTTGCTCACCCCAACTAAGTCCCAGTGTTGTAACCAGGATCGACTCCCAATTTAAAGGTGTATAATATTGTGGTCCGCTTTAGTCCCCTGTTCCCCCCCAAAAAATCCGAAGTGAATTCATCCCTGACCTGAAGATTCTGGGCAGTGGGCACGCAAGAGTGCCCACTCTCTGAGACACACTAGACAGAACAATATCTTCGGCTCAAGTCAGGTTGCACATGTTTTGTTAGAGAGAAGCTTGCAAAGCGATCTCTCTTGCTATCGATTTCTGTTGCTGAAACATCAGAGCTGGAAAAGCTGAAGAGAATCCGCGAACCTTGGAGAAAGAGGCTGCCTCTCTGTGTATCTAATACTACCTTAGGTGATCCAATACTCTGACGCATGATAAGACATCAACTGTGTAACCCAATGTTTTGATAACACGGGCTTTTATGAGCTCACCCACCACCACACACACACACAATCCCATTTTAGCTTCTCCCCCTCCCCTTATTTTCCCAATATGTAACCTTTTGGCATTGCACACAGTATACAGGACTTAACATACACACCAACAACACACAGACAGGGAGACACAAACAGATCTGAGTCAATGTGAATTAAGTCACTCTGACAGATGTTCTGCCAAAGTGTAGCAATATCCCCCCCTCTCTCTCTGTATGTGTGTGTGTTTAAGAAGATTATCTGCTGCTATGTCAGCCTCTTATCTAAGCAACTGCTCACTTTTTATTCCGAATAAACTCTGCCAGCATCTTTTTCACCTTCTCGGTGTACAATTGCTGTATCTCTTCCGAAGCATCTCCCTTCGACAACCGATATCAACATTTGATGAAGCTTTTTTGCTTTTTGCTTTTTGAACATATGTGAATTTTCTCCCCCCTCAGTTGCTGATAAAGGAGGAAAATCAGAAGCTTCTCTTTTAAAAAAAAAAGAAAGAAAGAAAGAAAGGAGGAGGAGAGAGGAAGCAGGCATTGCTGATAGGGAAAAATTATTATTTGTTTTAAAGATATTTGCAATCAAAAAGATACATCAATAATTCCAATGCAACCAAGGGCTAGAGATTGGTGGACAGAAATGAGGAGGTTGGGATATTTACCTGGGTATCCTTTGGCTCCTCTGCAGTGCACTCTTCTCATCTCTTTCTTTCTCCCTCCTTTTCTATCTGTCCATCTCCCAGAAAATGACAGAGTAGTGAGTGCTGCATCTCTCGGTTGTAGCGGCTGAGCAGTCCGACAAAGCCAATTTGTAAAAATGCAGCCAATGCAGCCTCTGGCTCCTACCAGGACTGCTGCTGCTTTTCCTGATACTGATGATGCTAAAGAGGAGGAGGAGAAGGAGGAGGAGGAGGAGGATGTGGATGGTGCTGATGCTGTTGCTATGGTGACGGAACTTGGCAGTACTCCACAGTGCAACAGCTGCTAGAACTCCTGGTTCTTTCTTTTCCAGGCAGGACCCAAAGTTAGTTGCAGTACAATCCGAACGTAATTGCCAGGTATAGTTTTGGTGCCATACAGCAGTTCTTGGTCAGGGACCAAGCTTCTGGAAGCATCTCTTTCTCAGAAGATGGAGACAGAAAGTATCTTCAAGAAGAACAGGAAGAATATGGAACAGAAAGAACCTTAGGAACTGCCAAAGTGATATATTGCTTATTTAGTCTCCTAAAAAGAATATCCATGTTAAAACCAGGAATCATGCATCCAGACCCAAGAGGACGACAAACACAACTGAGGCTAAACAACAACAATAACGATCCAGCAATGAAAAGAAACAGTGAACAATTTCACAGTGTACCTGAGATCTACAAGGCTAAATTATATTCTCATAAAAACAGGAGGGAAAATGGAGGAAGTCATCCAGGAAACTTAAGGAACAATAGAGAAACCAACTAACATTTCCCACGGGACTTCGTACAAAATGTTTATCCTAAAATAAGTTTGCAAATTGCCATTTTAATAGAATCTAAGAGGCTTAGAAAGCGTAAGGCGGACAATGCAGAGACAAATCTTCCAGCTGTCTTTTTACTTCATTCAAAAGGAGTTAAGAATTATAGGGCAGACAGTCAAATGTTTGCTCGGCTATGTTTTTTTTTGTGTGGGTTTTTTTTTTTTTTTTTTGAAAAAGAGAAACAATAAAAATAGATGAAATTTTTCATCAGTGAAACAGAAAAAAAAAAACCCAGCCACAAATATTTTTTTAACCTTAGGACGGGATGCTGAATTAGACTTGTCATCTCATTTTTGGGGCCAGGTTTTACAGTTTTACTAGCTGTATAAGATTGATAGGTGATAAATTATAGATAATAAAAGACAGACAGACAGACAGACAGACAGACAGACAGACAGACAGACGGATGATAGGTAGAGATAGATGATAGAATAGACAGACAGACAGATGGATGATAGGTAGAGATAAATGATAGATAGACAGACAGACAGATAGATAGACAGACAGACAGATGGATGATAGGTAGAGATAGATGATAGACAGACAAAGATAGATCGATGGATGATAGGTAGAGATAGATGATAGACAGACAGACAGACAGACAGATGGATGATAGGTAGAGATAGATAATAGACAGACAGACAGATAGACAGACAGACAGACAGATGGATGGATGGTAGGTAGAGATAGATGATAGACAGAAAGACAGACAGACAGACAGACAGACAGACAGACAGACAGACAGACAGACAGAATGAATAACCTTCCCAATGCAGAAATCATTTCTACCAAATGAATCTGGATCAAAAATGTCACTTTATTTTTTTTGCATAAAAATTTATAAAAAATTAGAAAAATTCCCCTAAGCAAAATAGAAACAATTAGAACATTTAACAAATAAAGGATAAGGTAATGATTCAACCTGTTGTAGGCAGAATCAAAAGAAGATAATTTGAATTCTCTGAAAAATAAACAACATTCAGTTTGATTGACTAGTAAAGTATGTGTGTGTGTGTGTGTACAGTTAATATCTCGGGTTTCTTCCCATGTAATTGTAAACATACCGTTTTAAGGATATGTTTACAATTACATGAGAAGAAACCCGAGATATTAACTGTACACACATATATACCCGTATACCACATATATATACATTGTACCTTTACGGGAGGATAATTGGGAAGTGGGTGTGGCTCACCGAGGACGCCTTAAGAGGCAGAAATAGCTATCTGAGTCTCCCAGAGCAACACAGAGTTGCAGTTTGTCAGCAGAAAATAGGCCCAGAAAATTGTGAATGAGATTTCACAGAACCAGGGCTGTAGAACAACTTAGTTTACGTAGGTAAAACCTGGCTAGAAAGAATATGCATATATATATAATATATATATATATAATATATATATATATATATATATATATATATATATATATATATATATATAATTATATATATATACATTACATATAAAATGTTTTTCTATCGAGGCACCTGGTCTACCCCAGCATGTGGGAGGGAGCATACTGCATCCCTTTTACCTTTCAGCTTCAATCCAGGAGCCCTCAAGCAGTCGCATTCACAACAAACCATTTTATACCAATTTTTATACCATTTTATATCAGCGAAATATAAATTGTAGATTTTCACCGGTACAGGTATGCAAGTTTTGGTGTATTCGGGTCTTTTCCCATGTATGATTGAGAGTATCTTGGCGACGTTTCGACGAGGTCCCACTCGTCATCTTCAGGCTGGTGTCTTGGGCTTTGTGCTTGTGCGAGGAAAGCGTGATCGGAGCTGCCGTCTCTCTATAAATACTGGTGGGGGGTGTGGGGTGTGGCTTTGTTGCTGTGAGCAGGTTGGTTGCCTGTGTTGTTACATCTTGATTGGTTGATGGAGTTGATGTTTGCAGATTAGTCAGCTGTTTCGTAACATCCTGTGTGGGTAAGGTCCTTGATGTGCGCCCATTAGTCTTTTGTGTTTTAACGACCTGGGTAATGGGCTGTGTGTTAACATCCTGAGTTCTAGTGTTGTGAGATCCTGAGGTTTTTTTTTTAAATAATCTTTATTTACATTTTTCATTAAAAAACATAGAAACAACACATCATAAAAAGATAACACAAAAAAAACAAAACAACAATAAACAAACATACTTCCTTGCTTCTTTGCAGTACCTTAATACATAAATATTCAGTACTATATCTCTACATTATAATCCGGGGAAGACAAAACAACTTACATGCCTTAATATATCATTAGGTCTATCCGACCTCACTTATCTTATATAGGATAGGTTTCTCATTAAATATCATTCCTCCTCTAATATGGGTTGTACTTTCCTCTTTTCTAGCCATTTATAAAATTTATCCTAAGCTAAACCTCCCTGTGTTTGCTCTCTCTCCTTTAATTCTTTGGTAGTGTATCAGCTTCCGCACATTCTAAGATTTTTTTAATAATAGCCTCTTCTGTTGGGATATTCTGGTTTTTCCAGAGTTGGGCATATGTCAATCTCGCCGCTGTGATGATATGTAAAGCCAAATACCACAAATCCTTTTTTTATATTTTCCGGCTTGGACCTGAGCAGGCATGCCTCTCGTCTCCAATCTATTTTTACCATTAAAATCTCATTGAGCCATTTTTTTATTTTCCCCCAAAATTCCGTTGTTTTCGGACACGTCCACCACTGATGGTAATAGGTGCCATGTTCCCACCCGCATTTCCAACATTCTGCCACATGCCCCGGGAACATTTTTGCTAATCTATTGGGGGGTAGGTGCCATCTATATATCATCTTTTTTTTTAATTTTTTTTTTAAATAATCTTTATTTACATTTCGTTTAAAAAGAAAAGACAAACAACATAAAGTGACAAACATAACAATACAACAATAAATATATGAACTTCCATATAGTACCCTAGTACACACGTATTCGGTACTATAACTCTAAATTATATTCCGGAGAAAGCAGAACATCTTATATCTCTTAAAGCATCCCTTAGGTCTATCCGACCACACTTGTCTTATATAGTATATATTTCTCTTCCAATCTCAGTCCTCATCTAATGTGGGTTATAAATTCCTCTTTTCTAACCAATTATAAAATTTGTCCCAAACTAAACCTACTTGTATATATCATCTTATAGATGTTTTCCTTATAAGCCGTGGATACTACTAATTTCATATTATCCCACCAAATCTCTTGCCATTTGTCCAAGTATATTGGGTACCCAAAATTTTTTCCCCAAGCGATCATGGTGTCTTTAACTATTTCCTCATCTATCCTGAGTTTTTTGATGTAATGTTTAGAGCAGATGGCTGTGATGCCACATCCCAGGTTTTGGTTTGGCTCCAAGTTTGAGGTCTTGCCATGTGTTCATGGCGTGTGTCAGTTTGCTTTGTGTGGGGATTGGAGGGGGGCAGCAGCTGGTGATGCCACCGTGGCCTGGCTTCTGGATGGTGGTTGTATTTCGTCTATGGGATGGGTTTGGGTTTGAATCTGGTGAGGATGATTGGTGTGGTGTCACCCAAGATAACACTGACACCACCACCAATCATCCTCACCAGATTCAAACCCAAACCCATCCCATAGGCGAAATACAACCACCATCCAGAAGGAGAACTGATTTCCTTTCCTTTCCTTTCCTTTCCTTTCCTTTCCTTTCCTTTCCTTCCTTCCTTCCTTCCTTCCTTCCTTCCTTCCTTCCTTCCTTCCTTCCTTCCTTCCTTCCTTTCTTTCTTTTTAGGAACACAGGTGAACAGTTGTTGTTAAATTCATCTTCCAAATATTGGCCTCCAGGAGATGTTTGGCTTGATACTCTTCAAAATAAAGGAGAATATTTGTAGCTCAGAGTTGAAATGAGGGATCCTTCGTGCTCTCTAAGCTTGCTTGTTTTCTTGCAGGTAATGAAACTGTGCAAGAGTGTAACTTCATCATCATCAGAATAGAATATCTAAGACTGCCCCCAGCCACACAGACAGGCAACTCACCACAATATAAACTGACAGCAAACAACACTCCTTACAGCCAACAGCAAACATCACTCCTTACAGCCAACAGCACTGATGATGTTACCTAGTTAGGGTAGGTAATGAAATGTCTGCAGGAAAACAAGCAAGCTCAGAGAGCACCAAGGACCCTCTCCCCACTCTTCAAAATGTAATGATTGATTGGAATTGGATCAACCTTTCTTCTAATTCCCAACTTTCTTTTTAAACAATTTTCAGATCAATGTATCGATTGATTCCCCTGATGAAAGAACAACACAAGGTGATAAGGAGGTTTTCTTTTCAGTTACCCTCCAATCACCCTTTCTCAGAAACAAACTTGATCCTGCATAAAAGTAAAGGTAAAGGTTCCCCTCACACATATGTGCTAGTTGTTCCTGACTCTAGGGGGCGGTGCTAATCTCCATTTCAAAGCCGAAGAGCCAGCGCTGTCCGAAGACGTCTCCGTGGTCATGTGGCCGGCATGACTCAACGCCAAAGGTACACTGAGTGCTGTTACCTTCCCACCAAAGGTGGTCCCTATTTTTTTCTACTTGCATTTTTTACGTGCTTTCGAACTGCCAGGTTGGCAGAAGCTGGGACAAGTAACGGGAGCTCACCCCATTACGCGGCACCAGGAATTCAAACCGCTGAACTGCCGACCTTTCGATCGACAAGCTCGGCATCTTAGCCACTGAGCCACCGTGTCCTTCTTGATCCTGCATACATCCGCCCAATAATGAAAAGACATTCATAAAGCGACTGGGCGCTCCCATGTGACTCCTCTCCTGCTGCATTGGCTTCCGGTGGACTTCCGGGTGCGCTTCAAGGTGTTGGTGATCACCTTTAAAGCACTCCATGGCTTAGGGCCAGGGTACTTACAGGACCACCTTCTGCCACCAATAGCCTCCCACCGGCCAGTTCGCTCCCACAGAGAGGGCCTCCTCAGGGTGCCGTCGGCTAGACAATGCCGGCTGGCGACCCCCAGGAGGAGAGCCTTCTCTGTGGTGGCACCTACCCTTTGGAACAATCTTCCCCCAGAGATACGAGTGATCTCCGACCTCCGGACTTTTCATCGGGCCCTAAAAACTCATCTCTTTCAGTTAGCCTGTCTCTCTTGATTTTATGATTTTATGGTTGGTTTTAAATTTTGATATGGATTTTAAATTGATAAATTTTAAACTATGGGCCAAATTTAATTATTTTAAATCTGTTTTTAATCGTATTTATGTATAAATGTTTTTATTTTGGCTGTTCACCGCCCTGAGTCCGAAAGGAGAAGGGCGGTATAGAAATTCGAATAATAAATAAATAATAATAAATAAATAAAGCAATCCGCTATCCAATATAGCTCAAGAACTCAGCTTTTGTCTAGCTTTCCTGTTCTTTCCAGTCTGAGATAGATTATATTGACCTCGGTTTCATCAGTTTAAACATTTACCGCATGGCTGCTTCCATTAAAAGTTATCATATTGGATGGAAAAGGTACCCAATAAAACCTTGAAAAGCTGCTGTGTAACGCTTGTGTCTGTGAAAGGGGCACCCTATGAATTGAATTAGCTGTTATAGGAAACACGACTTTTATGACCTACTGTGGAGATATAAATAAGACAGAGAGGAAAGAGGGAAAACTAGAAAGCAGGTCAAGCAGTCAACAGGTGAAAGTGTGATAATTTGTTCCAAAAGCCTGTAATGGTTGTATTTGATTATTCACAACTCACAACAGTGTTGCACACTTATTGAAATTGTATTCAGTTTTATGGGAAGGTGCTGAGGCTTAGTTCTATCTACAACAGGGGTGTCAAACTCGCGTCGTCAAGTTGTCGTCACATGACATGTTGAGACTTTTCCACCCTTTAATTAAAATGGGGGTGGCTTGGCCAGTGCGTGATGCATCCGGCCTGTGGGCCGTGTGTTTGACACCCCGATCTACAATATCAATGGAACTGACCAAAATTTTGTTAAAATGTCTTCCTTCCTGCCCTTCCTTCCTGCTTCCCTCCCTCCCTCCCTTCATCTTTCTGTCTGTCTGTCTGTCTGTCTGTCTGTCTGTCTGTCTGTCTATCTATCTATCTATCTATCTATCTATCTATCTATCTATCTATCTATCTATCTATCTCATCATCCTTTCCACAGTATCAATGGAACTGATAAGATTTTAAGATTCCTTCCTCCCTCCCTCCCTCTCTCCCTCCCTCCCTCCCTTCATCTGTCTATCTGTCTGTCTGTCTGTCTTGTCTATCTATCTATCTATCTATCTATCTATCTATCTATCTATCTATCTATCATCATCATCTATCCACAATATCAATGGAACTGACGATTTTGTTAAGATATCTTCCTCCCTCCCTCCCTCCCTTCATCTGTCTGTCTGTCTGTCTGTCTGTCTGCCTGCCTGCCTGCCTGCCTGCCTATCTATCTATCTATCTATCTATCTATCTATCTATCTATCTATCTATCTATCTATCATCTAGCTAGCTAGCTAGCTAGCTATCTCATCATCATCTAACCACAGTATCAATGGAACTGATAAGATTTAAGATTCCTTCCTTCCTTCCTTCCTTCCTTCCTTCCTTCTTTCCTTCCTTCCTTTCTTCCTTCTTCCTTCCTTCCTTCCTTCCTTCCTTCCTTCCTTCCTTCCTTCCTTCTTTCCTTCCTTCCTTCCTTCCTTCCATCCATCCATCCATCCATCTTTCTCTCTATCTACAGTATCAATGGAACTGACAAGATTTTGTTAAGGTATCTTCCTCCCTCCCTCTTCAGATACAGCTGGATACAGCTTTTAGAAACTCCCCCCCCCGCCGCCCTCTTTACTTGCTGTATGTTGGAGATAAATTTTCATGTTAAAAATAACTGACTAGATTGCTTACAATTTTTTTAATGTTCCTTTATTTATTTTGACAGATATGTTCCTTTATTTAAGAAAATGGGAATCCATGAACAGCAGAAATATTTTAAAGCCTGTTAGAGAATTTTAACCATATGTATGTATATACACACAAAATATATATTTATTTAAGGGGAGGAAAGGAGAGAGAGGAATTAAGGATACAATTTTAGACAATCAATAAAGTCCAATCCACAACTCAGTCCAAATTAATGTTATTTAATTTTTCATTAAATTTATTTGCCACCCACCTTGTTGTTGCACGATTCTGAGCATCTTGCAATCCAATAAAATTATAGTATAAAAGATTCAAACAGTAAAGCAATAAAACAAGAAGTACATTAAAATTAACAAGAAATTGCCAAGATAGTTGAAGGGTGGGGTATTCAATTAGAGTTGAAGTGAGATCTTTGACTTAGTTCTTCACTGATTTTGCAATTAATTCTTTATTGTGGTTGCTGACCAGAATTCTGAAATGTACCATAATCAATGTCCAATTTCTCTTCTGAGTAAAACAAATGCAAGGATGGAATTGTAACTAAAACTGAAAGATAATTGAGATATGCTGAATTTTACAAGCATATCGACACTGAGAGCCAGTTTAGTGTAGCAATTAAGACACCAGACTAGAAATCAGGAGAGTGTGAGTACTAGTTCCATCTTAGGCATGAAGCCAACTGGCTGATCTTGGGCCAGTCACTCTCTCTCAAACAAGGGAAGTTCTGAAATTTCATCAAGAATTTGTCCACGCAGTTGTGAGGAGTTTACACTGAATCAAAGCAACTCACAGGTGACATGTCAACATTGTGCCACTTTTAGGGTAGTACAATCATACTGGTCTTACCATAAGTCAGAATTGTATAGGTAGTTCCCCAAACAGGGAGTTATGAAGTGGATGTTGGAATTTTTACAGAGAATACAATCTAAAAGAACATGGGCTATTGGTTTAATGTGTTCTTGTCCATGAAGACACAGCCTTAACTCATATGGACATTTTTATATTTGCTCCTGTAAAATAGCTGTTGAAAAGGCATTAAACAGTTGAGAGAACATTAAGCTGCTAATTAGGATTTTTTGAAGTCTGGGAACAGATCTTTGATTTTAATTCAATTCAAGAGGGTCAACTTATTTTCCAAAACCTTGGAGCCTTGGTAGTACAGTGGTCTAAAGCACCTTGTTATTAAGACCAGCTGCCTGCAATTACTGCAAGGTTCGAATCTCGCCAGGCTCAAGGTTGACTCAGCCTTCCATCCTTTCTAAGGTAGGTAAATTGAGGACCCAGTTTGTGGGGGCAATAAGCTGACTTTGTATAAATATACAAAAGGATGAAGGCTATTGCTTAACGCACTGTAAGCTGCCCTGAGTCTCCCGAGAAGGGAGGCATATAAATCAAATTAAAAAAAAAAAAAAAACACCTGAAGGCAGGTTAAGAAACAAAGCATGGAAACTAACCAAAGAAAGAAGCAACCTGGAATTAAGGAGAAACTTCCTAACAGTGAGGACAAGCTTGCCTTCAGAAGTTGTAGGTGCTCCATCACTGGAGGTTTTTTAAGAAGAGACTGGACAACCATTTGTCTGGAAAGGCATAGGATCTTCTGCTTGAGAAGGGGTTGGACTAGAAGACCTCCAAGGTCCCTTCCAGGTCTATTCTGATTGATATTATAAATGTGCAGTAAAAGTCAAACATTCAGTTCCAAAGAACTCTTCAGGAGCAAGAATGAACACTGCAAAATGGACTTCCATTGTTCCATCATGTGTTGCTCTTTACCAGACTAACCACTATTTATTATTGAGTTACATTTACATAGTGGAATGCTGTGCACAGGGATCCCCAGCCAACACTCTTGGGGGTTGGAGAAGGGTCCAGCAGGTTCTGACAGCTTCTGGAGAACCAGTAGCAGAAATTTTGAGTAGTTCGGAGAACTGGCAAATACCACCTCTGGCTGGCCCCAGAGTGGGGAGGGAATGGGGATTTTGCAGTGTCCTTCCCCTGCCACCCCACCAAGCCACGCCCACCAAGCCACACCACGTCCACCAAGCCACGCCCACAGAACCGGTAGTAAAAATATTTGGATTTCACTGTTGGAAGAAATCTCCTTCTAGGTTCTGCTCCAAGTGGGGAAAAAGACACTGAAAACATGGAGACTGCTTGGAAAGATGGTTTAATGGTGGACAGGATCACATGGCTTGAGTTCCTGAACAGAAAAGGGGCAGATACAGTGAGTCCCCAGGTTTTATGCTCTCTCTGGCTCTGCATTTCTTGGGGCCCCGAAAGAGTATCCTGATTGGTTGTCAGACTCCCAGGGGGTGGGGGGTCTTAGCTAGCCTTGCTGGCTGATGGTCACATGTGCTTCCCAGGTCACATGTGGTGAGTTTCTGCTGCTATTGTGTAGAGGGCTAATCCTATCTTTGTTGGATCTTTGGCAATTCCTACTACGGCTCTGCCTGAAGGAGGTAGATCTTTGTTATGTAGAATAGACTGGCCCAGGCCTTAATGGCCCATTGACAAAGGGTGGGGGCAGGAAGATGGGAACTGCTTCAAAACATGCTTATCCCAGGGAAATATAATATTCTGCCTTTTTCATATTTCCTAAAATATTTCACTCTTCCAGGAAAGGGGTGGGTGCTAACTTCCTACATCACCACTGGGTTGGAGGGAGACAGGGAAGTGGGAAAGAGACAGAGAAGAGAGAGAGAGAATGAGTCTAATTCAAATAACCTCTGGGGTTATTTGGGGAGGCTCACCCATTCTTTTGCCCAAGTCAAACAGCATGCATCAAAATACAATTTCATATCTGGCAGACCCCAAATCCCCCATCTTTCCTTAGCATCTTGCAATAGCTTATATCTAATTCTTGGGGTTTTTTTCCCTTGCCATATGAACTTAGAAATATACTTCTGCCATTGTTTAAATGGGTTATTGGTTATAAGTATTGATAATGTCTGAATTTTTTTTTTAAAAAAAAAGCATCTTTGGTAAAATATTCATCTTAAATACAGAAATTCTACCCCATAATGATAGATGCAATTGATCCCATCTCTTTAAATCCTGTTTAATATCTCCCCCAAAGGGGACATAGTTATTTTGAAACGGTTTTAGATTTGTATTTGTCAACATAACCCCTAAATACTTCACTTTTCTCTCAACTTCTGAAGGCAAGTCGTTCCATTGATTGATTGTTCAAACTGTCAGAACTATTCTCCTTATTTTTAGGTTGAATCTCTCCTTGATCAGTTTGCATCCATTGTTCCTTTTCTGGCCTTCAGATGCTTTGGAAAATAGCTTGACCCCTTCCTTTCTGTGACAGCCCCTCAAATATTGGAAGACTGCTATCATGTCTCCCCTGGTCCTTCTCTTCACTAGACTAGCCATGCCCAGTTCCTGCAACCGTTCTTCATATGCTTTGGCCTCCAGTCCCCTCATCATCCTGGTTGCTCTTCTCTGCCCTTTTTCTTTATTTCTACTTAGGAAAAAAAATGTTTCTACTTAGGAAAAGTACCTGCACCTTTGAAGGCTGGTAGGAATTTGTTGTGCATAATTGCAATTCAAATTTTGAGAAGCATGAAATTATCTGCATGCTACTTATAGATGATGGTATGGCAGAAAAAAAACAGGAAGTACTAAGATGTCCCAGGAACTAATGAACTTTGTAGAAAAACCCACCTTCTGGCCAGTGGTGGGATTCAAAATTGTTTACTACCGGTTCTGTGGGTGTGGTTTGGTGGGCATGGCATGGCTTGGTGGGCGTGGCAGGGGAAGGATACTGCAAAATCCCCATTTCTTCCCAATCAGCTGGGACTCGAGAGGCAGAGAATAGATGGAGGTGGGGCCAGTCAGAGGTGGTATTTACTGGTTCTCCAAACTACTCCAAATTTCTGCTACCGGTTCTCCAGAACCTGTCAGAACCTGCTGGATTTCACCTCTGCTTCTGGCCCAACTCAGTAACGTATCTACTATTTGCCAAACTGATCTCTGCGGTTCTTAGAACTGCAAGGGAATCTCAAGTTCTCTCTTTCTCTATGAACCTTTTGACTGATGATCCTGCAGGGAAACATTCACACATGTGTGTCTAAATTATGACTTGCCAAGCTTCTACAACAGATGTATAAATTGACTGAACTGACAGATAGGCTGTTTGTTTAAGAGCCTGTTTTCCCTGGTGCTTTTTAATAGTTCTTTGAGTTGATAGTGCAAAAATACTTTCTGGCACTGTTAAGTATGAGATGGTTCTGGCTAGAAGTTTGCAGACCATGCACTTGGAAGCAATTTGCTTCACCGATCTCGGCACCCATCTCTTCTTCGAGATTGCAGTCCATGAGCTTCTTCTTCTGCATAAATATTAGATCAGAGGACCCATCACCTTCCCTTCTATTAATTAATTAATTTCAATTCAGCTGCCAGGGGGATGAATGTTATCCAAACCACAACCTTAAGGAGCCCTGCCAGCATCCTTGAAGGGACTCTGAGATTCTTCAAAGAAAGAGAACAGTTCTAAACTTCAAACAAAACTGAAGAACTTCCCCAAAGTTCATAGTAAGAAAAGGAGAGGAGTGGGAGCAGAATGGACTAGGACAGGATGTCAAACTGAATTTCATTGAGGGTCACATCAGGGTTGTGTTTGACCCAGTGGTGAAATCGAATTTTTTTTAACTACCGGTTCTGTGGGCGTGGCTTGGTGGGCGTGGTGTGACTTGGTGGGCGTGGCTTGGTGGGATGGCAGGGGAAAGATACTGCAAAATCCCCATTTCCTCCCCACTCTGGGGCCAGCCAGAGGTGGTATTTGCCGATTCTCCGAACTGCTCAAAATTTCCACTACCGGTTCTCTGAACTGCTCCAAAATTTCCACTACCGGTTCTCTGAACTGCTCAAAATTTCCACTACCGGTTCTCTGAACTGCTCAAAATTTCCACTACCGGTTGTCTGAACTGCTCAAAATTTCCACTACCGGTTCTCTGAACTGCTCAAAATTTCCGCTACCGGTTCTCTGAACTGCTCAAAATTTCCGCTACCGGTTCTCCGAACTGCTCAAAATTTCCTACCGGTTCTCTGAACTGCTCAAAATTTCCACTACCGGTTCTCCGAGCTGCTCAAAATTTCCGCTACCAGTTCTCTGAACTGCTCAAAATTTCTGCTACTGGTTCTCCAGAACCTGTCAGAACCTGCTGGATTTCACCCCTGGTTTGACCTCAGAGGGAGGGTTGGGGTGGTGGCCAGGAGGTCTGGCCAGGGTGGATGTGGCCAGCTCAACATCACTTGGTGAGGCTCTGTTTTCGGTTGCGATTGTCTCCTGCAGCCCTCTGCCAGCGAAAATGGAGCTTGGGGGTCTGCATGTGTTTTCACTGGCAGAGAGCTGCAGGAGGCTATTGTGGCCAAAAATGGAGCCCGGGTGGGCCGTGCGTGGCCTCCCCGCATTCTATTTTTGCTGGCACCATGGGCTGGTCCTTCACTGTTTCCAGGGCAGCCCTGTGGGCCAGATCTAAGGCTTGAGTTTGACACCTCTGGCCTAGGAGATATGGTGGGGATCAGAGGTGGGTTTCAGCAGGTTCTGACCAGTTCTGGAGAACCAGTAGTGGAAATTTTGAGTAGTTCAGAGAACCAGTAGTAAAAATTCTGACTGTCCCCACCCCCATCTATTCTCTGCCTCCTGAGTCCCAGTTGATTGGGAGGATTGGGGAAGGAATGGAGATTTTACAGTATCCTTCCCAAGCCACGCCCACCAAGCCATGCCACGCCCACCAAGCCACAGAACTGGTAGTAAAAAAAATTGAAATCCACCACTGGTGGGGATACTTTAAATAACTTTAAGAGTTATTATATAACTTTAAGAGCCTTGGTGGCACAGCAGACTAAAGCACTGTTAAGATAACACCAGCTGCCTGCAATTATTGCAAGTTCAAATCTCACCAGGCTCAAGGTTGACTCAGCCTTCCATCCTTTCTAAGGTAGGTAAAATGAGGACCCAGATTGTGGGGGCAATAAGCTGACTTTGTATAAAATATACAAAAGTATGAAGGCTATTGCTTAACACATTGTAAGCCGCCCTGAGTCTCCGGAGAAGGGCGGCATATAAATCAAATAAAAAAAAAAACTTTATGAACAAACACTCTGTTGCAGCTACTTAGCTCTTAGATTATTCTGGACAAGAGCTCTGGAACTCCGCAAAAGAAGCTTTTGCAACTTTTAGCTATTTTACACTCCTTGTTCTTGGGATAGCAAGCCAGTCCTGATGTTGGGCTGTCAGGATTTAGGCCAAGATCAAAACACTGAAAAAACAAGAGAATGATGTTCAATAGGGATTAAAAGAAAAATCGGTTGAGGTATTTAGTGACTCTGGATTTTTACACTTTGCAGGCTGCAGACACTTCAGGTTAAAATAAAAATGCTGAGCTTCTAATCTGTCCATTGATGGCACATATTGATGTCCTTTCATAGATCTGGGATATCTGTCCTGGTTTTACTTGAGTTCTTGGCAAGTTTTGATGTCATCAATTAGAGTATTGTTCTGGGCCACTTGAAGGGGGAACAAGGCGTTTTGCTGGTTCTCCTCCTTTCCTTTTTTTTTATTGAAAAGTTTTATAAGAAATACAAACAATTTTCTCCCCCCCACCCTTTCCCCCTCCCCACATAATAGAAAATGTACATTTTCTTATACATAATAAATCCTACATATACATGTTTCCCTTAAAGAAAGCATTAAAATAAGACATTTTAATTACATTCGGAGTTGCTCTTCTTCTCTTTCTTCCCTCATTCCACAACAAACCTTCTTCTTCTCCTCCTTTCTTTCCCTTCCCTCCCTCCTCTTCTCTCCTACTTTCTCCTTCTTCCTCTCCTACCTCATCCTACTTCCTTTTCCTTTCCCCCACTTCTCTCTTCTTTTCCCCCTTCTCACCTTCGCTCCTACTCCTGTCCCCTTCCCTTCCTCCTCTCCTTTCTTCCATTCCTCTCCCTCCCTCTCCTCTTCCTACCCTCTCCTCCTCTCTCCTTTCTAACTTCTTTGCTGTGAAATATTCTCCTCCTTTAGTATCTGAGCAACTCCTGTATTCTAATCGTGGATACTTTCTTTCAGTTTCTTTTCAGATTTATTCTATCTATCTGCATTATCATCCTAATTGTACATTTATTCTTATAATCTTCTAACTATTGCAACTTAATATTATGATTTCATTTATTATTACATTTTCCCCACATCATTTCATTATTTATACATTTCCCCCACATTTACTTTTCTGTTAAAACATTTCTCTATTCACCAGTTTTTTCCCACCCCAGCCCTTATCCCACCCTCCCCACCCCCCCTGACTTCCCAGAGCAAAAACAGGGTATAGCATCTAACAAACATATGCTAAAATAAATTAACTAATTATAAAGTTCAAAACTCCCACACATTCTTTAACTCCCCTTGCTCCAATTCATCAACCTCCCTTTTATAAATTCTCAAGACCAATTAAGTTAAAGTCATTCTTCCTAATTATAAAAAAACTTTTTCTTGATGTATAATCCAATACTTTAGCAGTATTACAAACAGTAAAAATCATGAATAAATTTCATTTCAGTTCTCCTCCTTTCCTTAAGGTCAGTTGAGGTTGACAAAGGAGACATCAAGCCAGAGTTTCCCTTTTATATTAGATGCTTCAAGACTTGGCAATCACATCTTTCCTGTTTAACATACCTATGATGTCCCTGTGTGAGCTCATTCACCAGCCTGGGGTCCAATATCATCAGTACACTAAGAATGTCTGCCTGTCTGTCTCTCTACTGCATCTGTCTATCTATCTTTGTCTCTCTCTCTCAACTCTGTCTCTCTCATCTCTCTCTCATCTCTCTCCCTCCCTCTCCCCACCCTTTATTTTATTTATTTATTTATTTATTTATATATTTATTTATTTTCGTCAAGCATACAGATAACAGATACAAGTATAAACATGATTATGAATACAAATAAATGGGGACAGTAGGACAGGGATGGAAGGCACGTTGGTGCACTTATGCACACCTCTTACTGACCTCTTAGGAATGGGGTGAGGTCAACAGTAGACAGTTTAAGGTTAAAGTTTTGGGGGTTTGGGGAAGAAACCACAGAGTCAGGTAATGCATTCCAGGCATTGACCACTCTGTTACTGAAGTCATATTTTCTGCAATCGAGTTTGGAACGGTTTACCATGAGTTTGTATCTATTGTGTGCTCTTGTATTGTTTTGGTTGAAGCTGAAGTAGTCATTGACAGGTAGGACATTGTAGCAGATGATTTTGTGTACTATGCTTAGGTCGGACTGAAGACGGCGAAGTTCTAAGTTGCCTAAGCCCAAAATTTCAAGTCTGGTAGCATAAGGTATTTTGTTGCGAGCAGAGGAGTGGAGGACTCTTCTCGTGAAATATCTCTGGACTCGTTCGATTGTATTAATGTCCATTATGGAGTGCGGGTTCCAGACAGATGAGCTGCATTCAAAAATTGGTCTAGCAAAAGTTTTGTATGCCTTAGTTTGCAGTTCAATATTACTGGAGAAGAAGCTATGCAAGATTAGGTTAACAACTCTTAATGCCTAATTAAAATTAAAACTCTCTCCATCCAATTTCTATGGCCGTCCTACTCAACCAAGTGACTCTGGAAGAGTCTAAAATTTTAAAACAATGTAAAAGACATTAAAATAAGCAAAAACATTGACAAAATTATTATTATTAATGAGACATTATTATTAATGAGATTTATTATTATTAATGAGATTCATATGCCACCCTATCTCCAGCCGGACTCAGGGCGGCTCACAACAGTAAAAAACATCTAATGAAAAAGTTAAAAAGAAATTAAATCCAAATCTCATAATTTAACAGTTAAAAGTGCAATTAAGACTAACAAGTTAAAAATTAAAACCCCATCAGTCCAGGCCAGCCAAATGAAACAGCCACATTTTCAGGTCACAACGGAAAGAGCAGAAGTCGGGGGCCACCCGGAGCTCCAGGGGCAGTTGATTCCAAAGGGTAGGTGTGCCCACAGAGAAAGCTCTCCCCCTGGGGATCACCAGCTGACACTGTCTGGCCGACGGCACCCTGAGGAGGCCCTCTCTGTGGGAACGCACTGGACGATGGGCAGCTGTTGCTGGCTGCAGATGGCCCCCCCAAATATCCCGGGCCTAAGCCATATAGGGCCTTATAGGTAATCACCAGCACCTTGAATCTCACACGGAGGGCAACAGGCAGCCAATGCAAGTCGTGTAGGAGAGATGTAATATGGGAGTATCGTGATACTCCCATCACAACCCGCGCGGCCGCACATCTCAGCCTTGGGCCAGCCAGGTGATGCTGTCCAGATCATATTCCAGTGCCTGGATGGGCTTGGATGGGCTTGGATGGGCTTGGATGGGGAAGAACAGGTTGGGGTTCAATCTTACCAAAACTGAGTGATCATGAATTTTTGGCTTAATCTTGTTGTGGCTCCGTTGCCTGAGCCTGGGCTATCGACAGATGCAGACTCTGAGAGTGAGGGAGAGGAGTTGGCAAGGCCTCCCTCTCCAGGACCCTCCTCTCTGGCAATGCCTCCGGAGGACACCGAAGCCCAAAAGATAGGCTCAGAGCCAAGCACGTCCCCGCAGCCACAGGTGGACAGCGACGAAGAAGATAAGTGCTGGCTGGACCCTCGGCAGAGGCGCAGGGAGAAGTGTGTGCAGCAGAGGGGAAGGCGTGCCAGAGATTAGCTGAGTCACTGGACCACACTCCACAGGGTATAAATGTGGGTGTGGTGGCCGGTTCAGTTTTTGACGAGCAAAAACTGGAAATAATCTGCAAGGTCCCATGCCATGGAGCGCTTTAAAGGTGGTAACCAACACCTTGAAGCGCACCCGGAAGACCACTGGAAGCCAATGCAGCTCACGCAGGAGAGGCGTCACATGGGAGCGACCCCTCGCTCCCATAATCCATTTTTTTTTACAAAAAAAAAAAAAAGTAAGTCAACATGCTAGGCAGTGGTGGGTTTCAGCAGGTTCTGACCAGTTCTGGAGAACTGGTAGTGGAAATTTTGAGTAGTGTGGAGAACTGGTAGTAAAAATTCTGACTGGCCCCGCCCCCATCTATTCTCTGCCTCCAAAGTCCCAGCTGATGGGGAGGAAATGGGGATTTTGCAGTACCCTTCCCCTGGAGTGGGGTGGGAATTGAGATTTTACAGTATCCTTCTCCTGCCATGGTCACCAAGCCACGCCCACCAAGCCACGCCCACAGAACCGGTAGTAAAAAAATCTGAAACCCACCACTGATGCTAGGTGAAGTCTGCTCCACAGGAAAATGGAGAATATTCCTGTTTTTTCTTTCAATTTGCCTTGACAAGTTTATTTGATCACAATCATAGGATTAATCTTGTGACTTCGAATCTTAAAAATATTATTGCAGTTCAGGCTTTAAAAATGCAGTCACTTGTTTCCCTCTAATTTTACTATTGTAAATGTGTTTGCATTCAGTACTTTAGAATCAATTTCTATTTAATGTATTCTGGAAAATTAGGATGGATTGGGCTTCATTTGTTTCCAGTTGGGTGACCTTGGGCTAGTCACTCTCCCTCAGCCCAACTCACCTCACAGGATTGTTATTGTGAAGAAACCTGGAGGAGGAAAAGCATCTTGGATATGTCTGCCACCTTTACTTATTTGTAAAAATAATAAAGGCAGGTTATAACCCAGATACCGGGCGCATATTGTCATATGTGGTGGACATGTGCAAAGGCAAAAAAATACTGGACAAAAATACATACATGGTTAGAAAAAATGTTAAAGCAACACATAGATTATAAACCAGAAATATTTTTGTTAGGCATAGTAACAGAAAAAAATATAATAAAGGGAATATATATTTACATATGTTGACAGCAGCAAGAATTGTATGTGCGCAGCATTGGAGAAATGAGGAACCACCTATAGAAGAAGATGTAATGTTAAAATAATACTAAATTGTGCAGAAATTGATAGGTTGACATTGAAGTTAAAAGATAAAGAAGATACAGAATACCTTCAAACATGGGATTTATTTTATCAATGGTTGGATAATAGAAGTAGAAATTAGAAATTGGAAAAAATACTATTATGTACAGTATGTATGGTTTATGTTTAGTATATTATTATATTATATACTATTATGTTAAGCAAATGCACCCAGACAATACGCTGTTCGTAAAGTATTAATGTATGTTAAGGAAAATAGATAAATAAATTGTTTTTAAAAAAATAAAGGCAGGATATAAATAAGTAAATAAGAACCGTACTACATTATTGCTGGTGAAAAAACGTTCTAGAGCTCTGTCAGAATGTGTTTGTTTTTGTGTGGCATTCTGCATTGTGTAAATTATGCCAATGCAGTGTGGAAATTTGATGTATGGCTTAGCAATGCAAGAATCTATTCTAAATGTGCTTTGACTGTTTCAGGGTAAGCCTGGAGAACCGGGGCTACCAGGCCAAGAGGGTGCTAGAGGACCACCGGTAAGTCCTGTTACAGGCTATTCCGGGACAGAATAAATAAACATTTTTATTTATTTAACACACAGCATGAAATACACGGATAGCAGCAGTAACGATGTATGAAAAGAACACAGCAGAGAAGGGCAACGAAGATGATTAGGGGACTGGAGGCTAAAACATTTGAAGAACGGTTGCAGGAACTGGGTATGACTAGTTTAATGAAGAGAAGGACTAGGGGAGACATGACAGCAGTCTTCCAATATTTCAGGGACTGCCACAAAGAAGAAGAGCCTTGGTAGTACAGGGGTTTAAGGCACCCTGTTATTAAGCTGGTTATTAAGACCAGCTGCCTGCAATTACTGCAGGGTTCGAATCTCGCCAAGGCTCAAGGTTGACTCAGCCTTCCATCCTTTCTAAGGTAGGTAAATTGAGGACCTAGTTGTGGGGGCAATAAGCTGACTTTGTATAAATATACAAAAGGATGAAGGCTATTGCTGAGCACATTGTAAGCCGCCCTGAGTCTTCGGAGAAGGGCGGCATATAAATCAAATTAAAAAAAAAAAAAGAGGGAGTCAAACTATTCTTCAAAGCATCTGAGGGCAGGACAAGAAGCAATGGATGGAAACTAATCAAGGACAGAAGCAATTTAGAAGTGAGAAATGTTCCAAAGGGACAATTAATCAGTGGAACAACTTGCCTGCAGAAGTTGTGAATGCTCCAACACTGGACGTTTTTAAGAAGATGTTGGATAACCCTTTGTCTGAAGTGGTGTAGGGTTTCCTGCCTAAATTGGACAGGTTGGACTAGAAGACCTCCAAGGTCCCTTCCAACTCTGTTATTCTATTCTATACATAGTGATAGGATACACATAAGAGGAAGATGTAAAAAAAAAAAATTCAAGGAGTTCTATATTAAGTTATACGTTGCATTTCAAAATACATTAGTTCATAAAGTAAAATAAGTGTTTTATATGTGTCCCAAAGGTGCTTTTTTTAAGAGGCAACTGGACTTTCTGGTTTTTCTTTGAAGATATTTCGCTTCTCATCCCAGAAGCTTCTTCAGCTCTGAGAGAGCTTCAGAGCTGAAGAAGCTTCTTGGGGAAAAAAAAAAGCTGTTAACAACGGAAAAATGATATGTATATATGTGTTGTTTGTTTTGTGTTTGTTTTTAATGTGTTTAAAATAAGAAAGTTTTTTTTTTTAAAAAAGGAAAAGCATCTTTGGGATAACCATGACCTGGATGACTGAGATTCTCCCTAGACATTTGTTTGATATATAAATATCTAGGCTATTTAACCAATTAAGCACAATATTTGTTAGTTAGACAAAAATCTGGTGTTCCTCCTGCATAAGCTATAGCAAATGGCTATAGCTCAGGGGTGTCAAAATTCGATTTCATTGAGGGCTGCATCAGCCTTGTGTTTGACCTCAGGGGGAGTGGGTGGGCGTGGCCAGGGTGGGCGTGGCCAGCTTGACATCACTCATGTAGAGGGTGCCTGTGGGGGCTTGGGCGGGGCTGGGGGAATCCACTGTCCGCCTCCCTCTCCAGGACCCTCCTCTCTGGCAATGCCTCCGGAGGACACCGAAGCCCAAAAGATAGGCTCAGAGCCAAGCACGTCCCCACAGCCACAGGTGGACAGTGACGAAGAAGATAAGTGCTGGCTGGACCCTCGCCAGAGGCGCAGGGAGAAGTGTGCACAGCAGAGGGGAAGGCGTGCCAGAGATTAGCTGAGTCACTGGACCACACTCCACAGGGTATAAATGTGGATGTGGTGGCCGGTTCAGTTTTTGACGAGCAAAAACTGGAAATAATCCATGATTTCTGCGTTACTGGACTTTGCCTGCTTTATCGGACTGCATTTGGATTAATCCTTGTATTGTTGAAACTCTGCCTGTTTTATCGGAATGCTTGCAGTCTAATCTTTGTTTTGTGTGAGTAAAGTCTGAATTGGCAGCTAGCCACTGGGTTGCTGCCAGCTTTATCTTCAAAGAGTTTTGTTGTGTGGCTTATTAACTCCGGGCCGTCTGTGGGGGTGCATGTGTGGTACGGAGACAGAACAAATCTTTGGTCCTGAATGGAGGAGTGCATTTCCCTTTTCAGGAATAGAACACAATTTGTGGAATGTTTTTGGACAACCAACTCCTGCTTGAGCAATAAGTGCAGTTGTTCTTAGAATGGTCTTTCCACAAATTTACCTAGTAGGCTATTTGTGCCCAAACCTAGATTAGAAGGTCCTTAAAACAGTCATTCCTGTTTTGTTTTCCCCATGACTAGATTATTGTGATGTTCTAGAACAAAGGTCACCAACCTTTTGGATCTCAGGGACCATTAAATTCATAATTTTAAATCCCATGGACTCATGGTATTCAGCAGGTTCTGACAGGTTCTGGAGAACCGGTAGCATAAATTTTGAGTAGTTCGGAGAATCTGCAAATGCCACCTCTGTCTGGCCCCAGGAGTGGGGAGGAATGGGAATTTTGCAGTATCCTTCCCCTGGATGGGAATGGGGATTTTGCAGTATCCTTCCCCTGCAACACCCACCAAGCCACACCATGCCCTCCAAGCCACGCCCACAGAACCAGTAGTAAAAAAAAATTGAATTTCACCACTGCTCTACCCTGAAGACTTTGGGCCAGAATGAATGATGCATTTTTTCTGTGAGATTTTAGGATTTTAAAAGTGTGTTTTCTTTCTATCCCCAATCTTATTTTGAAGAAGATACAGTTCTCTGTTTCATAATCCTTCATGGGGAGTTCAAAACATTCTGTGAGAACAAAATGTACCTGCAAATTAATGTCAGTATCCTGAACACGATGTTGCCTTAAAAAAAAAAACACTGTACTATCTCCTGCACATCACAAACATCTATTAGACGTAATCCCATTTATAGTATGCAGATCACATCACCTCTGAGAGTGGGACAGAATAAAGATATATTCAAACTTCCAAGAAACTTTCTGAACATAGGGGGATTCCTCTTGGGTGGGGAAAAATGGTTGATTGATCTATAATTTCAAAAAGTCATTGGAAGATTGGAAATGAAAACCACTCATTAATAGAATAGAATGGAATGGAATGGAACGGAACGGAACGGAACGGAACGGAACAACAGAACAGAACAGAACAGAACAGAACAGAACAGAACAGAACAGAACAGAACAAAACAGAACAGAATAGAATAGAATAGAATTTTTTATTGGCCAAGTGTGATTGGACACACAAGGAATTTGACTTGGTGCCTACGCTCTCAGTGTACATAAAAGAAAAGATATATTCATCAAGAATCATAAGGTACAACACTTAATGATAGTCATAGGGTACAAATAAGTAATCAGGAACAATATCAATATAAATCATAAGGATACAAGCAACAAAGTTACAGTCATGCAGTCATAAGTGGGAGGAGATGGGCGACAGGAACGATGAGAAGACTAATAGTAGTGCAGACTTAGTGAATAGTTTGACAGTGTTGAGGGAATTATTTGTTTAGCAGAGTGATGGCATTCGGGAAAAGAACAGTTCTTGTGTCTAGTTGTTCTGGTGTGCAGTGCAGTGCATTGTCTCCGGAATGCAGAATAAAAATGTAAGGTGAACATTATAAATTCCTAATGTTTGCTTGTTTGAGGTAAATCCTATGATGCGCTGAAGGGAACTTAATTGAAACAATCAAGGATGCAAGGAAAACTCAGAAATGGGAATGAACCCCTACTTTTCAGAAACATATGGTAGGAGCCCAGCAGAGTTTAAACAGATTTGTGATTTGAAACCTGCAGAGAATTCTTGTGACGTTAATAATGTATGTCATGCCGTGATCTCCTAGCCTTTTATTTTGTAATGTTGGAATATCCAAGCGATTGGAATATTGGCATACACACACTCAATTATCACTAGATGAAAGGACTCTTCATAGGTGCAGTTATTATAGAACAGCAGTTGGAGACAACTGATAAGGATAAGGATAATTTTATTTCTATACCGCCCCTCTCCCGAAGGACTCGGGGCGGTGTACAGCCAGGTAAAAACACAATACAAATATCACAATTTAAATTTAAAAAAGTATTAAAAGTATTACATTTAAGGCCAAAATTAACTAAAAAACCCAAAAATTTATAAACTCCGAATTTAAAACTCAATTATGAAGCTAGCCCTGCCTGTCGGAAGAGCAGGGTCTTAAGAGCACAGCGGAAAACTCGGAGGTCAGAAATCTTGCGTATGTCCGAGGGCAGTTCATTCCAAAGGGCAGGGGCTCCCACAGAGAAGGCTCTCCCCCTGGGTGTCGCCAGCCGACATAATTTGGCCGACGGCACCCTGAGGAGTCCTTCTCTGTGGGAGCAGACTGGTCGGTGGGAGGCTATCGGTGGCAGAAAGCGGTCTCATAGGTATCCAGGTCCTGAACCATGGAGCGCTTTAAAGGTGATAACCAACACCTTGAATTGCACCCAGAAGACCACTGGGAGCCAGTGCAGCTCGTGCAGGAGAGGTGTTACATGGGCGCAACGAGTTGCACCCATGATGTCCCCGGAGAAGCATAACTCCAGGGAGGTTCTTTGCAAGCTTTATCTACTAAAGTCAGCTTTTCCCGTGCCTTCTTCCCATTTGCATGTTCAGCCTTGATTGCTTTCAGAAGAGACATGACGTTGAAAGAAACGTCCATCTGGGTTCAGTTCCAAGTGTGGAGAAAGACACTGGAAACATGGTGGCTGATTGGAAAGAAAGGTTTTTTAATGGTGGACAGGACCACATGGTTTGAGGTCCTGGGCAAAAAGTCACATGGAGTGGAGGGAGGGATATATTAATACACTCTCTTGGGCCCTGCCTTAGAGTTTCCTGTTCCTGTACAAGAAATGTATCCCATTGGCTGTCAGGCTCCCAGGGGGCAGGGGTCTTAGCTAAGTTTGTAGGCTGTCTGTGTCCCAGGCTTGGTTGAGCCTTGCTGGGTGATGTAATCTTCCCAGGTGCCATGTGGTGAGATGGGTAGAGGGCTAATCCTATCATGTCTTGAGGGCCAGGTCTTAATCCCATCACCCTGGAGTTGAAGGGGGGGGCAGGAAGCTGCAGGAAGCTGCTTTGTCTTTAAAAACATGTTTCTCCTTTTCTCATCCAGGGAAATACAATATTCTGCCTCTTTAATATTTCCTAGAATATTTCATTCTTCTAGAAGGGTGGGTGGATGCTAACTTCCTACAATGACAACAGATCCAAATATGATATCAGGCAGACCTGCTTTTCCTATCTAATTCAATTTCTAAGCCCTCTATACTTTAAACTGTAGGTCACTCTTATACGTCAATAAGTAAGTAATTGTCAGGCACGTGAAGATCCGATTAAACTGATTTATTGCTACTCATGCCTATGTGAAGGAGAATTCTCAGCTAATAGTCAGCACACGCTGGGAGTTAGATAAAGGTCAACAGAATTCAAGGGAGGTTAGACTTAGTTCCCTTGTGGTTATGTAGATATTCTAGGCCAGTGATGGCTAGCCTTTTTGTCATCACATGCCAGGAAAGGGGGGGCGGCAGAGGTTCGCGTGCACGTGTGCCCACACCCATAATTCTATTCACCCTACCCCGTGCATGCGACCCCCCCTTCCCGCTCCTAGCACATGATGGCCCGGTAGGCCTGTTTTTCTTTCTCACCTGGCTCAAGATCCTCTCTATGCATCTGGGGAGGGTGAAAACAGCCTTCCCCACCCCTCTGAGGCCAAAACGGCTCATTTCCCAACTTCTGGTTGGACAGGAAGTGACTTTTTTGCTGTCCCCAGCCTCCAGAGACTCCGACACATGCGCACCAGAGCTGAGCTGGCGTGCCAGGCGACATGGTTCTGTATGCCGCCTGTGGCATGCGTGCCATAGGTTCGCCATCATGGTTCTAGGCCGATCCCTCTTTTCACTCCACCCCCAGGTTCTGCCACTCCTTCCCTTACATCAAGTAAATAAACCCAGTGTTAATAGCTCTTGAAGCAGCTGCCACTACAATCCCAAAAGGAAAATCACAAAGCCATATCAATCAAGTAAAATCAGCAATATCAATGAAACCATTGAAAACAGCTGAAGCTGAAACAAGAGGAAGATTAATAATTATGTGTAGATAAGGCTTAGAAAGAGAAAGGGTGGTGGGAGGGGGAAGTCTAGATGAATTGAGAGATTAAAACAGGCTTAATCTGACATAGAAAGAATAATATACTAAGCACTTGATAGTGTTGCATATTTTATTTTATTTATTTTATTTTTATTTATTTATTTTATTTTTATACCGCCCTTCTCTAACAGGACTCAGGGCGGTGAACAGCCGAGATAAAACATGACATATAAAATTTAAAAAACAGTTTAAAAGACATTAAATAATTTCGGCCCACAATTTAAAACAACCCAGTTAAAACCAATTTCAAATTAAAACCGAAAGGATGGGATCAAGCCAGCCTGACTAGATGAAATAAATGAGTTTTCAGGGCCCGACGAAAAGTCCGGAGGTCTGGTATCATGCATATCTCTGGGGGGTAGGTCGTTCCAGAGGGCAGGTGCCGCCACAGAGAAGGCTCTCCCCCTGGGGGTCACCAGCCGACATTGTCTGGCCAACGGCACCCTGAGGAGGCCCTCTCTGTGTGAGCAAACTGGCCAGTGGGAGGCTATTGGTGGCAGAAGGCGATCTCGTAGGTACCCCGGCCCTAAGCCATGGAGCGCTTTAAAGGTGGTCACCAACACCTTGAAGCGCACCCGGAAGACCACCGGAAGCCAGTGCAGCTCGTGCAGGAGAGGTGTCACATGGGAGCGCCCCATCGCTCCCATAATCCCCCGCGCGGCCGTATTCTGGACCAACTGCAGCCCCAATGGCCACGCCCACCCAGCCGGTCATTAGGACAGAGAAGCGGTTGTTAAATTATTTGAATCCCACCCCTGCTTTGAGCCCTACAACGCTATGATCCTAGGGTAAACATACAGCACATTTCACAATTCACTATTCACACAGAGACCCCATTAACATGTAGTTGCATTCAGATTATTTTGGAGTTTTCTCAATTTGCCTGAAAGAACACCTAGTGCAGTGATGGCTAACCTTTTCCGGACTGAGTGCCCAAAGCATGTCTGTGCATGTGTGAATATGGGCATGTGGGTGCAAACCCCCAAAATGCAATTTGTGCATGCCCCCCGCTCCCCACACATGTGAATGTGGGCCCCTGAATGCACCCCACCCCCGTGCATGCCCCCCGCTCCCCATGCATGCACATGTGGCCCCCAAGCACGTGCCCCACCCTCTGCGCATGTGCAGCAGAGACCAGAAGACCAGCTGGCCGCATGCGCGGCAGAGTTGAACTGGGGTGACGGCTCATGTGCCCACAGAGAGGGCACCGTGTGCCACCTCTGGCCAGCTGGTCACCATCACGGACCTAATGTGATGTTATGAGGTTGGAGCCGCAGAATGAATATCACCATTTAACTGGCGGGTAGAATATCCAGAATGCTGTTCCCGGTTTCCAATTTGCAAAACGCTTGGCTTTCTTTCATGTATTTAGAGCTACGAAGTTCCCACGTGTTTTATCGTTTTTTTTGAAGAACGTAACCTGTTTCTAAGAAAAAAGATATATAGGAGTCGAGCTTCACTTGGGACATTGGAGAAGATTTGATTGGTCTTCAAAAGCTAAGCAAAAAACAAAACAAAACACAGTTTGGTGTAGAGGTTCTAGCTTTGGGCTAGAAATGTGGAGTCTGAGTTCTAGTCCTACTGTAGGCATGATGCCAGGCCCTCTTTCTTGGCCCTAGAATGGAGAAGGTAAGAGAAAACAATTTCTAAAAGTGTTGCCAAGAAACCTACAGGCATGTATTAGTGTAGTCACCCGGAGTCAAGATTGACTCAAAGGTGGAATGTAATAAACAGTGAAGCAGTTTTCAATCTGGTTAGTACTGGGTGCAAAAAAAAAACAAAAAAACCCGCATGAAAACCACATGACTAGACTCATAGCTGAAGTGGGTAAACATTGTGAGAGAAGGCAATGATTAACAGCTTTTGAACAGCTGCTAGGAAACATTATATGGATGTATCTAAGTTACCAGGAGCCAATTCTACTCTAAGGAGACTTCATATTTTTCCTTTAGTGTTTTATTCAAAGACTTTGCCTCTTCCCTATTGTTAAATTGTGGACACTGTCTGAGAGCCAAAACCATAAAAGTAATCATCAAATAAAATCTGATGTTCTCTTCTGCTCTTTTATATAAGCCAAAGGAGATGGAGTGGTTCAGTAGATCAGTTTTAGTAGGTATTGATTTTTATGCTTCTCTTACCTCAGTATTATGTTAAGTACGGACTGGAAAAACCTTGTGTTGAATAATAATAACAATAGCTGGTTTAGCTCAACAGACAGAAGCACTGTAATTTAACACCAGCTGTCTGCAATTAAAGTAAGATCGAATCTCGCCAGGCTCAAGGTTGACTCAGCCTTCCATCCTTTCTAAGGTAGGTAAATTGAGGACCCAGATTGTGGGGGCAATAAGCTGACTTTGTATAAAATATACAAAAGTATGAAGGCTATTGCTTAACGCACTGTAAGCCGCCCTGAGTCTCCGGAGAAGGGTGGCATATAAATCAAATAATAATAATAATAATAATAATAATAATAATAATAATAATAATAACTTGGGACATTGGAGAAGATTTGATTGGTCTTCAAAAGCTAAGCAAAAAAACAAAACAAAACACAGTTTGGTGTAGAGGTTCTAGCTTTGGGCTAGAAATGTGGAGTCTGAGTTCTAGTCCTACTGTAGGCATGATGCCAGGCCCTCTTTCTTGGCCCTAGAATGGAGAAGGTAAGAGAAAACAATTTCTAAAAGTGTTGCCAAGAAACCTACAGGCATGTATTAGTGTAGTCACCCGGAGTCAAGATTGACTCAAAGGTGGAATGTAATAAACAGTGAAGCAGTTTTCAATCTGGTTAGTACTGGGTGCAAAAAAAAAACAAAAAAACCCGCATGAAAACCACATGACTAGACTCATAGCTGAAGTGGGTAAACATTGTGAGAGAAGGCAATGATTAACAGCTTTTGAACAGCTGCTAGGAAACATTATATGGATGTATCTAAGTTACCAGGAGCCAATTCTACTCTAAGGAGACTTCATATTTTTCCTTTAGTGTTTTATTCAAAGACTTTGCCTCTTCCCTATTGTTAAATTGTGGACACTGTCTGAGAGCCAAAACCATAAAAGTAATCATCAAATAAAATCTGATGTTCTCTTCTGCTCTTTTATATAAGCCAAAGGAGATGGAGTGGTTCAGTAGATCAGTTTTAGTAGGTATTGATTTTTATGCTTCTCTTACCTCAGTATTATGTTAAGTACGGACTGGAAAAACCTTGTGTTGAATAATAATAACAATAGCTGGTTTAGCTCAACAGACAGAAGCACTGTAATTTAACACCAGCTGTCTGCAATTAAAGTAAGATCGAATCTCGCCAGGCTCAAGGTTGACTCAGCCTTCCATCCTTTCTAAGGTAGGTAAATTGAGGACCCAGATTGTGGGGGCAATAAGCTGACTTTGTATAAAATATACAAAAGTATGAAGGCTATTGCTTAACGCACTGTAAGCCGCCCTGAGTCTCCGGAGAAGGGTGGCATATAAATCAAATAATAATAATAATAATAATAATAATAATAATAATAATAATAATAATAATAATAATAATAATAATAATAATAATAATAATAATAATAATAATAATAATAATAAAAGCACACAAAAGGTCTGTCATTCCAGATTTCAAGGCTCTCATATCTTCCTGATGGCCGTATTCTTAGTAAAATCTTTTTCTTCTTAGAATTCACCCTGAGAGCACAGATTTTTCTTTCAAGATGAATGGTTTACAAAAGGGTGAAGAGACATAGGCAGTGCGGGGAGGGGGTAATCCTTGAGTTAATCATGGAGAAATAAAAAGTAGAGGCAAGAAGGGAGAAGAGCTAAGAGATAAAACAATAAGAGACAGAAAATGTCAGAGTGCACACAGTGTGACTATGTGAGACAACCCAGAAGCAAATACAGTAAACAGAGGTTTGTATTTAAATAGTGGTTTTATCGACAAAGAATATATACATACACGTACTTTAGTCAGACCTCAAACAAACAGTAATCAGCAATTACAGCATGGAAGCACACATACAGAGAGAGACATGCCCCAACAGGGCCTCTTCTTATTACAGGCTCTTAAAGTGATATCAGCCCAAAAATCTTGCTGATTCATTCCCAGCATTACATCATCGTAGCAGCTGGTCAGCTCTTAAATCATTACCCTGACAGAAAAGGTGCAGAAATGTAATAGCAACAATAATAGCATTTAGGCTTATATACTGTCCCATATCACTTTGGGCAGTTTACAAGATAAGCATTATTTGCATATTCCCCCCCCAACAATCTGGGTCTTCTCATTTTACCGACCTCGGAAGGATGGAAGGCTCAAGGTCAACCTTGAGGCCCGCCAGGATCAAATTCTAGTCTGTGGGCAGAATTTACCTACAATACTTTAACCACTGTGCAAACAGAACTCATCACAACCATGGAGTTCTTTGTGATTTCTGAGCTTGAAGAGATGAACCGACCTTCACCCTCTGATAAAGACAGAAGTTCTTCTACAGAAGCCAACCAGCAGCTGTAGACTGAGAGAATAATGCCACAAGTGTCACCAATGGCCAACGTAGAAGAGCAATCCAAAAGTCTTATTGGGGCACCCTGGAACTGGGGAGCACCAATTCTTCAACCTCACTAAACCCTTTGTAGCTATGTATCATCATGGTAAAAGTAGGAAGACACAGATGTGGTTTTTTTTTTTTCTGAGTTCTGATACCCCTGAAATGAAATCCCAGCTATTGGCCAATTTATAGTAAGATAATAGAATAGATTACCCTTGGCATTTCAGGGAATATAGTAAAGAACTGAGATAACTCAGGAACCATGGAATCTCAGGTTTGTCAAACCCATCTTCTTGATAGCCTCTTTTGATGGCATGGGACGTTAGTTGCTCCCTATTGCTGCTGATAGTGTAGAAATGGAGAGTAGTGGGAGAATTCATGGGTCTTCCTCAACACCCAATCAATCTTATGACCCTTAAAATACTGTATCTATTTTGGTATAGGCTATGGATTTTTGTCCAGGGGGGTTTCTTGACAAGGATACTGGAGTGAGTTGCAATTTCCTACTCCAGTAGAGCACAATTTGTCAGAACTCTCCACTATGACTTGTTTGTCTTGAGTGGCCCTCCACAGCTCAGTTCATAGCTACTTTGGGCTATGCAAGATCTTTTACCACAAGAAGGTTGTGATCCATGAAGGGGAGTCATGGGAAAACAACCTGATGTTGGGAAAGATGGACGGCAAAAGGAGAAGGAGATGGCAGAGGATGAGATGGTTTGATAGTGTCAACGACACAATGACCATGAATTTGGGCAAACTCTGAGAGACAGTAGAGGACAGTGAGATCTTTGGAATGTTATGGTCCATGGGTTCGGACACAACTTAGTGAGTAAACAACTATAATAGGCCATATCATTGGATTAGTTGGTCCATTTCGCTCTCCCTAGATGAAATTACTAATTCAGGTTTTTTCTCATGAAGGTTGCAAGGAGAAAGACAATGATTTTCTAAAAGAAGAAGAATCCTCTTGATCAGTGATATGCTGGATCCAGCTCGTGAGAGCTAAGTGTTACATGCTTTGGCCTTTTGCTAGATGGATGAGAGCAGAGTTTAATATGTCAATCAGATGTTTGGCAGCTAGTGAAACATCAGTGTTGCTGCCAGAGCCAGTTGTGACACATTTACTAAAACACCACCTCTCTTAGCCAGCAAGAGCTCTGTCCAAAACCATTGAATGCTTCTCATGTGAGGTTGCATAATCAGTGATAATATCTTCGTTGAATTTCTCTAGCGCTCTGTTAAGATTGTCTGTGTAGGAGACCATCAATAGAATTTAGAATAACAGAGTTGGAAGGGACTTGGAGGTCTTCTAGTCCAACCCCCTGCTTAGGCAGGAAACCTTACACCACTTCAGACAAATGGTTATCCAACATCTTCTTAAAAACTTCCAGTGTTGGAGCATTCACAACTTCTGGAGGCAAGTTGTTCCATTGATTAATTGTTCTGTCAATACATCTAGTGTCATTAGCTTCTGGGATGCGGTTCCACACTCTGTAAAGGGGTGTGATTGTGTGTGTGTGTTTACATTTTCTCATAACTCTGCCTGTCAAGTGCTGGAGAAATCAGGAGATTCAGTGCAGTTCAAATGAGTATAAAGATTTATTGCAGCTTACGCTTTCTACAAGAATCTGAAATAAAAACAGTCAAGGGAAATTAAGGTAAAGGTTCCCCTCGCACATATGTGCTAGTCGTTCCTGACTCTAGGGGGCAGTGCTCATCTCTGTTTCAAAGCCAAAGAGCCAGCGCTGTCCGAAGACATCTCTGTGGTCATGTGGCCGGCATGACTAAACGCCGAAGACTCACGGAGCACTGTTACCTTCCCACCAAAGATGGTCCCTATTTTTCTACTTGCATTTTTTACGTGCTTTCGAACTGGTAGGTTGGAAGAAGCTGGGACAAGTAACAGGAGTTCACCCATTACGCGGCACTAGGGATTCGAACTGCTGAACTGCTGACCTTTCGATTGACAAGCTCAGTGTCCTAGCCACTGAGCCACCCTGTCCATTAATTAATTAATTAGCAGGAGTTGAAATAGAATAGGATTCAAGGTGGGCTGGACTTAAATCTCTTGTGGGCACGCAGGGACTCGTGACTGATGATGCGTTTGACCCCTCCTGCAAGCTCAGCCTCATTATCTCCTACATTGCTTCTATTTTGTTTGACAACTTCAGTCCTGGGATGTTAAGATGGGGAGATAAACCTTCTCCATACATGCTACACAGTTTAAGGCAGCCTCTTCTTACCCACCCACTAAGCTAAAGAGCTTTACTGCTCTATTCCATTCTCAATTTTGATTTTCCTTTTCTGTACGTTCTCCAGCTTATGCTACGCATGAGAGTAACTCTGTGTACCCTGTTCAGCATTTCAAGGGCAAATCACATCAGAATATTAATTTATTGGCAGTTGATTTCTTTTCCAAGGGTCCCTCACATGGAATTTGCATTTCGTCTTCTCCCAGCAGTTTGATCGACATTCATTGAGCCATCCAGCAGGACTTTGAAATACATTTCCTGATTAACCAGCACGACCTCAGACTCCATTAATATAATGTAACATATTGCTGAGTCTGAATTTTAAAACCAACAAGCGCCATGGCCTACTTGCATATGCTGATCTCCACTTTCCATTTCAAGACCCATTCATCACGTCCCCGAGAAATTCCTTTGAAGGCTCCACAACAATTACTTTCCTCCCCGAATAGATTCATTATCGCCAGTAGATCTGGCCACTTCTCTCAGCCTTAACTTTGCATCATTTATAAATCTTGTCAGATCATTTATAAGGTCTCCCAACAAGTGTTTTCCTATAATTTAGAATCACTGGACATCGGAACGCAATGTTTTTTTCCGCTGATCTACTAATAAGATGGCCAGGGGGCATCGGAGTGAATCTCCAGGCCCTCACTTTTCCTGATAACCATTCAGTTCTAACACAAACAACAGAGCAGCCTTTCAGATTTCTCTTGGCTTCAATTGCCAAAACCCCCTTCCTCAATTGTCTTAGCTGTGGATGGCATATTTTCATGCTATTTCGGTTAAAAATTTGAGAGTCTGCTTATCACTGCTTATACATGACTATCTATAGGACTTTTAAAATGTATTGCCATTTGTACCACATACACGTAGTCCTTGACTTACAGCGGTTTGTTTAGTGACCATTCAAAGTTACTCTTGTGGCCCGCCAGCGGCCTGCGCGGATTGTTGCTGATCCCGACGACGAGGAGGCTGGTGTGGTGCTGCGCCAGCAGACTGTCTTCTCACAAATGGGCAATTCACAAAATGCTGGCTAAGCTGCTGAGAATAAAAGGTGGAAGAAGTAGAGATGTGTAATCTTGCCTGACAACAACCCTTGGATGTTTTGGCTCCTTGGTCCATGACCGCAATAAAGTATACCTACCTACCTACCTTGCCTGACAATACTTCCTCAGAATCTGGGGTAACTTTTCCCATTCTTGTACTGGGGATGTTGAAGATAGAAAGTGGAACTTCTCATGTATGCCGTTTTGTTGTTGTTAGTTGCGAAGTCGTGTCCGACCCATCACGACCCCATGGGCCACGTTCCTCCAGGCCCTCCTATCCTCTACCATCCTCTGGAGTCCATTTAAGCTCATGCCGACTGCTTCAGTGACTCCATCCAGCCACCTCATTCTCTGTCGTCCCCTTCTTCTTTCACCCTCAATCTTTCCCAGCATTAGGCTCTTCTCCAGTGAGTCCTTCCTTCTCATTAGGGGGCCAAACTATTTGAGTTTCATGTTCAGGATCTGGCCTTCTAAAGAGCAGTCAGGGTTGATCTCCTCTAGGACTGACCGGTTGGATCCCCTTCAGTAGTGGGTTTCAACCAGTGTTACCACCAGTTCGCTTTGCGCGCGTGGTTTGTGCGTGCTTTGCGCGCACACATGCTGAACTTGCGTTTTGCACAAGCGCATTGAATTTCAGAACAGCTGAGGCATGGTAATCTGCTTTGCTGCGCCTATCAGCTGGGCTAAAAACATATGAATACAGGTAGGTATAGTGCAGGGGCAGGTGGGAGTGCCCAACTGATGGTCGGAGCGAACCGATTCGCTCTCACCTCACCATCTCTGCTACCGGCTCGCCCAAACCGGGGAGAACTGGTAGCAACCCACCACTGATCCCCCCCTTTTTTTTATTTGATTTATATGCCGCCCTTCTCCGGAGACTCAGAGCGGCTTACAATGTGCTAAGCAATAGCCTTCATCCTTTTGTATATTTATACAAAGTCAGCTTATTGCCCCCACAACTGGGTCCTCATTTCACCTACCTTAGAAAGGATGGAAGGCTGAGTCAACCTTGAGCCTGGTGAGATTCGAACCTGCAGTAATTGCAGGCAGCTGGTCTTAATAACAGGGTGCTTTAGACCACTGTACTACCAAGGCCCTTGCAGTCCAAGGGACTCGCAGGAGTCTTCTCCAGCACCAGAGTTCAAAGGCCTCAATTCTTTGGCGCTTAGCCTTCCTTATGGTCCAACTTTCACAGCCATACATTGCAATTGGTATGCTGTTTAGTTAGGTTAAATTGGATCTCACGACTCCAGAACCCATAGGGAAGACATATAGTGAAAAGGAGAATATAATTTCAATAAGGTCCATCTGTCGTAGTTTCACACTCATGCTTCTTGATAAAGAAGCCATAAAGGAGCTCAGTATTGCAAGGCTAAATCTATCACGGGAACAAAATACAATTTTGCAAAAGCCAAATTTCTGGCAGACAGCAAAGAGACTCTTTTGGTCTTGGTGTCGAAGAGGAAGGGGAAAAAAAAATATAACAACCCATCCGTCAGCACAATCCTGCACAAATAGCTCAGTAAACAGAATTCTGCATCTGTCTTGGCAGGCAACTGAGATCAATTTCAATTGAGTTACTCCCTATGGTAGTTGAATGGGACAATGTTTACATGGGGAGCAATATTTTTAATCTCAATGAGGGTTTTTTTTTTTCCCTTGCTGGCATTGGCAATCCTGATTTAAAGCTGTCTTTTGTAGAATCCTTACATAGGATTCTACAAATCCTATGTAGAATCCCGGACCTGGTGGCTCAGCAGACTGATAGCATTGTGATTAACACCAGCTGTCTGCAATTACTGTAAATTCAAATCTCGCCAGGCTCAAGGTTGACTCAGCCTTCCATCCTTTCTAAGGTAGGTAAATTGAGGACCCAGTTTGTGGGGGCAATAAGCTGACTTTGTATAAATATACAAAAGGATGAAGGCTATTGCTTAATGCATTGTAAGCTGCCCTGAGTCTACGGAGAAAGGTGGCATATAAATCAAATTTTTTTTAAAAAAAATAGTTGTCTACCTCAGTCTGGCACACCATGAGAGAAGAAAACCTCCTGTAATCAAGAATCTTTTTTTTCTTTTCTTCCTCCCCTCTTCACTTGTCTTTCCCCTTTTCCTCCCCATTGTGTCTTACTATTTGCTTTTGTAGTTGCCTTTTTTGTATTTTATTCTATAATCCAGTCAAATGTTTAAAATTCGGAGGGGGGGGAAAGAATTGATGTAGAGTAGTCATTGAAGGTTGGACAGCAACAAGGGGAAGCTATATTCAATTCTCCACTCGACTGGGGAATTGTGGTGCAATCATCATCTAAAAGAGAGGTGGAAATAAAAAATAGGGTTGCAGCATGGAGCTGTTCCATGGGAGAAAACGGCAGAGGCTAAGCTATTGAAGCCTTTGTCGCTGGTTTCCAAGGGATTGCTGTCAGTCTGATGAGATTCCTGTAAAATAGTCAACCAATAATAAAGAAATTGCTTTTGTCAGGGTTCCAATGGATGCCCTAATTAAATCATGAGCCTCGACCCAAGGTTCAAAAGAAATCCAGTTATTTATTAGGAGCTTCATGTCAGCACGTTCCCAAGTGAAGCCAGATCTAACCCCACGTAATTTATGCCCAAATCATGACCCTGTTTCCCCCTCCACCCCAGGGTTTATCATCAATCACATTCACCAATGGAGCAATTTCGTGGGTTGTAGAGACTACTCCCCTCCAGCCGCTGTGAGTAACCTGGGAGACAACCTTGAGAGAGATAAATCTGGAATGTGCATCTGTCTTTGGCTGCTGTGCTGTTTCGTCGGTTTCCCATTCCCCTTGCCTATGGCAACTCGAGAGCAGGCCAGGGATGCTTTGCGAGTTGACAGCTTTAGCCTGTTCAGAGTCATTCTGGTTCCTTGTGCCTGGTACGTATTCACACATGACTTGGGTCCAATCTTTGCATCACGTCTCCTTTCTTATCATTAAGTGTTGTACCTTATGATTCTTGATGAACGTATCTCTTCTTTTATGTACACTGAGAGCGTATGCACCAAGACAAATTCCTTGTGTGTCCAATCACACTTGGCCAATAAAAAATTCTATTCTATTCTATTCTATTCTATTCTATTCTATTCTATTCTATTCTATTCTATTCTATTCTATTCTATTCTATTCTATTCTATTCTATTCCAACCCAACTTACCTCATTAGGGATATTGTATTTGTGGCCATAAAATTAAGGGAGAATCCAAAGTTTGCCATTCGGAGAAAAGATCAGGGAGAAAAGATCAGGGAGCAAATAAATAAATAAATTAGGGAAAGCATGAGAATTAGATCTATAGCCAAGATGTCCTCAAGTGTCCATACAAGGAACATCAGGTCACAGTTGATGATAGCATCTGTGCTATTCATTGGAGAAGATTTTGGTCACCATAGCATCCTTTTCCATCACCTCTTTTTTTTCAATTTCTTTAAGTAGATATAGATATTTATACTGTATCTATATTACTGGATTGAGCCAATTTAGATAGTTACTAAGGCTCCTTCCATATTATTATTCTCCCCTTTGTGTCTGTGTGTCTGTGTGTGTGTTTAGTTGTTTGTTAGTTGTGGAAGGAAGAAAGGAAGAAAGGAAAGAGGGAGGAGAGAGGGAGGAGGGAAGGAAGGATGGAGGGAAGGAAGGAAGGAAGAAAGAAAGGCAGGAGGAAGGAGGGAGGGAGGGAGGGAGGGAGGGAGGAGGGAAGAAGGAAGGACTCAGTAGCTCGAGAAACACAACCTAGAGCACGGGTGAAATGCTACCAGTTCGGACCGGTTTGGCCGATCCGGTAGCAATGACGGCGGGTGGTTCGGAGAACCGGTAGTGACGGCAGTGCGAGGCTCCGCCCACCCGCCCGGTTGTCGTTACTTCCTGGTTTTAACCAGGAAGTAACCTATTTTTTACGTGCACTTCCGCGTGTTGCATGTGCACTTCTGAACTGGTAGGGAAGGTAAGTAGATTTCACCCTTCACCTAGAGCTGCCACCATTGGATGTCTGTATCTCTGACCAAGGAAATTTATCTATCTCTGCCCAGTGACAGGCCTGGTTAAATAAATTTTCTTTTAATTATCATTTCTTTGCAGCTCAGCAGATGTCGACATAGATGAACAGGAGCTGTTGCAATGCAAATATGACAGGGATCATTTCTGCAGACTTCCTATGCCCTCTTAGTGAGCTTGCAAGGTTATCCAAATGAATTTCGTTTCGTTCATTTACATTTAGAATCAACACGCTACTACTACTACTACTACTACTACTACTACTACTACTACTACTACTACCAAGAATGTGGCAATGCTGGGCATGGCACTAACCCTAACTGCCACAAGAATGAGGGAAAAGCGACAAAACGGACAATCCATCTCTGTCGCCCATTATAATATTTAAATGCCAACTGTTTTTATGTTACAGGATACTCTATGCTATTTTGTACTGTATTATTATTTGTATGGAGGGACACGGTGGCTCACTGGCTATGATGCTGAGCTAGTTGATTGAAAGGTCAGCAGTTCAGCGGTTCGAATCCCTAGTGCCGCGTAATGGGGTGAGCTCCCGTTCCTTGTCCCAGCTTCTGCCAACCTAGCAGTTCGAAAGCACGTAAAAAATGCAAGTAGAAAAATAGGGGCCACCTTTGGTGGGAAGGTAACAGCGTTCTGTGCGCTTTTGGCATTGAGTCATGCCGGCCACATGACCACGGAGATGTCTTCAGACAGCGCTGGCTCTTCGGCTTTGAAATGGAGATGAGCTTCGCCCCCTAGAGTCGGGAACAACTAGCACATACCTTTATTGTTTGTATTTCTATTGGCTGTTCATTTAAATTCATTCCTAATCACTCTGTTGTTGACGTATTCTTATATATTATCATTTTTCAGTTTATTGGAAGGAGAACAGCAGTATTATTCTATTCTATTCGCCTGAGAACATTACCATCATACAGTAAATGATGGTAATGTCCACTTTCAAAAGTGCATACTATAACTTCCACCGAGCACCCATATAAAGCAACGACTCCCATCAATGAATCAACCCTGGCAATCAACAGGATAATAAAATAGATATTGCAGCCAGATCACTTCCTTCGCTTAAAAATTATACACTAGCAGGTTCCTGAAGTCATCTAATGACCTCCTGACTCAACATTTGCTGTTTCTCTTAGAAATGTGTTTATTACGTCTCGGGGGGGATTTATATCCGTACAGTTTCAATCTGACTGAGAACCAAACTAAAAAAAAAAATTAAAAAAATTATGTAGGCGTGAGTGTGAGTGTGTGTGAATTCGTTGTACAATCAGGCAGGACTCCAAAGGGAAAAATATAGTTAATGGAAACGCTTCCCTCTGACTGAGACTTTGACGCCAGGAAGAATATAAAAACCCACAAACGGTGAAAATAGGAACATCAAAATAGAAATGATGCCACGGGGAACGTTCAGAGAAGGCTCCATGAATAAAATACATTATGGGGAGAGAAAGGCAGGAAAGAGAGTTTTGAAATGATTAGAATTTAAAACACAATTGCTTAGAATAGAATAGAATAACAGAGATGGAATAAAAATATAATAATAGGCTATGATTTGTTAGACACCCGAAATGGACTTAATTGTATAGAAATGTAGAGAATTGTATAGAACTGTATATTGTATAGTTATGGATGGAATTCACCTAATGTTTGATCTATGAAATGTGTAAACACTGCACCTTGGATCAAGATTGTGATTGTACATTGTCTTTTTAAAAATTGGAAAATTCAATAAAGTATTTAAAAAAAAAGAATAACAGAGATGGAAGGGACCTTGGAGGTCTTCTAGTCCAACCCACTGCTTAGGCAGGAAACCCTACACCACTTCAGACAAATCTTCTTAAAAACCTCCAGTGTTGGAGCATTCACAATTTCTGTAGGCAAGTTGTTCCACTGATCAGGCAACTCAGCTATTGTCAGAGCCTTTTGAAAGCATTTTTTTTACAACCTCTTTATATATATATTCCTGTGTGCATAAAGAGGCGATGTTGAGGAACTCAACTCCATGAGAAATGCAGAAAAACCCTGGGCTTGAAGGCCAAACATTTTTGCTTCTTCTTATCTTTTTAATCAAGCCTTGGTAGTACAGTGGTCTAAGGCACCCTGTTATTAAGCTGGTTATTAAGACCAGCTGCCTGCAATTACTGCAGGTTCGAATCTCGCCAAGGCTCAAGGTTGACTCAGCCTTCCATCCTTTCTAAGGTAGGTAAATTGAGGACCCGGTTGTGGGGGCAATAAGCTGACTTTTATAAATATACAAAAGGATGAAGGCTATTGCTTAGCGCATTGTAAGCCGCCCTGAGTCTCCGGAGAAGGGCGGCATATAAGTCAATTTAAAAAAAAAAAAAAAAAGCCATTTCACTTGGAGGACCAACCCTTCTTTCTAGCACAGTTCCTTTATTGACACCCAAAAAGATCAGTGATGTGAACTCTTTTTTTTTTCCTGGCACATGCAAGAAATTTCTGTCCAAAAAAAAAAAAAAAAAAGGCTATATAGATTGGCTGAGGCATTTTCGTTATTTCTCTACCCGTGCACTCAAATAAAAGGCCTGCTTAAAAGAAATTACTTATCAGAGCTTTGCAGATTGCACCATTGTATTCTTAATGCTGGCTTCTTATCTGAATTGCTGCTTGCAACCATTAAGAGAAAGAGGACAGCATCAGCTCCCTAATCAAAGGAATTGAGGGGAGGGGTGGGGGAGACAATCACTGATCACCTGTCAAGGAGAGGAGAGACCATCAATGTTATGTCACCTCAGTGTCTAACCCCCTGCTAGAGACCTTCCTCCCTTAAAATATTCTTGGCAGGAGTTCCATAATTTAAAGTGATGGACCAAGTTCTCAATAATTATGCTATGCTAATCCATCCCCAGATATTACTATTTATACTCCCTGTCAGTGATGAAATTCAAATTTTCTTTACTACCGGTTCTGTGGGCGCAGCTTGGTGGGCGTGGTGTGGCTTGGTGGGTGTGGCTTAGTGGGCATGGCAGGGGAAGGATACTGCAAAATCTCTATTCCCACCCCACTCCAGGGGAAGGATATTGCAAAATCTCCATTCCCACCCCACTCCTGGGGGAAGGATATTGCAAAATCTCCATTCCCACCCCACTCCAGGGGAAGGATATTGCAAAATCTCCATTCCCACCGCACTGCTGTAGGAAGGGCACTGCAAAATCTCCATTCCCACCCCACTCCAGGGGAAGGATACTGCAAAATCCCCATTCCCTCTCCACTCTTGGGGAAAGGATATTGAAAAATCTCCATTCCCACCGCACTCTGGGGCCAGCCAGAGGTTGTATTTGCTGGTTCTCTGAACTACTCAAAATTTCCACTACTGGTTCTCCGAACTACTCAAAATTTCCACTACTGGTTCTCCAGAACTTGTCAGAATCTGCTGGAATTCACCCCTGCTCCCTGTCCTCTTAAGAACAATTTTTCGAAGATGGTCATCCCCTCCTCTTCAGACAGCTTGAATTTCAGGATAGACCTTAGTCCTAGGAGGGTACCATGAAAACTCCTGGTTTCAAGTGTTGTCTCTCCTGCCATTCTTGTCCATCCTGGCATGCTGAAAAGGATGTGATTGATATTTTTTCCTCTCTCTGTTCTCTCTCTTAATGTTTATTTCATAATACCTTTTTGGCATTTGAAACTGGCTTGAGCCTTCAGCCTTCAGATGTTGAAGTTGTCAGGCCTGGAAGCCATATTTTGCATTAGGCTTTCAGACTTGCCACATTTACTACTGTGGGAAACTGGGAGGAGGGATTGTGTGGAATTTGGGTGATATGTAGTCATAATAACATTCCTTTCTCAAGAAGTCAGGGACATCTTGCCCTGCACTTGGAGACTGGCATATTCAGTTGGGATGATGTTTGATTGGGCCATGTGATGGATTTGTGGGTGTTGGGCTGGGATGTGAACTTTTCTTTGGGTGGGGAAAACCTGGAAACTTTCAGATTCAGGATTTCCCATATGTGCCAATATGACATCTCTAATAAAATGTAAGTTTGAGGAAACTCAAGCCTCAAAGTTTTCTTTCGTTGGGAGTGTTACTTGAAACCCTGAGATTAGGATCCTGTTAGCTCTTGATTGACCATCAGATTACCAATTGGGCTCCCCTGTGATTTCCAGATCTCCCAGGCCTCAACAACTCTCTAACTCTCCCCCGGAGATATGTAGGATCCCAGATCTGCGCACCTTCCGCCGCGCGCTTAAGACTTTTCTATTTTATCAAGCTGGCCTGGCCTAAATCTTCCCCCTTTTTAAATGTAGAAATTTTAAATTTTAAATCCATCTTATTTATAGGGTCATGGGTAAGGCGTTTTAAATTGGGGAGCCATTTTGGATTTAATTCTGTTTTAAACGTATTTTAATGTTTATATTGTATGTTTTTTAATTTTGGCTGTTCACCGCCCCGAGTCCTTCGGGAGAGGGGGCGGTATAAAAATCTAATAAATAAATAAATAATAAATAAATAAAAGAATAAAAATGACCAGCTGTTGGCAAAAATATTCCATTCCCCATCATCCAGTCAGAGCTGAAGAAACGTCTTGGATGACAAGTGAAATGTCTTCAAAAGAAAAACAAAAAAGTCCAGTTGCCTCTTGAAAAAAAAGCACCTTTGGGACAACCATGACCTGTTTGACTGAGAATCTCCATAGACATCAAGTTGGATGGGTAGAAACTTCTGGAAAGAGACAATCCCTCAAATAAGCTGCTCCCAAGCCATGTAGGGCTTTAAAGGCAGGGGTGGGCTTCAGAAATTTTAGCAAGGGGTTCTCTGCCTGGTTACTGGGTGGGCGTGGCCGTGGTGGGTGTGGCCTAGTCAGCCTCTGGCACCATGGGGGGGTGTTTTTGCCCTCCCCGGGCTCCGGAGGCTTTTCTTGAGCCTCTGGGAGGGCAAAAACAGCCTCCCCAGCCTCTGGAGGCCTTCTGGAGGCCGGAAACGGGCCCATTTCCGGCCTTCCCAAACTTCCGGTAGGCCCGATATTTGCCCTCCCAGAGCCTCCACATGCACTTTGCACTTACATGCATCCAAATCAGGCCGCGTGGGGACTCCTGGGAGGGGTGGGATGAGCAGGGGTGGGCGGGGCCAGCCAGGAGTGGGATTTGGGGGTTCTCCGAACTGCACAGAATCTTAGCTAGAGGTTCTCCTTAACCCCTGCGAACCCCCAACAGCTCACCCCTGTTTAAAGGTGACAATCGGCACCTGGAAACACGCTTGCAAGTTGGACATGAACATTTATTTATTTAGTTGCCACAGCAATAAACTTGATCTGCAGAGGGAGGCAGGCAACTGAGTTCTGTGCCAACTGGCACAATGTGAACGGTCCAGGACCTTGTTACCATCTGCTTTGGGGATGTTATCGGCTGGAACGTGTGGCCTTGACACAGTTTAGTGTGGTGCAACCTGCTGGGATGAAGACAGGGAAGAAAGCTGCAGCTGTCGGCTTTAGAGGGAATATATTGCAACTCGGAGAGGAGAACCAGTGGGGGGTTCTTCCTGGTTCGGTCCGGTTCGGCAGAGCCGGTAGCAGTGACGATATGATGTCACCGAACCGGTTCTCCCCCCCTCACCCTCTCACCCCCACACGTTATTCTTACCTTTTATTTGGTCCCACCCCCAATCTATTGCTGCCTCCTGAGTCCCAGCTGATGACTAGAGGGAAAAAAACTGTTTAAACTCTTGCCGCGGGGCTTCAAGGGGCCGTCCTACAGCTGATCAGTGTTAAAAGCAAACAAATGAGTCGGGTCGTAAGTGCGAGGACTGGTTGTAAGTGCGAGGACCTTCCAGAAATGACTCTGACCAGCTAGCCACGCCCACCTAGTCACATGACCTCCAAGCCACACCCACAAAATAAGCCACACCCACAGAACCAGTAGTAAAAAAATTTAGAACCCATCCCTGAGGAGAACCCAAAGCAGACAAAGCCAAAGGAGAGGAAGAGGAGGAGACTGACAGGCGGTTCAGCTTGACATCCCCCACGGCACCTTGGAGAATGATCTGCATTCAATTTTGGCCTCCCATGAGCATTTTTTTTTTCCTGAAAAGCCACTGACCTGCCGTTTCTGAATTACAGGGGCTGCTCTTGCAATCACTGAGTGAGGCACCGATAATGAACTAATTGGCAAAGACTTAATAAGACAATCATCAGTCCCGCCCGTTCAAAATCCTCTTAATTACGGCAACATTTGGAGTCTCAGAACTCATTGGAAAGGTCGCTCCTTGATAAATTTTCCCTCGCAGGGCAGTCGTGATAACAAGACATCGAGGGGTTCTAATTTCTGGTTTCAGAAACTTTCAGAAGAAACAACCAAATCAGGGAAATGGAAAATGTATAGCTCTTACTGAGTCATATTTTTAACAATCCTTTGTTCAATAAGCAGCCAAGAACTGTCTTATTCCTAAGGGTATTTACCCATGTAGTGCTATTATCCTTCCCATATTCCCTATTAGCTTCTCCTGTTGGTATCTTATGATTATTATTTTGTTGTTTGTATCTTATGGTTTATGATTGTATCTTATGATTTATGATTTATCACTTTGTTGTTTATATGTACACTGGGAGGTTATGTATATACAGTGCGACCTTATATTTGAATGTACAATGTATGTTTGCATGTATGCTGTATGTTTGTTTGTATATATACTGAGAGCTTATTCACCAGAGACAAATTCCTTGTGTGTCCAATCACACTTGGCCAATATTCTGTTTTGTTCTGTTCTTTTCTTTTCTTTTCTTTTCTTTTCTAGTCTATTCTAGTCTACTCTAGTCTCATATTAAATTAAAAACAAAAAACAAGTCATATTTATGGCTTAGGGGAATCTGTGGATCTGGCCACCGAATCATGTATTTATCTAGTCGAAAAGTTCTCAAAGTTGCAGCTTAAGGTCCTTATGTAGCCCTCCTATGATTTTATTCATAGGGACTGACAATGTTTCCAACAGAAGAGAATATAGATTAATCTGAGTTGCTGTGGTGTCCTTGGTGATCTCTGAGCTTGGTTGTTTTCTTGCAGACTTTTCAGAGCATACAAAATATTTGCTAGACCAATTCTTGAATACAGTTCATCTGTCTGGAACCCGCACTGCATATCGGACATTAATACAATTGAACATGTCCAGAAACATTTCACAAGAAGTGTCCTCCACTACTCTGTTCGCAACAAAATACCTTATGCCACCAGACCTGAAATTCTGGACTTAGAAAACTTAGAACTACACCACTTTCAGTATGACCTAAGCATAACTCACAAAATCATCTGCTACAATGTCTTACCTGTCAATGACTACTTCAGCTTCAACCACAACAATACACGAGCACACAATAGATACAAACTTAAGGTAAACCGCTCCATACTCGATTGCAAAAAATACGACTTCAGCATCAGAGTGGTCAATGCCTGGAATGCACTACCTGACTCTGTGGTTTCTTCCCCAAACCCCCAAAACTTTAACCTAAGACTGTCTACTGTTGACCTCAACCCATTCCTAAAAGGTCTGTAAGGGGCGTGCATAAGAGCACCAGCGTGCCTACCGTCCCTGTCCTAATGTTTCCTGTATTCATATCTATTTTATGTATTCAATTCATGCTTATGCTTATATAAATTACCTAATATGTTCTTAACAAACAAACAAACAAACAAACAAACAAACAAACAAACAAACAAATAAATAAATAAATAAATAAATAAAATAATAAATAAAATTACCAAACTAGATAACAGCATTTCTGCACCGATGATCCTATTTAGCTTGGTCATGAAACATCTGCAAGAAAACATCCAAGCTCAGAGAGCATCAAGGACCCTACTCTGATAATATTGTCCAACTGCCAATGTTGCCCAATAGGATGAGGGCACAAAGATAAATGCACAGGTTGGGTCATGGAAACAATCCCAGAAGAGAATCATGATAGTGATGGCTTGATGACTCATCTTGATCCAATCCAGGGGTCAGCAACCTGCGGCTCTGGAGCCGCATGTGGCTCTTTCATCCCTCCACTGTGGTTCCCTGTTGCTGGTTGGCACCACAATTTGGAGAGGAGCTCCAGGGGGAGACTCTATGGCAAGGGGTGGGTTTTCTGGTCAGCTCCACAATTGATAGGGCTTTTGGTTAGGACAAGTAGAGGAAAAAGGACACCGCACTAGGAGGAGACTCTATGGTGGGGGAACCGGACTTCCGGTCAGCTCCAGAATTGAACGGGGAGCTTCCGGTTAGGACCTTTCTGGCTCTTTGAGGGTTTAAGGTTGACGACAAGGGTTCCTACAAACTCTTCTAAACTTGTAAGAAAAGACCTGCAACTAGAAGTAGAATAACTGCTTTAAAAGAAAGCAAAGAGTATACTAACAGTAATAGGTGTCGTTGCAGCATCCCCACGATCATTTCATCAAAATTCGAACCCCTGGCAACTGGTTCATATTTGTGATAGTTGCAGTGTCCTGGGGGGTCACCTTTTGTGACCTTCTGACAAGCATCTGGGAAGCCAGATTCACTTTACAATCATGTTACTAACCCAAGGGTCGGCAACCCACGGCTCTGGAGCCGCATGTGGCTCTTTCATCCCTCTGCTGTGGCTCCTTGTCACTGGTCGGCTCCACAATTGATAGGACTTTTGGTTAGGACAGGTACAGGAAAAAGGACACCGCACTAGGAGGAGACTCTATGGTGGGGGAACCGGACTTCCGGTCAGCTCCAGAATTGAACGGGGGGCTTCCGGTTAGGACCTTTCTGGCTCTTTGAGGGTTTAAGGTTGACGACCCCTGGTCCAATCCATCAAGTCATTTAGAAACTGCATGAGTTGGTTGGCCAAGCTGCCCAGTCACTACACTGACAGTCCTGCTGACTCCTGGGAAACCCTACCTACCTTTGTGTTATGTGGGCGGTTGCTTTGGGGCAGGGGCAATGGGGCAGCGAGGCAGCGAGGCATGGTCAAGAAAGACCATTTAGGAGGCTAGGAAGAGAGAAGGATGAAGAGGTCAAGAAGGAGGGCACAATTTGTTGCTATGGAAGACAGATCTTACCTTAGACAAGGAGCAGGTAGGACCTAAGTGAGCTAGAACAATTCCTTAGCTAAATGAAAGACGGAATAACTTTGCCAGACAAGGAAATGAACGTGAATGAGAACAAAAGTCTGAAACTAAGAAAGATCTTTGCCATGATGTAAAAAAAGATGTTGAGACTCTAGAAAGAGTGCAGAGAAGAGCAACAAAGATGATTAGGGGACAGGAGGCTAAAACATATGAAGAACGGTTGCTGGAAGTGGGTGTATGTCTAGTTTAGTGAAAAGAAGGACCAGGGGAGACATGATAGCAGTCTTCCAGTATTTGAGGGGCTGGTACAAAGAAGAGAGAGTCAAGCTATTCTCCAAAGCACCTGAGGGCAGGACAAGAAGCAATGGGTGGAAACTAATCAAGGAGAGAAGCAACTTAGAACTAAGGAGAAATTTCCTGACAGTTAGAACAATTAATAAGTGGAACAATTTGCCTCCAGAAGTTGTGAATGCTTCAACACTGGAAGTTTTTAAGAAGATGTTGGATAACCATTTGTCTGAAGTGGTGTAGGGTTTCTTGCCTAGGCAAGGGGTTGGACTAGAAGACCTCCAAGGTCCCTTCCAACTCTGTTATTCTATTCTAACCATTTGTCTGAAGTGGTGTAGGGTTTCTTGCCTAGGCAAGGGGTTGGACTAGAAGACCTCCAAGGTCCCTTCCAACTCTGTTATTCTATTCTATTCTTTGCTGAGTAAGGAAGGAGAACAAAGAAAGAAGTAGGATCTGGGCAGCAATGACTAGGATGGGTTTCTCACAATACACAAACTAGATACGACCTTGAAAATGTACTGCAATTCCATCTAGTCATAAAATCAAAGATTACTGTTCCGTTTAATGAAAAATGCTTCCGGCTATGTGGCTAGGTGAAGTAACCCTATTTTGCAGAAACTACTCAGCATGAGCGAGAGCGAGCATTGCTTTGGGGCTAAATGGCCCTTAAATATTCTTCATTTTCAATTCACTAGAGATTTTTGTAGAAATGTAAAAAAAGGGAGGGGGGGCCTTCGGTACTGCAGCCTGGATATTCAAGTAGCCTTCCTCAAACATAAGTTGTAAACTTTTAAGATCCTTGGACTAGTCCCGTGATGGTGAACCTATGGCACGCGTTCCCGTAGTGGCATGCGGAGCCATGTCGCCTGGTGTTGTGGCTCCGTCCTCCGAGCCTATTTTATCGGAGGAAGAAGGCTCCGAACATGAAGGAGAGGAGACGGCCAGGCCTCCCTCTCCAGGACCCTCCTCTCTGGCAATGCCTCAGGTGTCTCCCGAGGGAGAAGAGATTGGCCAGGAGCCAGGTGTTTCCGAGCCGTCGGATAGTGATGAAGAAACATTGTGTTTGGACCCACGCCAGCGTCAGAGAGACAAGCATGCGCAGCAGAAAAGGAGGCGTGCCAGAGATTAAGCTGAGTCACTGGACCACACCCCACAGGCTATAAAAGGGAGTGTGGTGGCCATTCGGACTCTGTGATGGACAAAGCTAAATCTCTGGCGAGTCACTTTGCACCTTTGGACACAATGCCTATTTGCTGTGGATTTAATTACAAACTGGACTATTCAAACTGTGTGTATTTTTGTCTGTGTTATCGGAGTAAAAGTTCTTGGCAGGCAGCTATGGAGTTGCTGCCAAGTTCCTTATCGCTGACGTTGACTGTTTGAAGAGTTTATTTAACCCTCGGCTGGCTGGTTGGGTGCGTGTGTGGGACAGGGACAGAACACTTGGCAAGTTCAGCGTTGCCTGTTCCTCTTCTGGGTTTCTGGCACGCATGCGTGCACGACAATCAGCTAGCCTTTTTGCATGTGGCAGTGCAGGAAACTAGAAGATCTTTTAGCTGGTCTTCTGTTTTCCTGCGTGAACATGCGCACCGGCCAGCTGATTGTCGTATGCGCATACGCGCCAGAAACCTGGAAGAATAGCTGGCTGAAACCGGAAGTTCAGTAGCTGAAACCGGAAGTTCATTTTCGGGAGCGTGCATGTGCCCTGGGCAGCTTCTATTCCGGGTTGCGGACCAGGCACGCGCACACATTCCCTTTTCGGCACTCAGTGCTGAAAAGGTTCACCATCATTGGTCTAGTCCAATAATAATCCACCTATCAGGACAAATTCAATAAGGACTATTAATGACTTTCTTGAGTTTAAGGGAGGAATCTCTCACCAATGGATGAGGGAAATGTCATTTAGAGATCGTCGGGGGGAAAAAAACTAATTTCACATGAATGAAGGCAAATATACATGTCCCAGGTTATAATGTTGCAGGATCCAATCTGGATTGGTCATCGGTACCAGAGGTTTAGTCATTCAATTTTGCAGCTACTAAGATTGTTGGCTGAGCAGGTACAAAGACAGCCAAGGAAATGATTGAAGCCTTGGAAATGGACCGCTTGTCAGTCAAGAGAAGTGCTGATTTACCACCAGTTTTTAAGTACTTAGGAGCCAAGGACTTGGCAGCACAAGGAAACAACAGCCAACAATTTAGTAGTTGGTCATCAACTCCCCAATCAATCAATAAGAAGCCACACCCAACCAGGCATCATATAAATATGATGCATTTGTTGTTAGTTACAAAGTCATGTCCGACCCATTGCGACCCATGGACAACATTTCTCCAGGCCTTCCTGTCCTCTATCATCCTCTGGAGTCCATTTAAGCTCACACCTACTGCTTCAGTGTCTCCATCCATCCAGATGTTCTCTGTCATCCCTTTCTTCTTTTGCCCTCAATCGTTCCCAGCATTAGGCTCTTCTCCAGTGAGTCCTTCCTTCTCATTAGGTGGCCAAAGTATTTGAGTTTCCTCTTCAGGATCTGGCCTTCTAAAGAGCAGTCAGGGTTGATCTCCTCTAGGACTGACTGGTTTGATCGCCTTGCAGTCCAAGGGATTCACAGGAGTCTTCTCCAGCACCATAGTTCAAAGGCCTCAATTCTTTGGTGCTCAGCCTTCCTTATGATCCAACTTTCACAGCCATACATTGCAACTGGGAAAACCATAGCCTTGACTATATGCACTAATATGATACATAGAATAGTTCAAAGCACACATTCTGTTAGAGAGAAGTTCTCTGAGGATGGGCTCCAGAACAAGTCTGAAAGCTCAAAAAACTAAGTGTCTGGTCCCAGTGAGCTATCTAGATTAGATCCTGCAATCTCATTTCATTTTCTAATTCAAGGCACAGATTGAAATTACTTTCTTTTGCGATATCTTTTGCCTTTCAAGTCTAATCAAAAGCTCTGAATTTCCCAAGGCGGTCCATCTTAGTCATAACCTATTAGTTGATAATAAACCTGTGAAGAAAGCCAGTCTTCTCTACTGTGCTTCAAAATGCATGCGAGATATTATACTGCCAATATTCTTCATCGATTTGTGCAATGAAAGGAGTAGCACAACAGTTAGAATGATTTAATGTGCAGTTTGTGCAAGGCAAAAAATAAAAAAATCCAGTTCTAGTTTATCTTCTGCCCCTTATTCTGAGGACTAGCCTAATAAGTAAGTGGAACTTTGTCTTACAGAATGGTTTGTGACTGCACTGTGGCATTGTTGGAGTTGACTATTAGTAAATTCTTAGCATAACCTCACACCATATAAGATGTTGAGTACCACAAGCAGCCTCCCACCGGCCGGTACGCTCTCATAGAGAGGGGCTCCTCTGGGTGCCGTCAGCTAAACAATGTCGACTGGCGGCCCCCAGGGAGAGGGCCTTCTCTGTGGGGGCACCCACTATCTGGAACGATCTCCCCCCAGAGATACGGAGGATCCCAGATCTACGCACTTTCCGCCGTGCTCTTAAGACTCTCCTATTCCAGCAAGCCGGCCTGGCCTAATTTTCTCCCCTATTTTAAAATTTTTTTACATCAAAATTTTAATTTGTTTTAAATTATTGGGATTTTTTTAATTGTCTTGGGCTAAATTATTTAATCAGGTTTTAATTATATTTTTTAACTTTTGTATTTATGTGTTTTATTTTGTGCCTGTTCACTGCCCTGAGTCCTTCGGGAGTAGGGCGGTATATAAATCTTGAGCCTTGGTAGTACAGTGGTTTAATGCACCCTGTAATTAACACAGCTGCCTGCAATTTCTGCAGGTTCGAATCTTACCAGGCTCAAGGTTGACTCAGCCTTCCATCCTTTCTAAGGTAGGTAAATTGAGGACCCAGTTTGTGGGGGCAATAAGCTGACTTTGTATAAATATACAAAAGTATGAAGGCTATTGCTTAATGCATTGTAAGCCGCCCTGAGTCTCCGGAGAAGGGCGGCATATAAATCAAATTAAATATATATATATATATAAAAAAAAATCTAATAAAAGAAAAAAAAGACATGCAGGGGTTTGGGAGAACCTCTAGCTAAGATTCTGTGCAGTTCAGAGAACCCCCAAATCCCACTCATAGCTGACCCCTCCCACCCATCCCTGCCCCTCCCAGGAGTCCCCACACGGCCCGTTTTAGATGCAGGTAAGTCAGGGTGCGCGTGGAGGCTCAGGGAGGGTGAAAAATGGACCTACCGGAAGTTCGGGAAGGCCGAAAATGGGCCTGTTTCCAACCTCCAGAGGGCCTCCAGAGGCTGGGGAGGTAATTTTCGCCCTCCAGGAGGCTCGAGGAAAGCTTCCGCAGCCCACAGAGGACAAAAATGCTCCCCTCCCCGTCGTCGTGCAGGAGGCTGACTAGACCACGCCCACCATAGCCACGCCCACCCAGCAACCAAGCAGAGAACCCCTTGCTAAAAATGTTGAAGCCCACCCTTGAGTACATGATCAAATTGGATCAATTTGTACATCAAGGAGTTGGCTGGGGAAGAAATCTCATGCAGTAACTACACAGGATTGTAGTAATCTTCTAGCAACTGATAAAACAGCGAAGGAATTAAAAGGTAAATTGCTCCAGATTCACTCACAGTTATTGTGCAAATTCTAATGAACGCTATGGAGAACATCTCAACCGCACAGGGGGAGTTTTCAGAATATGAGTCACAGGGCCCAAAATAGCATTTGCCTTCTGCTAATCCTTTCATTTCCTGGCATGGGAAAGCTCTTCCAAGCACTCATTGATCCTACAAAATAGGCAGAGATCCAGTGAGGGAAACTTCCTTTTCTTAATCTGTCCTGCTGCTCAAAATGCAACGGCACAGCCAATGTGTCAACTGCCTATCTTTGCTTTCTTTGAAGCTCGCTAGCAACTGCCATAACCAGGGTGGGGAGGGGGTATTTGGGAAGGGAAGGGAAGAGTGCTGGAGGTGTGAAAGAACACTATGGGGAATTAGGCGGTATGGACACTAACAGGAACCAGAGGTGCCAAAGCGCGCCATCTGCCTAGCTTCAAGGACACCAGTCCTGGGGAAGAAATTTACCGCAGAACTGGAGACACCAGGTTCCCAAAACATTGGAACGGGACCTGATTGGATTGTTCTCCTGGGAGGGAGGGTTTTGGACATTGGGGATTGCTTTCAATATATGATTTTTGTGCGGGGTTTCTTCAGAGCTTGCCTCACTTACGTTGCACTCGACATCTCTAGTAAAAGTACCTTTTCTCTATCACCCATAGAGTCAAGGGTTGTTCTTTCCTAGGGAGTAAGCTGTGGCCAATCGGACACAATATCAGGGATGAAATTATGATGTGGAATGTCCAACTGTCCAAATTGCTATTTGAAGGATCCAGAGCCTTCTCTGTGGGAGCACCTACCATCTGGAATGAGCTCCCCCCAGAGATACGGAGGATCCCGGATCTGCGCACCTTCCGCTGCGCTGTGAAGACCTTTTTATTCCATCAAGCGGGTTTGGCCTAATCTCCTCCCTCTTTTAATATGTAAATTTTAATCTGTTTTTAAATTATTGGGGTGTTTTAATCTGTCTGGGCCAAAATGATTTAATTTGATTTTATCTGGTTTTTAAATTTTGTGTATTTATGTATTTTATTGCTTGGCTGTTCACCGCCCTGAGTCCTTCGGGAGTAGGGTGGTATACAAATCAAATAAACTAAACTAAACTAAACTAACAGAACTCCTTTGACTTTAAGGCGGTGCTTCTCAACCTTGGAAGCTTGAAGATGGGTGGACTTCAACTCCCAGAAACTCCCAGCCAGTGCTGCTGGCTGGGGGATTCTGGGAGTTGAAGTCCACCCATCTTCAAGCTACCAAGGTTGAGAAACACTGCTTTAAGGGTTAGAATAGATCACGCAATGTGAATTTAATTAGAATTGTTTTTTTTCCCCCTAGGAACTCAAGAAGGACAGCAGATGATGAAGGTTGAAATAGCATCACCTGTCAAATTCTTCTCGGGTTTCATTGTGTTTGTTTACATTTGCCTCTCATCCAAAAATCTGCTCCCAGGGGGACTTATAATTAAATTTTATACAACAAGATATTATTATAATAAGGAAGTGTCTTGTTATCTACAGAAACTGTCTCTTCAGCCATCTGGTGTTTTGGGATCCAATTTATGCTTCTGCTTTGAGATTCTTCTCTTGGAATAAACTTTAGGAAAGGAGCAGAAGAATTTGAAGAAAAAATCAGGACTTGTTGATGGTAAAGACCAGTATTTGCTTCATTTCCCCCCCCCCCCCGACATTTTATTAAATTTTACAAAGCATACATGTAAAAACTGCTAAACTAACAAAATAGGAGAGATAAAAGATAAAAAGAAAATAGGGATAGAAGTGTAAAGAGGTATAAAGAAAAAGAAAGGAACCCTAAGCTGCTCAGAGTCACCTTGAACTGGGGAGAAAAGATCTGGGAAGTCAGAACTGGAGAAGCTTCTTGGGTGAGAAGCAAAATGTTATATATATTTTTTTTATTTTTATTTTTTAATTTGATTTATATGCCACCCTTTTCCGGAGACTCAGGAAGGCTGAGTCAACCTTGAGCCTGGCGAGATTCGAACCTGCAGTAATTGCAGGCAGCTGATCTTAATAACAGGGTGCTTTAGACCACTGTACTACCAAGGCTCTATTAATCTTCTCTGTCATTTATCTTTGTATCTTGACCGCTGAGCAATTTAAGTCATATTGTTTAAAACTTCTTATGAGTAGATCCCCAACTGACAGTACAAAGAGTAGCAGACTTAGATTTGAAGCGTCACCGAACTATTGCCCAGAATGGGAAATGACTGTAGCTCCTAACATCGGTCCTTTTTTATAGTACAACTGTATATTAGTACTGTACAGTCATCCTCCAAAACCAATGAAAAAGAAAGCAGTATTGTCTCTTCTTTGCCAAAGACATCATCATGGCCTCCTCCATTTGAATTGAACTTTCTAATTTCAAATCTATGGTCCGATAGCAGCAGCAACAGGAACAACAACTGCATTAAGCATTATAGCTTCCACACTCTGTGTGCCAAGCTACCCAGGCATACAGTAAAGGTAAAGGTTCCCCTCGCACATATGTGCTACTCGTTCCTGCCTCTAGGGGGCGGTACTCATCTTTGTTTCAAAGCCGAAGAGCCAGTGCTGTCTGAAGACGTCTCCGTGGTCATGTGGCCGGCATGACTAAATGCCAAAGATGCACGGAACACTGTTACCTTCCCACCAAAGATGGTCCCTATTTTTCTACTTGCATTTTTTACATGCTTTCGAACTGCTAGGTTGGCAGAAGCTGGGACAAGGAACGGGAGCTCACCCTGTTACACGGCACTAGGGATTCGAACCGCTGAACTGCCGACCTTTCGATCGACAAGCTCAGTGTCTTAGCCACTGAGCCACCGCGTCCCTATAGGCATACAGTACAACACTACTAAACAAGAAACTTTATTGAATGCTAAGATGAAACTACATTAGTTAGTTAGTTTAGTTTTAGTTTATTTGATTTGTATACCGCCCTACTCCCGAAGGACTCAGGGCGGTGAACAGCCAACAATAAAATACATAAATACACAAAATTTAAAAACCCGATAAAATCAAATTAAATTATTTGGCCCAGACAAATTAAAATACCCCAATAATTTAAAAACAGATTAAAATTTACGTATTTAAAAAGGGAAGAGATCAGGCCAAGCCCGCTTGATGGAATAAAAAGGTCTTCACAGCACGGCGGAAGGAGCGCAGATCCGGGATCCTCCGTATCTCCGGGGGGAGCTCATTCCAGATGGTAGGTGCCCCCACAGAGAAGGCTCTCCCCCTAGGGGCCGCCAGTCGACACTGTTTGGCTGACGGCACCCGGAGGAGTCCCTCTCTATGAGAGCGTACTGGCCGGTGGGAGGCTATTGGTGGTAGTAGGCGGTCCCGTAAATAACCAGGCCCTAAGCCATGGAGCGCTTTAAAGGTGGTAACCAAAACCTTGAAGCGCACCCGGAAGACCACCGGGAGCCAGTGCAGCTCGCGCAGGAGAGGTGTTACATAGGAACTCCACGTCACTCCTGTAACCACCCGCGCGGCCGCACTCTGCGCCAGTTGGAGCCTATTAAGCAATAGATTCTCCTCTATTAATAAGAGGGTGCAATATTTATTTATTTGTGTTTGATCACATTTGTGGCTCTTTTTTCATCCCCTTTTCTATACCTGAAAAGATACATCAAAGATAGAGTAATAGGGTCGGAAGGGACCTTGGAGGTCTTCTAGTCCAACCCTCTGCCCATGACAGGAGATCCTATGTCAGGGGTGGGTTCTACTTACCTTTACTCTCAGTTCGCAATGGGGCTGCGCGCGCACTTGCTTTGCTCGCGCACGCTTCTACACATGTGCAGAAGCTTCCTGATGACGCCCAGGTCAGTGGGCGGAGCCTCCCATCGGTTTTACTACTGGTTCTTGCGAACCGGTCCGAACCGGGGGCAACCCACCACTGGCCTATATCATTCTGCACTTTGTGTTTAATGGGATAGATACACACGATCAAGAGCCAAGATGGCACAGTGATTAGAATGCAGCATTGAAGGCTAATTCTGCCGACTGCCAGCAGTTCGATTCTCATTGGCTCAAGGTTGATTCAGCCTTCCATCCTTCTGAGGTTGGTAAAATGACGACCCAGATTGTTGTGGACAATATGCTGACTCTGTAAAACGCTTCGATTGGGCTGTAAAGCATTGTAACATGATATATAAGTCTAGGTAGCTACTATAGCCAGAATAATAGAATAACAGAACAGAATAACAGAGTTGAAAGGACCCTAGAAGTCCTCCAGGACAACCTCTCAGCCAAGCAGGAGACCCTACACAATTTCATGGCTGTTCAATCTCCTCTTAAAAACCTCTAGTGATGGAGTACCCACAACTTCTGAAGGCAAGTCATTCCACTCATTAATTGTTCTCACTATCTTGACCGTCTGACTCACTGTCAGGAAATTTCTCCTTAGTTCTAGGTGGGTTCTTTCCTTGATTAGTTTCTATCTGTTGCTTCTTGTCTTTGTACATTGCTTTACATTTCTTGGGATGGAGCAGGGGTGAAATCTAAAATTTGTTACTACCGGTTCTGTGGGTGTGGCTTGGTGGGGGGGGTTAATGTGACTGGGTGGGCGTGGCCATTTTTTTTTTTTTACTTTTAAAACCATTTTTTCTACAACCTCTTCAGCGAAGTGGTTGTAAAAAAATGTGTTCAAAAGGCTCTGACGATGCCAGCTGAGTTGCCTGATCGGCAGAGACTTTTTTTCTTTTAAATGCCTCTGACGATCAGGCAACTCAGCTTGGATCGTCAGAGGCATTTAAAAGAAAAAAAAGGATTTTTTCTTTTAAATGCCTCTGATGATCAGGCAATTCAGCTTGGATCGTCAGAGGCCTTTAAAAGAAAAAATCCTTTTAGAGGTTAGAGGCATTTAAAAGAAAAAAAGTCTCTGCCAATCAGGCAACTCAGCTTGGATCGTCAGAGGCATTACAAGAAAAAAAGGGTTTTTTTTCTTTTAAAAGCATTTATTTATTTATTTATTTATTTATTTATTTATTTATTTATTTAATTCAATTTGTATAGCGCCCTTCTCCTAGTGGACTCAGGGCGGTACACAGCCAGAACTAAAACACATAACAATACAAAATTTAAAATTATTAAAAGAATTATATACTTGGGCCCAAATTTAAAACAATTCAAATTGAAACCCATTGACAGATTAAAAGCTAAACAACTAAAAAACTAAAAAAAAGGGGGGGGGGTTCACGCCAGCCCTGCTTGATGGAAAAGAAAAGTTTTCAGGGCTTTGATGATCCCAACTGAGCTGTGCAATCATCAGAGGCTTTTTTTTTTAAACTTTTAAAAGCATTTTTTTGGCCGAAGAGGTTGGTAGAAAAAAATGTTTTTAAAATTAAAAAAAAAAGCCTCTGATGATTGTGAGGCTCAGCTGGGCATTGGGGAGGGGCAGGGATTTTTGCTACTGGTTCTCCGAACCACCCACCTCCATCACTACCGGATCGGGCGATCTGGTCCAAACCGGGAACATTTCACCCCTGGGATGGAGGCAACTGGCCATTCATGTTCCTTACATCGCCAAAATAGGCAACTCTACATTTCAATATAACTCCCAGACATACATTGACAGGAGACTAAGAAGAAAACATCTAAGAAAATACGATGAGTGAGAAGACAGGTTGTCAAAGAGTTTATGAGATTTTGTCTTTCTAACTGATAGGTAGAAATCACCCCTAAGCTGATTCATACATTCTTAATAGATCTATTTGTTTCAGAAAATTGATTTGATTTGATTTAGATTTAGTACTCCAGATCCAACTAAGGACTTACATTATTTGTTTCAAAATCGCTTATTAGATTTGAAAATTAAATCCGATCAGATTTGATTCTAAACCCTCCAAATTTAATGTCTAACTCAAAACTTTTCAGACTCCGGCTTGTCTCTCTGTCTATTAACCTGTCACAACATTGGTAGTACATCTATAACCATGTCCCAAAGGAAGTTATGATGGTAATAAAAATGAAAAACTGGGGGGGAAAATAATAAAAACCACCAGTAAATTTATAACACATAGGGAATCTATTTCTATATACAGAAGCCTATTCTACATAACCCTACATTTCATGGGAGTTGAATGGCTATAATAAATTTAAATAAAATAAAAGTAATTCACATATAATCTCTTTCTCTGTCACATTTTTTACGTGCTTTCAAACTGCTAGGCTGGCAGAAGCTGGGACAAGTAACGGGAGCTCACCCCGTTACACGGCACTAGGGATTCGAACCGCTGAACTGCCCATCTTTCAATTGACAAGCTCAGCGTATTAACCACTGAGCCACCACGTCCCTGTATGTATGTATGTATGTATGTATGTATGAGGGGTGGGTTCTAATTTTTTTTTTACTACCGGTTCTGTGGGCGTGGCTTATTTTGTGGGTGAGGCTTGGAGGTCATGTGACTAGGTGGGCGTGGCTAGCTGGTCAGAGTCATTTCTGGAAGGTCCTCGCACTTACGACCTGACTCATTTGTTTGCTTTTAATACTGATCAGCTGTAGGGCGGCCCTTTGAAGCCCCGCGGCAAGAGTTTAAACAGTTTTTTTTCCCTCTAGTCATCAGCTGGGACTCAGGAGGCAGCAATAGATTGGGGGTGGGGCCAAATAAAAGGTAAGAATAACGTGGAGGGGGGGTGGGGGGTGGGAGGGCGAGGGTGGAGAACCGGTTCGTTGACGTCATATCGTCACCGCTACCGGCTCGGCCGAACCGGACCGAACCGGGAGGAACCCACCACTTGTATGTGTGTGTGTGTGTGTGTGTGTGTGTGTGTAGGATTTCATTAAGGTTGTAGTTGATCTGGGGGGGGCTGAGTGGGCATGGCTGGGATGGGCGTGGCCAGGCCAGAATGCTGTCAGTCTCAGATCTGCGGGGTCAGCCTGAAGCCAGAGAGGGGCCACCCCTGCCCCACCCCCTGGGCGTGCGCTCAGGAGGCGGGGAGCACAGGCATCCTGGGCAAAAGAGAAACACTCAGAATGCAGTCAGCCTGTGGGGCAAGATGTTCTCCAGGGATGCCAGGCCCCATGAACTTGCTGCCTCTTGTGCGTGTGCCCAAGGGACGGGGTGGGGGCAGCCTCTCGTTGGCTCCAGGGTAACCCAGTGGATCTAAGGCTGACCACATTCCACCCTGGATGGCCACCAGTAGGTTGTAGATCAGTGCCCGTCTACCTGAGCTGGGCCAAGGAGCTGCAGGGTGCTCATTAGCTGTTTCCAGGGTCGCCCCACAAGCCAGATCTCGCCTGATGGCCTTGAGTTTAACACCTCTGTTATAAGGTTTCTTGCCTGAGTAAAGGGTTAGATTAGAAAATCTCCAAGGTCCTTTCCAAGTCTGTTATTCTGTGTATGTTGTATATATATGTGTGTATCTGCATACACACACACACACAACCACACAGTGTGATCCATCCTGAGGAACTGAATTTTAAATGTTAATACCTGTACCTATTAAACTTCAAAGGGATGCAGTGGCTCAGTAGCTAAGACGCTGAGCTTGTCCATCAAAAAGTCAGCAGTTCAGCGGTTCGAATCCCTAGCGCCGCGTAATGGAGTGAATTCCCATTACTTGTCCCAGCTTCTGCCATCCTAGCAGTTCGAAAGCACGTAAAAAAATGCAAGTAGAAAAATAGGGACCCCCTTTGGTGGGAAGGTCACAGCGTTCCGTGCGCCTTTGGCATTTAGTCACGCCGACCACGGAGACGTCATCAGACAGCACTGGCTTTTCGGCTTTGAAACGGAGATGAGCGCCACCCCTTAGAGACGGGAACAACTAACACATATGTGGGAGGGGAACCTTTAGCTTTACTTTATTAAACTTGAATAGAATTCTTCCTGAATTAAGGCAAAAAAAATACGATGTCTTCTTGCATTGTTTTTGTTCCTTTTATGAATATGTATGTATGTATGTATGTATGTATGTATGTATGTATGTATTTATTTATTTATTTATTTATTTATTGGTTCCATTTATATGCCGCCCTTCTCCAGAGACTCAGGGCGGCTCACAATGCATTAAGCAATAGCCTTCATACTTTTGTATATACCTGCTTAGTAGGGCTTTTGCCCCCCACAAGCAGTGTTCTTTTTTATACAAAGTCAGCTTATTGCCCCCACAATCTGGGTCCTCATTTTACCCACCTCGAAAGGATGGAAGGCTGAGTCAACCTTGAGCCTGGTGAGATTTGAATTTGCAGTTAATTGCAGGCAATGGTGCTATTTAAGAGCACTTTAGTCTGCTGCACCACCAAGGCTCTTCTGCGCAGAATACCCTACAGATCTACAAGATATGCATGTACAGGTAGAATGCCCCTGTTCCTACAAGGACAACAAGCAGAAAGCAGACATGGAATCTTTCAACAACCTCCACCTGTGCAAAATTGGGCTCTGAATCTTGCACGATGCTCAAAAGGTATCAGGTGTGACATCTGTCCATAGATGTCCCACATTGGAGAGAAGAAAACAAATAAGCATAAGACAGATAATTACAGAAATATATCAGAGGAAATTAACCTGCAGGGTAAACAAGTCCTGTGGGGATGAAGCAAAGCTGTATTAATAGTGTGTGTGTGTGGTTTTTTTTTCAGTTGAATCTAAGAGGTTTTAATTAGTCTTGGAGAATTATGTTTCGGTGAATTAATTATTGTAGGAGATAGAATCATGGAAAAGGAAAGAAAATTGACCTTCAAGGAGAACACTAATAGCCAAAGTAGCAGTGTTCTAATATTTGAAGGGCTGCCACAAAGAAGAGGGGAGGAAGAGGGGTCAACCTATTTTCCAAAGCACCAGAAGGCAAGGCAAGAAATGATGGATGGAACCTCATCAAGGAGAGAACCAACTTTCAACTAAGAAGAAATTTCCTGACAATAGGAACAATTAATCTGTGGGATGACTTGCTTCTAGAAGTTGTCGGTGCACCATCGCTGGAGGTTTTTAAGAAGAGATTGGACAACCATTTGTCTGAAATGATATAGGGTTTCTTGCCTAAGCAGAGGGCTGGACTAGAAGACCTCCAATGTCCCTTGTTACTCTGTTCTGTTCTAAATAACTAAGGCTTTCTTGGCTTCTGCATTTCTTAAGCCAATTTTTTTTTCAGGGCTATTGTAACCATTTGTCACTAAACAAATGGTTGTAAGTTGTGGACTCTTGTATTTCAGATTGACAATTTGGAGGTGGTAAAATTCTAAACCAGCAAGTAAAAAGCATTTGGTCTTCATTACAGTTGTCTAATCTATGCAATTCTATATTAGACTCGTTGTGGTTGAAAAGATGGAGGAGAAGAACTAAGAGTGATTCAACAGTAGTAGTAAGCTTTATTGCGGTCAGAGACCAAATTAAAATAGACAAAGAAAGGGAGCATATTTTACAAATATGGATAGATCGTGGGACAGAACACCATCTACTGATTCAACAGTAGAATCAGAGGTGGTATTTAGCTGGTTCGGACCGGTTCACTGGAACCGGTAGTGTAAATCGTGGGTGGGCCTGTGCCGGCTTATTTAGGCACGTTTTTGTGGCTGTGCACCAGGGATGGGTTCTACTTACCTTTACTACTGGTTCACAGCGGGGCCGTGCGTGCGCTCTTCTGCATTTTTATGATGTCGAGGTCGGTGGGCGGAGCCTCCTGCCGGTTTTACTACCGGTTCTATAGAACCGGTGTGAAGCGGGGGCAACCCACCACTGCTGTGCACATGCGCGGAAGGTGTGCGCGTGAGCAAAGCACGTGCACAGAAGGCCGTGCGCATGTGCGGAAGTGGCCCGTGTGAGCGAAGAGAGCGTGCATACACATGCGCTCACATTTGCAAACCGATAGGGAAAGTAAGTGAATTCCACCCCTGAGCAGAATCCATTACTGAGGGGTATGTTTTTCTTTATTAGATGTGGTCAAAGAGAAACTGTTAATCATCTCACCAGGAATAATGTAATTTGGATCTCTCTGTGAAGCAAGAAGTTGGATTCAGCAGTCCTCAATGATGCTTTCCAAAGCTCTAATTCTTGAATTCACTTTTATAATACTAATTTCTAAAATGTGTGTGCATGTGTTGATCTTCAAAAAATCTAGTTGCCAAGGCATTTTTACTTCAGCATTTTCATATACATATACATATACATATACATATACATATACATATACATATACATATACATATACTGTACATATACATATACATGTACATATACATATACATATATATATATACATATACACATGCACATACACATACACATATATACATGTATACATATACATATAAGATATACATAGGGATGCGGTGGCTTAGTGGCTAAGATGCTGAGCTTGTCGATTGAAAGGTCGGCAGTTCAGCGATTCAAATCCCTAGTGCCGCGTGACGGTGTGAGCTCCCATTACTTGTCCCAGCTTCTGCCAACCTAGCAGTTTGAAAGCACGTGAAAAATGCAAGTAGAAAAATGAGGACCACCTTTGGTGGGAAGATAATAATGTTCTGTGTGCCTTTGGCGTTTAGTTATGCCAGCCACATGACCATGGAGACGTCTTCGGACAGCGCTGGCTCTTTGGCTTTGAAACGGAGATGAGCACCGCCCCCTAGAGTTGGGAACGACTAGCACATATGTGCAAGGGGAACCTTTACCTTTATACATATATACATATATATATATACACACACACACACACACAAACAGCAGGCAACATGGACAGGAAATGGAATTACCTTTCTAAAATGTACATAGAGACTCAAAAAAAGCCTTCCTGGTGAGGTCTAACCTTTAAAAAATGCCAGCACATTCAGAGCAGCAATATTTTTTTTTTGCAAGGAAGCCTGAGACTTCCTGGAATGGAAAGAATGCATACTTCCAGTTGACCACATCCTTATTCCAAGAATCACTAGAAGAAGAAGAAAGAAATTCCACTGTAGAGCTCAGCAGAACTGTAAGTGGAATAGGCTTTTAATGGTTTCAATAAAGTTAGCGTTGCTGAAACCGTTTGGCATCCTGCAACATTTAAAGTAAGACTAATCCCACAGTCCACCACACTTGGTGGACTTCACTAGTAGCTAGGGTTCCCTCCCCGCCCGCCCCCATGGATTCTTCCAGAGGAAAAAAAAAACCTCCTCCTTTTTTGAAAAAAAAAAATGGAAGGGCTGTTGAATCATTTTACATATCCGCTTTGTGATTGTTAATTTTGCTGTTGCCCTATCACTCTACTGCTTTGCAGAATTCCCACACTTTGCAATATTTCCTCACCCTAAAGCAGCATTTCTTACTCCCTGCCACCTGTAAGATGTGGGTATTTAACTCACAGAATTGCCGGCTGGGGAAATCTGGGAAATCTACACATCTTAAAGCCGCCAAAGTTGAGACACAATGCCCTAAAGATTGAATGGGACTGTGGGAAGTCAGTAGACTGTAAACGCTTAGAGAGAAAGTTTGTATAGTAAAATTCTAGGACTGTAGTTCTGCAGTAACTAGTAAAAACTAGTTCTGTAACCAGGGGTGGGTTCTACTTATCTTTACTACCGGTTCACAGCGGGGTCGCGCATTCTTCTGCACATGCGCAGAAGCGTTTTGATGATGTCGGGGTTGGTGGGCGGAGCCTCCCGCCAGTTTTACTACCAGTTCTATAGAACCCGTGCGAACCAGTGGCAACTTACCACTGTCTGTAACTATTGTCCCAGCAGCATAAGGGCCCTGAATCCATTTCATGAGTATTAAACTGAAATCAAATTTTATGAAAGGGAGAACAAAAATAAATAATTTATTTTCTATCTATTGAAGAAAAATGCTTAAAATGTAGAAAAGCACCCATATATGCATTTACATATACACATATACAAGAAGATGCGTTGGCCTATGATTAATATGCTAGGCTTCTTGACTGAAAGGTTGGCAGTTTGAGACCCAAGCACCATGTGATGGCGTGAGCTCCTGTTCCTGCCTCAGCTCCTGCCCACCTAGCAGTTTGAAAGCATGCAAATGCAAGTAGATAAATAGGTGCCACTTCGGCGGGAAGGTAACAGCATTCTGTGCACCTCGACATATAGTCATGCAGGCCATATGACCATGGAAGCATCTTCACACACGTCTCCCTCAGCTAAGAAATGGAGATGAGCATCACTGCTTAGAGTGGAGCACAACTGGGCAGGCAAAATCTTTACCTTTTATGCACATACAGTATGTACATCAAGTTTATGTCAACTTGTAGTGACTGCAAAGATGTTTTTTTTTCTCCTGGAGGATCTATCCTTAACTTGGTCTTTTAAGATTCCCAACTGTGCATCCATTGCCACTGCAATTGAGACCATCCACCTTCCTTCTAGTCCTCTTCTTCTCCCTTCTTTCTGTGAAGATGCCCTAATTAATTCATGAGCCATGAGCCGAACTTCAAAAGAAATACAGTCATTTATTAGGAGCACCATTTCGGCAATATTCGGATGCAGTTAGAACTAATCCCACGTAGATTTACGTTCCCCTATGACCCTGTCTCTCCCCTCCTCTCTGGCCATGTCATAAATCACATTCTCCAATTAACCACTTTGGCTGGCTGTGAAATCCAACACCCTCCTTCTGATTGCGGTCAAGAAGAATGTATGGAATGCACTTCAGTTAGGGAAATCAATCAGCTCTATCAGTTCTCCCTCCCTCCTGCTCATGGCAACTTGAAAGCTTTGCAAGTTGACATTTTCACCTCTCCCAGCATTATAAACTTCTCAATTTATTTTTAAAATAGAAAGAAAACTGCACAGTCCTTCTACAATAGGACCTGGATTATCAACCATGTACACACAAAACTTTAATGGGTCTCTTTTCAGGAAATGCAATGCATTTCTTCTCCCCACCCCCATTTATTCATACCCATATAATTGTTTTTATCTTCTTTGAGAGGCAAAATAATTTCTGATTTCAGCAGAAGATCTACATACCTCAGGGGGTGGATGCTTCAATGGATTCCCATCAAAATTCCCAAAATAATCTTTGTTAAAGGTAAAGGTTCCCCTCGCACATATGTGCTAGTCATTCCCGACTCTAGGGAGCAGTGCTCATCTCTGTTTCAAAGCCGAAGAGCCAGCGCTGTCTAAAGATGTCTCTGTGGTTATGTGGCCGGCATGACTAAACACCAAAGGCGCGCAGAACGCTGTTATCTTCCCACCAAACGTGGTCCCTATTTTTCTTCTTGCATTTTTTATGTGCTTTCGAACTGCAAGGTTGACAGAAGCTGGGACAAGTAACAGGAGCTCACCCCATTACGCGGCATTAGGGATTCGAACTGCTGAACTGCCGACCTACTACCACCAATAGCCTCCCACCGGCCAGTACGCTCTCATAGAGAGGGACTCCTCCGGGTGCCGTCAGCCAAACAGTGTCGGCTGGCGGCCCCTAGGGGGAGAGCCTTCTCTGTGGGGGCACCTACCGTCTGGAATGAGCTCCCCCCAGAGATACGGAGGATCCCGGATCTGCGCACCTTCCGCCGTGCTGTGAAGACCTTTTTATTCCATCAAGCGGGCTTGGCCTAATCTCCTCCCTCTTTTAATATGTAAATTTTAATCTGTTTTTAAATTATTGGGGTGTTTTAATCTGTCCGGGCCAAAATGATTTAATTTGATTTTATCTGGTTTTTAAATTTTGTGTATTTATGTATTTTATTGCTTGGCTGTTCACCGCCCTGAGTCCTTCGGGAGTAGGGCGGTATACAAATCAAATAAACCTAAACCTAAACAAGCTCAGCATCTTAGCCACTGAGCCACCTCATCCCTTAATCAGTTTCAGTTTCAGTTAGCTTTATTGATTAGCCTGTAGTCCCTTACTCGTTTTACAATGATTTTAAAAACAATTGTTGTTACCCCAGTCCAAATTAACTAGCTGACCAAAATCTGGTAGAAGCTCTGTTAATTTATTACCAGAGGTGGCCGAGGACCTATAAAAAACAAAGTCCTTTGGATAGATATTTGAGAGGATTGTACAGTCTGCAGTTTCTGAAGCTGGCAAATGGCCTCTGGAATGGTATGAATGTGATTATCGGTTGCATCTAAGAAGACCAGGTTCCTCAGCTAACAAACCAATGCTGGAAGTTCTTCCAGATGCTGATGGAATCTCTGGAGGCCTCCTGTTTCTTCCCGACAGAGAAACTAAGAGGTTGCTCCTAAGGGTGAGTCTATCTAACTTGATCAAACTGTCAATCTCTACAGGAACTTTTTAAAAGTTGTTAGAGTCCAGGCAGAGCAAGGTTAAGTTCCTCAAGTGGTCAATTTCATGAAAGCCATCTGTTACTTGAGGCAGCTTTCTCACTCTGGGCTCTTCTCCAAAATCTTTAATCCTTCCAGTGTAAACATCTGGTGAGAAATGGATGTGAGCACCTTACCTTCCAGCTTGTGCTTTTTCTCACCTTCACACTGGGGATCATGTTCTGCCAGATATTTCCACTATCCATGATGGATAGAAGACCCATTCCAAATTAGGTCCATCTTTCCTCTTGTAGGAACATGTGGGGGGGAAAGTCATTTTCTACCATCTCCTGCTCCCAGTGCTAAGTTCTGAGTCCACTTCTTCCTTTCTTCTTTATTTACTAATGCTCATGCAGAACATGTAGGTTGCTCAGCTACAGCAAGTAAACATGGGATGGCTAATGTTTAAAATCTGATGGAAAGTCTTCTGAGTCTTTAGCAGGCAAGCCCATTTCTACCCACCCAACTAGACTTGAATGTTCTTGATTCTCACCATCTATCAAAGACATTCCTGTAGAATTACTGGTGGACTAGAGGTGAAGATACTCATCTCCACCTCAGAAGGTTGAGAATTCAATCCTAGGCAGCAACAGATTCAGGCACAAAGTGAAAATATCTGCTGCAAACTCCACATAGGAGTCAGGAAGGGAATCCGGTCAGTAAATGATCAATTCCATTTAGTCACCCAGACTGCACCCATTATAGTATTGTAAAAAAAAAGGGGGGGGGAATCCCATATATGTAATTGTTCCATATTCAAAAACTCAAACTGAGACTCTGTTTTAGCTAAGCAATTCATTGGGCTGTTAGAATATAGTCACATAGAGTATTTATTCTTAAAACATTTTTTGAAGTAAGAAGTGACTTTTTTTTACTTTTTTTTTTTTTTACTAAATTACAAATTTATTACAGACCAAAACAAATGACAGCAACAGCAAAACATAACTAAGGCAAAGTAATAATATAAACAAGTATAGGTTTTCTTTTATGCTTTTGAAAATCTCATTATTATTATCTGTCTCCAGAACAGATAATATTACTCCCTTTCCCAAATCATAAAATATTTTTGTGTCAAACATTTTACTGATTTTATTTTTAATGTAGGTTAAATAATCTCCCCCAATATTGAGTTCTTGGTATTGCTTTTCATCTCAATGTGTCTCTCCATTTTCATTCATGTTTTGGAGCTCTACTATTTAAAAAAATAAATAAAATGAATTTTCTTTCAAGTTGAGTTGGACTGTTTATGAATTCATGAACATTCCACATAGTTTCCTTGGGGGAACCATGAAAATAGTACTTACTAAATTTATTTGGGATAGTGGACCACTAAGGTTTTAGCCAAATTGGGATTAAATCAGGAACCGGATTTTGTCATTTTCTTGCTAATTCCTCCACTACAACTGTATTCATGTGTGCAGTAAAGTGAAAGTCTGTATTGATGATTTTTTTAGAAAAATGTGCATAAAGTAATATAGTGGGGGGAAAATACATGTTTTCTTCAATCAAGAAATCAGATTTCAGTTCTGCAGTATCTCCAGAGAGAAGTATGCGAGGCACATGAAATCATAGAGAATATCAACTACCGTGTTTCTCCAAAAATAAGACAGGGTGTTATATTAATTTTTTGCTCCAAATGACGCATTATTTTCTGGTTAGGTTTTATTTTGGGGAAAATACCTTCTCCCAAAGGACTCAGGATGGATGCATTTACCGTACTAAATGCATCCATCTAGCTGACAATCTTAACTCGTGCTTATTTTGGGGGTAGGGCTTATATTATGAGCATCCTTAAAAATCATGCTAGGACTTACTTTCCGGTTGGGTCTTATTTTCAGGGAAACAGGGTAAGTAGTCAACTTGATGTCTTGCAGACATTTTGGTCTCTAACTCTCATCAGTTTCAGACAGTAGACCAGGGACCAATGATTGGGAACTGAAAGTCGAACATCTAGAGGGCTTTGAGGATTTACCAACCAAGAAAGACCAGTAAATCTGCTTCGAGGTGAACTTCCCAAGTCTCGTGGGAATATTAAAAGGCTGATAGGAAGAGTAAACAGGCTACATGTTAGTAGTATGAAGGGTGGAATGTCCTTAATCTCCCTACATAGACAGCATTGATTAATTATATGTCATCAGGTTGGTGTTAACTCTTAGTGACCACATAGATTTTCTCTTAAGAGATACATAGCATAATGCTCAGCAATTGTCACAGATATCTCTGCTAACCCCACCTTACTCCACTGTAGCTAGTACATCACTGTGATTAATACACTGTGGATAGAGGATTTAAGAGAATTAACCTTCTCCATCTCATCTTCATTTTTGCTACTACTTAGAATGATTCTTTGAAGCTCTTGGATGTTCTTAAGGAAATAACTTGACTCTGTAAAAAAAAATCCTCACTTCTCAAGAAAGTGATGCCATCTTGTTGGTAGAGATAGCAGATATCTCTTATTCTCTGCATATAACACAGAGATGTTCAATGGGCAAGGGAGTCCACAACTATATTTGGGTTTTGATGGCACGCTGGGGAACACATTTCCCCAAATGCTTGTAGCCAGGAGAAGTAGCTTGGCAGGATCAGATGCAGAAACAAAATTTAATGTAACCTAAATTTATGCTTAATCAAATTTTATGGGGAACACACCTGGCTCCTGGACCCCCAGGTATTTTTAGTGGCACAATTATTTGCTTTCATAGTTATGAGCATGTCTACTTGTTGATTTCCCACGCCACCAACTAGTGATCACTCCATGATTTGTATACATTCAAAGACAGTCCAGATAAAATAAGTAAAGTAATAAAACTATTTTAAAAGGTGTGGTTTTATAAATTCTGAAAAGAGATCAAAACTTTCACTTCATAAGGGATGAGTGGCTGCATGGTATAGCTACAGATTGGCTTAACTCTTGACTTCAGAGATGGAAGGAAATCATACATGTACAGTTAGTCCTCAACTTATGATCATATTTGAGCCCAAAGGTTCCGTTACTAAGTGAGGCAGTTATTAAGTGAGCTTTGCCCTTTCTACAACATTTTTTTGCCCCACTTTGCGAATCATTGCAGTTAAATTAGCAACATGGTTGTTAAGTGAATCTAGCTTCCCCGTTGACTTTACTTGCCAAAAGGTTGCAAAAGGTGATCATGTGACCCAGGGACACTGCAACCGTCATAAATATGAGTCAGTTGGAATTTTGATCACATCACCATGGGGATGCCGCAACAGTCATAAGTGTGAAAAATGGCCACAAGTCACTGTTTTCCGTGCCTTTGCAATTTTGAACAGTCAATAAACAAATTGTTGTAAGTTGAGGACTACCTGTACAGGAGAACAAGGCTTCCCCATTTTGGCAACCTGCAATGACAGAATAATAGATTACAGATTAACAGAGCTGGAAGGGACCTTGTAGGTCATCTAGTCCAACTCCCCATCCAAGCAGGAGAGCCTACACCATTTCTGACAAATGGCCGTCCAATCTCTTATTGAAAGCCTCCAGTGATGAAGCTCCCACAACTCCCGAAAGCAAGCTCTTGCACTGATTGATTGTTCTCACTGTCAGAAAATCTCTCCTTATTTCCAGGTTAAATCTCTCCTTATTCAGTTTTCATCCATTATTCCTTATCTGGCCTTTGGGTGCCTTGGAAAATAGCTTGACCCCCTCCTCTCTGTGGCAGCCCCTCAAATATTGGAAGACTGCTATCATGTCTCCCCTAGTCCTTCTTTTCATTAAACTAGACATACCCAGTTCCTGCAATCGTTCTTCCTATGTTTTAGTCTCCAGTCCCCTAATCATCCTGGTTGCTCTTTTCTGCACTTTTTCTAGAGTCTCAACATCTTTTTTATAGTGTGGTGACCAAAACTGGATGCGGTATTCTAGGTGTGGTCTTACTAAGGCTTTATAGAGTGATATTAGTACCTCGCTTGATCTTGATTGTATCCCTCTGTTAATGTAATTTAGGATTGTGTTGGTTTTTTTGGCTGCCACTGCACACTGCTGGCTCATATTTAGCTGATTGTCCGCTAAAACTCCAAGATCCCTCTCACAGTTACTGCTATTAAACCTGGTTTCACCCAGTCTATATGTGTACTTTTGGGTTTTCTTACCTAAGTGTCAAACTTTACTTTTTTCTACATTGAATTTCATTTTGTTAGATAGGGCCCAGTGTTCAAGTCTGTCAAGATCCATCTGGATCTTGAGCCTATCTTCTAGAGTGTTTAGCTATTCCTGCCAGCTTAGTATCATCTGCAAATTTGGTGAGTTCCTCTTCTATTCCCTCATCTAAGTCGTTTATGAAGATATTGAAGAGTACTGGGCCTAAGACGGAACCTTGTGGTACCCCACTGCTTACTTCCCTCCATGTAGACTCAGACCCATTAAGGAGTACTCGTTGAGTATGGTTTGTCAGTCAGTTGTGAATCCATCTGGTGGTGATGCTATCTATCCCACCTTTTTCTAGTTTACTAAGAAGTAGGTTGTGGTCTACTTTGTCGAATACCTTGTTGAAGTCTAAGTATATTATGTCCACAGTATTTCACTGGTCTACTAATTTAGTCACTGTGTTGAAGAATGAAATAAGATTAGTTTGGCATGATCTGTTTTTAACAAACCCGTGCTGACTGCTAGTTATTACTTTACTTGTTTCTAGATTTATTTATTTATTTGTTTGTTTCAATTTCTATACCACCCTTCTCCAAATAGGACTCAGGGCGGTGAACAGCCAAAGTAAAAAAAACAGGACATACAAAATTTAAAAACAATTTAAAATAATTAAATATTTTGGCCGTAAATTAAAACAATCCAATTTAAAATCAATTTAAAATTTAACTCAAGCCAGCCCAGCTAGTTGAAATAAATAGGTCTTCAGGGCCCGACAAAAAATCCGGAGGTCTGTTATTGTACGTATCTCTGGGGGGAGGTTGTTCTAGAGGGCGGGTGCCGCCACAGAGAAGGCTCTCCCCCTGGGGGTCGCCAGCCGACATTGTCTGGCGGACGGCACCCTGAGGAGGCCCACTCTGTGCGAGCGTACTGGCCGGTGGGAGGCTATTGGTGGCAGAAGGTGGTCTCGTAAATAGCCCAGCCCTAAGCCATGGAGCGCTTTAAAGGTGGTCACCAACACCTTGAAGCGCACCCGGAAGACCACCGGGAGCCAGTGCAGCTCACACAGGAGAGGTGTCACATGGGAGCGCCTCGTCGCCCCCATAATCCCCCGCGCGGCCGCGTTCTGGACCAGCTGGAGCCTCCGGGTGCACCCCAGGGGGAGCCCCATGTAGAGAGCGTTGCAGTAGATGTTGGCAGATCTGTTTTTTTTTTTTTTAATTATCTTTTCCAGTATCTTCCTGGGTATTGATGTTAGGCTGATTGGTCTTTAGTTTCCTGGGTCTGTTTTTTTTTTTTTTTTTCCTTTTTTGAAGATGGGAACCTCATCAGGTCATTTCCAGTCCTCTGGTAGTTCCTCCAGGATTTTTAGAACTGAAAAGGATCTTAAGGATCATATAGTCCAATGCCCTTGCTTAGTGAAAGATCTATTCCACCATCTCTAACAAAGGACCATTCGGTCTCTGCCTGAATACCTTAATGAAGGAGAACACAACATGTCATGATGCACCTGTTCCACCGGCTGCCATCTGTAGTGTAGAATGAATTCCTCTATGCGGGACTTTCTTTCTCTGTAACCTTAACTCACTGGTTCTCATCCTGTCCTCTATAGTAAGAGCAAAGAGCTCCGTTCCCTATTCTGTGTGCAATATTTAACATTCAACATTCCATACTTACTATGTGTGTCTCTGAATGTAGATATCCTTCCTTCCTTCCTTCCTTCCTTCCTTCCTTCCTTCCTTCCTTCCTTCCCTTCCTTCCTTCCCACCTTCCTTCATTCAAACTCCTTCCTTCCTTCCTTCCTTCCTTCCTTCCTTCCTTCCTTCCTTCCTTCCTTCCTTCCTCCTTCCTTCCCACCTTCCTTCATTCAAACTCCTTCCTTCCTTCCTTCTTTCCTTCCTTCCTTCCTTCTAACTGGAAGGCACATATTTTCTTTGTATTATTTAGTCTATGACCATACATTGTTAGACAAAATTAAACCAAACTAAATTAACATCCCTAGTCTGTGTCACTTCTGGCTTCCTCATAGTCTGGACTGCTTAATTTTGCAATTCTTCATTCAATGGGATTCTTACCTTAAAACTCCAAACGTCTAAATCTATTATGCATTTTGATTAGCCTTCAATTAGCATCCCAAACTCTTAATGTTCAACCAGGAAACAGTCAAAACAGACTGGGGAAGAGGTCACACCATATATGTTTTGGTCTGAGTTTTTTTTTTCTACACGCTGACCACAAAGCACCCTTTTGTTATCCATCTACATTTCCAGACTTTCTTAGGAACTAAAATAACACCACTTCCAACCAGTAGCATCTTAAGGTAATGTTTCAGGAAATAAACCATTCACAATTGATAGAAGAGAAAATAAAGAACTAATAATAATAGTGAATATATACACCTCTCTCTATATAAATATATAGAGGTGTGTGTATATAGATAGATAGATAGATAGATAGATAGATAGATAGATAGATAGATAGATAGATAGACTCTAGAAAGAGTGCAGAGAAGAGCAACAAAGATGATTAGGGGACTGGAGGCTAAAACATATGAAGAACGGTTGCAGGAACTGGGTACGTCTAGTTTAATGACGAGAAGGACCAGGGGATGACAGGATAGCAGTGTTCCAATATCTCAGGGACTGCCACAAAGAAGAGGGAGTCAAGCTATTCTCCAAAGCACCTGAGGGCAGGACAAGAAGCAATGGGTGGAAACTAATCAAGAAAAGAAGCAATTTAGAACTAAGGAGAAATTTCCTGACAGTTAGAACAATTAATAAGTGGAACAACCTGCCTGCAGAAGTTGTTGGAGAAGCTTCAACACTGGAAGTTTTTAAGAAGAGATTGGATAACCATTTGTCTGAAGTGGTGTAGGGTTTCCTGCCTAAGCAGGGGGTTGGACTAGAAGACCTCCAAGGTCCCTTCCAACTCTGTTATTCTATTTCTACCTCAGCCTCATTCAATATCAACCAAATCTTGCCATACAGAAAAAAAAAAAAGAAATGATTCAATCCAATTTGAAACAGAAACAAAAAAAAAAAAAGCTATTTCCCTTTTAAATAATTTGGCAAGCATATTTCTTTGCCAGAAAAAAACTATTCTATGCTTTATCTTCTAGAAACAAAGCAAAGCAAGCATCATAATTACTCGGAGAATAGCCCATCTGCTATAAACACAATTTAAACACATTTTATGCACATGCACGCAAGATAAAGAGAGAAATCTTGCTGATGTCATGGAATCCAAATTAAAGATAGCACCTTTTAAAACGCATAAATAACATTCGGTTGTGGCACTAAGTGCTCATTGAAGCACTTTTAAACAGGGTAGCCCAAGCACGGGATTTGAAATAGTAGAACGTTGTTTCTTTATGTGCAATAATTTCCCTCATGCCTCCAAATAACTGTTGAATAATTGGCTGGATCCTGTATACATTTCATGCTTCAGAACACAAAGTTAAAGTTAGACCGTTTTACAAAGGAATCAGAAGACTTTCTGTGTGTACATACACACATACATGATGATCTTGAGCACAAAGCACATGTCTTTTTCATGGCATTGTATATTCATTGGGTATACTGTACGAGTCAAAAAGAGGGCTGTGAAAATAGCCCTTGCATCCTGGACATAAACTGTTTCAACTCCTACCCTCAAAAAGACGCTATAGGGCACTGCACACCAGAACAACTAGACACAAGAACAGTTTTTCCCTGCATGCCATCACTCTGCTAAACAAATAATTCCCTCAACACTGTCGAACTAGTTACTAAGTCTGTACTACTATTAATCTTCTCATCGTTCCCACCATCCATCTCCTTCCACTTATGACTGTATGACCGTAACCTTGTTGCTGGTATCCTTAAGATTTATATTGACTGTTTCCCTATGACTTGTTGTGGTCCGCCAGCAGCCTGCGGAGCTAGCAGCCGAGTCAGACAGCGATGAGGCTGAGGAAGAACATGGGCCAGTCCTGGAGGCTGGGGAAGATCTGGATGAGGGCTCTGCGTCAGAGGCAGAGATGGGGCCAGGGCCATCAGAGAGTGAGGTGCAGACTCCAGAGCCTCCAGAGACTGATAGGAGTGAGACAGAGGACCAGGAGGAGCCTGTTCCTAATGCACGCATGACAAGAGCTGCCAGAAGGCAAGAGCAGCTCAAGCAAAGAGGACAACTCGGGAGTAGGGCCAAGAGATGATTGGCCCCTCCCATAAGGCTTAAAACAGACCAGCAACGGTATTTGGGCTTTGCCGGAAAACAATGTTGGTAGCTTCATCTTCTTCTTAGTCTACATCTTGTATTTATTTTTGTATCTGTGACTTCTGAACATTTGCCAAGAAAGGCCTTTGGCAGTTTGCCTAATTGGACTAAGGTTTGCGATAGGACTAGGGAATTTGTGTTGGGAGGAATTTGCTTTAATTTAGTTGAACGACGCTGGGAATGAAGTAATTCTCGACTATTTGAATAAAGTTTGTTTGTTTTTTCACTGGCTGATATTCCTACTACTTAATTTGGGCCTGGGTCACAACATGACTATCATTAAGTGTTGTACCTTATGATTCTTGACAAATGTATCTTTTCTTTTACGTACACTGAGAGCATATGCACCAAGACAAATTCCTTGTATGTCCAACCACACTTGGCCAATAAAGAATTCTATTCTGTTCTATTCAAAGATACAATTCATGCGCTGCAAGAACCCAAATTGAAAACAATTTCTTTGCATGCCTGAGATCGTGGTTCAAACTTTGCTATCTTTCTTGTAGGAAGAAAGAATGCTAGGGCTGAAGAAATAATGTTTCTTAAGTTGCAGGGTCCGTGATGCTCTCTGAGCTGGGTTGTTTCCTTAGAGACATTTCATGACCCAACTAGGTATCATTGTCAGGGTACTGTGTTGTGCTGTGCACTGATGATATTACCTAGTTGGATCATGGAACATCTGCAAGAAAACAACCAAGTTCAGAGTCTGTAGAGATTCTCAGTCATCCAGATCATGGTTGTCCCAAATCCTTCCATTCCCCACTATCCTGTCAGAGCTGAAGAAGCTTCTTGGATGAGAAGCGAAACAACTTCAAAAGAAAAAAACAACAACAAGAGAATCCAGTTGCCTCCCGAAAAAGCACCTTTGGGACAACCAAGCTCAAAAAGCACCAAGGACCCCACCGTTCAGCTCTGAGCTATTCTCTTGCATTGGCTGCTTAGTTTCATTAGGGAACTGCTGCTAAGCTTCCACAGAAGACAGTAACAAGCTTAGCTAAATAAGCTTTGGGAAAAGATTATAGTGGTAGAATTATTATTTTCACAGTTTCCCAGAAATTTATTTTGAAAGTGCATGGCTGGTCATATTTATAAGAGATCAAGTACTAAAAGTATGCTTAGGAGCAGACATAACCCACTGTTGCACTGCTAAAGGATCGGCTATCTTATTGGGATTTAGGTCAAAGGTGTGGGGGTTTTTTTTAAAAAAAAAAGATGAAAAATGAATTTTCACAGATGCATTTTACTGAACAAGCAAATAACGGCAAAATCAACGGTTCTGTTGATTAAAAAAAAAAGCTGGATCTGGTGAAGGTCTCCGATTGCAATTAGAAAGATGTGCTTAGGATCACAGAAGGTTTTTTGAAGAGTAATTCTGGACCTGCAAATTGGTCTCAGTGAAAGATACATAGAGGAAGCATTGTTCATGCTGCTGTCTGAGACTGTTGCCAGGACTTTCCTCCTCCTACTACTGATTTTTCTCCTAATAATAGAATAACAGCGTTGGAAAGGACCTTGAAAGTTTTCTAGTCTAATTCCCTACTCAAGCAGGGTACCCTATGTCAGAGTATGAATATTCATGGACTGGAATAGTTCAGCCAATGTGGACTGAATGGAGACATGGTAACAAGGTCAGCCAATGACTAGGCATAGCAACTAAGTCATCTAATTGGGAGCTGACACAGATTGGAGTCTTAGTCTGCAGCTTCTGAATCTGTGCAGAGAAACTGAAACTAGTCTGCTCTGCTGAAATGAAACTAACTGTACTGCTGCCTGTGTGTTTTGCCTGTAACTTCAACCTCGTTGAAAGAACTCTGCTATTGGTATTGTAAAATTTACTTCATCTGTTATTATGTATATAAAGAGAAGTTAATGAATCCTGCTGAATCAGTTATCTGTGTGTGCTTTTGATTTTTGGTTTGATTTTTGCAAGAAACTCTGACACCCTATATCATTCTGGACAAATGGCTGTCCAATCTCTTTTTTAAAAACCTCCAGTGATGGAGCATCCCACAGATTAATTGTTCTCACTGCCAGGAAATTTTTACAGAGATGTTAGTGCTCAACCACGGTGAGCAAAATACCATAGATTCCTAAGGAGTGTGCAAAGACACGTGCAAATTGCCCTCTTCGCTCTGTCCTGTTGCCCTCAAAAGATTGAGATTGCTACAACTAAATTTCTATGGAACACTTGCAGGACAAAGGGTTTTAAAATTTGGGGAAGCCAAACTGATCTAATTCTGTTTTAATTTATTTTAATTTTTATACTGTATGTATTTTAATTTTGGCTGTTCTCCGCCCTGAGTCCTTCAGGAGAAGGGCGGTATACAAATTTAATAAACCAAACCTAACCTAACCTAAAGCCTTAATAGCCAATATCACAGCATCTCCAGATGTTTCACCTATGAATGGTGGCTAAGCTAGCAAACAGAAATCCAGGCCCCTAGCATCTACTTACCCACCCTTTTCCTTTCCTTTCTGTTCCACATGAACTTTTTAGAAGACCATCTACAAAAGGGGAAAAATTCAACCTCAATCTTTATATAAAAAATATTCTTTAAAAAAAAAGAAAATCTTCCTAGAAAAATCACTTCTCACTGCATAAAATAACGCGAATTAATCATTTCTTCATCATAAAAACCCGACTTTCCGGCAGCATTTTATTTCCAGAGTCTCCGTGCTCCTTGTCAAAGAACAGAAGCAAAAGAGACAGGATCTCCCAACTCCCTTGCTTCATCCAAGTTTTCCGAAGAAGGTCCACGAGAGGTCCACAAGCAGCAATGGAGGATACAATTTTAAGGACCTTTGACGTTGCTGGGCCGAGCAGCAAAGCTTGCATAATAAGCACACTGGGAGGGGTCACATTGTCCATTGGCCCCTGGAGGTCCTGGGGGTCCCATAAGGCCAGGAGTGCCAGCTTCACCTTGAGCGCCTTGGACTCCAGGAACGCCATCCTTACCGTAGCCAGGTTCACCTGGGACACCTACAGAACAAAGCGGTGGGAATAAAGACAATTGCTGTGATGTGGACAAGCTTAGCAGACAAAATGACGGATACAGGTAGCCCTCGACTTACGATCCCATTAGAGCCCGAGATTTCTGTGGTTGAGTGAGACATTTGTTAAGTTTATGTAGTGTATATTGGGGGTGGAGACCCTTTGAGAACTGTACGCAATGAAATTTCATTTTAATGGTTGCCGATTAGTGTACATTCAAAGTGACAATAAAGTTATTCTAAGTCTATGTTCTAAGTCAGGGATGGCTAACCTTTTTGCCATCGCGTGCCAAAAGCAGGGGAGAGCAGGGGGGTTGCGCGCACGCATGCCCACAACCATAATTCAATGTGTCCCGCCCTCCCATGCATGTGAGTGCGACCCCCCTCGCTTCCCCCGCTATTGGCACGTGATGGCATGGTGAGACCGGAAGGCCCATTTTTTGCCTTCCCCAGGCTCCAGAGCCGTTCTAGAAGCCTGGGGAGGACGAAAATGGCCTCCCCCACCCCTCCGGAGGCCCTCAACAGCCCATTTCCTGACTTCCGGTGGGCCCGGAAGGCCCGGAAATCAGCTGGCCAGTGCGCGCAACTGACATGTACTTAACAACAGTTCCAGTGTCCCAAGGTCAAGCAAATGCCCTTCGTCACCTTCCCAGCCAGTTTCCAACAAGCAAGTCGATGGAGGAAGCGGGATTTGTTTAATGACTATATGATTCATTTATCAACTGCAATGATTGGCTTAATAACCGTGGCAAAAAAAGAAAAAAGGTTGTAAAATTGGGTGCGACTCTCGTAACAACCGCCTTGCTTAACGACAGGAATTCTGGTCTCAATTTTGGTCATACGTTGAGGACAACCTATATGGTGTAGAAAGTTAGCACCGAGCCCTCTTCTAGAAGAATGAAATATTTTGAGAAATATTTTTAAAAAAGGCAGAATATTATATTTCCCTAAATGAGAAATGGAGAAACATGGTTTTTTTTTAGAGGCAGGAAGCAGACTCACTCTTAATAGCCTCCACTCCCCCAGCAGATATTTTGTGCCCATTAAGAAAGACTGGGCCAGCTTATCTACAAAACAAAAGACTTTCAGCTCCAGGATGATGGGATTATCCTTCAGGATATACAATAATAGGATTAACCCATTACCATTTAGCAGAAGACACAGAGCTCACCACACTGCACCATCTCCTAAGGCAGCGATGGCTAACCTTTTTGCCATTGTGTGCCAAAAGCTGGGGGAGTGCGGGGTGGTCGCGTGTGTGTGTGCCCACACCCATAATTCTATGCACCCTGCCCCTCCATGCATATGTGCGTGACCCCCCATTCTCCCCCTGCTTTTGGCATGTGATGGCACGGTGGGCCCGGTAGGTCCGTTTTTTGCCCTCCCAAGGCTCCAGAGTCTTTCTAGGAGCCTGGGGAGGGCAAAAACAGCCTTCCCCACCTCCCCGGAGGCCCTCCAGAGGCCGGAAACAGCCCGTTTGCCGACTGCCATTGGGCCCAGAAGGCCCAAAAATCAGCTGGCCAGCGTGTGCATGCATGCTGGAACTGAGCTAGGGCAATGCTTGTGTGTCCACCAATATGGCTCCGCGTGCCATTGCATCATCTCAGAACTTCAACCAAACCTGGGAGCTCAAACAGCCTTGGTAGTACAAAAGAGCCTTGGTAGTACAGTGGTCTAAGGCACCCTGTTATTAAGCTGGTTATTAAGACCAGCTGCCTGCAATTACTGCAGGTTCGAATCTCGCCAAGGCTCAAGGTCGACTCAGCCTTCCATCCTTTCTAAGGTAGGTAAATTGAGGACCCGGTTTGTGGGAGCAATAAGCTGACTTTGTATAAATATACAAAAGAATGAAGGCTATTAATGCATTGTAAGCCGCCCTGAGTCTCTGGAGAAGGGCGGCATATAAATCAAATTTAAAAAAAAAAAAACACCTAGGATTTGGACTTTGCCCATAGAGCCAGCTATGATCCCTACATGGCCCTATGGGAGTCTGACAACAACCAATAGAATACATGTTCTTGCTCAGGAACAGGAAGTTCAAGTGCAAAGCCCAAAGAAGGTATAAAAACCTTCCACTCTCAACTCCATGTAGTCAGCTGCCCAGAGCCACATGTGGTTCTGCTTCATGATTAAACCTTCTTTCCAATCAGCCTCTATGTTTCCGGTGTCTTTCTCCCAACTTGGAACCGAACCAAATGGATATTTCTTCCCACAATGGCAAAATTGGCAATTCACGATATAGCGGCTACATGCATCGGCCTGTCAATCTACCTACAAAGCACAGCTTTTGGGAGGGGGGAAGAAAGTGCAATCAAAGGACCGAACCAACAGTGCCTCTGCCAGCAGGGAATTTTCTTCATCAAGAGAGAAGAGAATATTCTTGGCAGATTTTCACCCCATTTCTCAGGAACCTTCTTTTAAAACAAAACAAAACAAAACAAAAAAAAATGTGACAGCTTCTCTTTGTTTTAGCCACCTGCTTGACTTCAAACAACAGTGCCTTTTTTTAGCAGCACCACCTGCTAAAAATGTCCGAAGCAAAAGGTAGAGAGAATTGTTTTCATCCTCCTCCTAAAACCGCTGTTTCTACTTCTTAAGGGAAAATGTAGGCCTCTCAAAACGTTTCTCTTATGGAAAGAGGGAACGTCAAAAGGAAGCTTTGGGTGGGGCATTAGAACAGGGAAGTCGACCTCATGCCAAGGGATGAACACCTGAAGTGTACATGTAAGGTCGCTTTCGCAAATATTTATAGGAAAAGGGCTTAGAGGAGAGAGAGAGAGAAATCTGTGAAAATAGGATCCCTGATCGCGAGGCAGAGGGGAGCAAGGAATCTTTGAAGCTTATTGCAGAATACGGATAGTCAGTTTTAACACATTAACAGAGATGGAAGGGACCTTGTGGGTCATCTAGTCCAACCCCTTGCCCAAGCAGAAGACCCTACACCAGTGATGGCTAACCTTTTTGCCATCGCATGCCAAAAGCAGGGGGGAACGCATGGGGGGTGTCATGCATGTGTGCCCACACCCATAATTCAATGCCCCCCAGGGTCCCATTCCCCATGTATGCGAGCACAACCCCCCCACGCTCCCCACGCTTTTGGCATGTGATGGCCAGGTAGGCCCGTTTTTCACCCTCGCCAGGCTCCAGAAGCTTTCTTGGAGCTTAGGGAGGGCAAAAACAGCCTTCCCCACCCCCAGGAGTCCCTCTGGAGGCCAGAAACAGTCCATTTCCTGACTTCTGGTGAGCCTGGAAGGGTGATTTTTCGCCCTCCCCAGGCTCCAGAGGCTTTCTTGGAGCATGGGGAGGGTGAAAACAGCCTTCCCCACCTCCCCGGAGGCCCTCCAAAGGCCGGAAATGGCCCGTTTCCTGACTTCCGATGGGCACGGAAGACCCGAAAATTAGCTGGACAGCGCACGCATGGCATAGTGATAATTTTTGTATATTGTACATGATTCACTTTTCTTGTTTATACTGTAACTGCTATTCTAATAGCAACTCCTTCATAAAAATTATTGCATTGCATTCTTGGTTAAATTATCTTTCTATTGATATATAACTTTACAGTACTACTCCAAAAAAAAAAAAAAAAGTGGTGTTATTAGCTAGTTTTAGAAAATACACTTTTCCCAAAAGATTTCCACAGTTTTGGCCACTACTGTAAAATCCGTATTTGTAGAGAATAAGCAACCCACCTGCTACTCCTGGGGGACCAGTTTCACCCCTCTGGCCAATGCCAGCATCTCCCTTCTCTCCTTTCTCTCCTCTGACACCTGTTGGAGAAAATAAAATACATTTTAATTACAGTATTAAGACTTCTACTGTTTCACAGAGTGCAAATATAAAGATTCTTGACCATTCCCTTCTTATCAATACCGATAGCCATCATTTTTACTCTATATGTTGACAGCACCAAGTGTTCTGTCCCCGTCTCACACACGCACACAAACAGACAGCTGGGGGTTAAATAAACTAGAGCCTTGATAGTACAGGGGTTTAGTGCACCCTGTAATTAACACAGCTGCCTGCAATTTCTGCTGGTTCGAATCTCTCCAAGGCTCAAGGTTGACTCAGCCTTCCATCCTTTCTAAGGTAGGTGAAATGAGGACCCAGTTTGTGGGGGCAATAAGCTGACTTTGTATAAAACATACAAAAGAATGAAGGCTATTGCTTAACGCATTGTAAGCCGCCCTGAGTCTCCGGAGAAGGGCGGCATATAAATCAAATTAAAAAAAAAAAAAAACTGGCAGACAACCAATTCTTCCGATAAGAAGCTTGGCAGCAACCCAGTAGCTGCTTGCCAAGAACTTTACTCACAAACAAAATACACACAGTCAAGAATTGTCCAGTTCGTAAAATAAAACCAAGGCTGATAATGTTGTCTCCAAAGATACAATGTGACTCGATAGTAGTTAGTTTTGTCCATCACAGAGTCTGAATGGCCACCTCACCCCCCTTTTATACCCTGTGGGGTGTGGTCCAGTGACTCAGCTTAATCTCTGGCACGCCTTTTCTTCTGTTGCGCACGCTTATCTCTGCGACGCTGCCGAGGATCCAGCCAAGACTCATTTCCCTCATCACTGTCCACCTGTGGCTGCGTGGACGTGCTTGGCCCTGGCCCTATCTCTTGCCCTTCGGCGGGCACCGAAGGCATTGCCAGAGAGGAGGGTCCTGGAGAGGGAGGCCTTGCCAACTCCTCTCCTTCACTCTTGGAGTCCTCTCCTGCCGATGACACAGGCTCAGGTACCGGAGCCACAACACCAAGACTGTCACACAACATTTCACATTGCAAAAATTGTCCATAGTCCTTGAAAGACCTAAATCAGACGGAACATTTGGATCTAAAGATGCTTTCCAGCTAAGGAGCTACTCACCTTTTGGTCCCATAGGTCCCAATGGACCTTCTGAACCTGGTTGCCCAGGTCTGCCAGGTTCTCCAGGAGGGCCAACTCTACCTGGAAGGCCTTCCTTTCCAGGTGATCCAGGAGGCCCTGGTCTACCTTGAGGTGCTTTGATCTGGGAAGGCTGTAACTGGCTTATGAGGTAGGGCAGTCTAGCTGTAGGGAAGAAAATACACAAAGAGTCAGTACGAATGCTTCAAAACATGTTGAATTTGGTACTCAATGCATTATGATGCAAACTTGTTGTCCCAGTATTCGTTGTACTGTGACAACATTTAGTAGACTGCAACCTACTTCTTGGTAAGCTAGAAAAATGTGGGATAGACAGCATCATCACCAGAGGGATTTATCAGACATCCATGGAACTCTGTTACCTTCCCACCAATGGTTAAATCCAATTTTTTTTTACTACCGGTTCTGTGGGCGTGGCTTGGTGGGCATGGTGTGGCTTGGTGAGTGTGGCTTGGTGGGCGTGGCAGGAGAAGGATACTGCAAAATCTCCATTCCCTCTCCACTCCTGGGGGAAGGATATTGCAAAATCTCCATTCCCACCCCACTCTGGGGCCAGCCAAAGGTGGTATTTGCCGGTTCTCTGAACTACTCAAAATTTCTGCTACCGGTTCTCCGGTAGAGAGAAGGAGAACCTGTCAGAACCTGCTGGATTTCACCCCTGCTCCCCACCGAAGTGGTGCCTGCATTTATTTGCCTGCATTTGCATGCTTTCAAACTTCTAGGTTGGCAAGAGCTAGGGCAAGTAACAGGAGTTCACCCCATTGTGTGGCACTTGGGTCTCGAACCTGGTAAGCTCAGCATCTGTAACCAGATGCCCCTTCTATTTATTAAGTTTAACCTGTTTAGCCTAATAAAGATTTATTGAAAGCAAAGGGAGAAAGCAATGGAAGAGGATGATATGGTTAGTTAGATGAACATGAATTTGGGCAAATTCTGGGAGACAGTGGAGGACAGTTGGGCCTGTCATACTTTGATCCATTGGGTTGTTGAAGTGTTGGCCAAATTTAGTGACCGAACAAATAAAGATTTGGACTCAAGTGGATCTCACAGTGTCGTCTCTGGGCCTGACATCAAGATAAAACTCCAAACACATCTTAAAGTCCAGACTAAAACAATTTAAGAATTAGAAGCATGGAAAAGAGATGCATCTTTTCAGATATTCCAAATATCAAGAAAAATAAAGCCCAATCCCAAGGTAAGTCCCAAGCAATTCAAAACATGTCATAGTTGTAGAACAATGCAAGAGAAGGTTTCCTTCCATATGCCAGACCTGTGACAACAGGGCATCATCTAAAGAACACAGCAGAAACTTGGTATAAATATCTTCATAAATGTTTAATTTTCTCCTCAAATAACTTCTTTAATCACTCCTCTTGTCCTATACTCTTCCACAATTCATTGCAGCAGCTGTGGTGGAATGAAACTTTCTCTCTGTGTGTTTCTTTCTCTGCATTTCTCTCTCTCTCTCTCTCTCTCTCTCTCTCTCTCTCTCTCTCTCTCTCTCTGTGTGTGTGTGTGTGTGTGTGTGTATGTATGTGTGTGTGTCTCTCTCTGTCTCTGTCTCTCTCTTTCTCTCTCTGTCTGTCTCTCTCTCTCTGTTTCTGTCTCTGTCTCTCTGTCTGTCTCTCTGTCTGTCTCTCTTTCTCTCTCTCTCTGTTTCTCTCTCTCTGTGTCTCTCTCTCTGTCTCTGTCTCTGTCTGTCTCTGTCTCTCTCTCTTTCTGTTTCTGTCTCTCTGTCTCTATCTCTCTCTTTCTCTCTCTCTCTCTCTGTGTGTGTATGTGTGTGTGTGTCTCTGTCTCTGTCTCTCTCTTTCTCTCTCTGTCTGTCTCTCTCTCTGTCTCTGTCTCTGTCTCTCTGTCTGTCTCTCTGTCTGTCTCTCTCTGTTTCTGTCTCTGTCTCTCTGTCTGTCTCTCTGTCTGTCTCTCTGTCTGTCTCTCTGTCTGTCTCTTTCTCTCTCTTTCTGTCTCTTTCTCTCTGTTTCTCTCTCTCTCTCTCTGTCTCTCTCTCTGTCTCTGTCTCTGTCTGTCTCTGTCTCTCTCTGACTGTCTTTCTGTTTCTGTCTCTCTCTGTCTCTCTCTCTGTGTGTCTCTCTCTCTGTCTCTCTCTCTGTTTCTGTCTCTCTGTCTCTGTTTCTGTCTCTCTCTGTCTCTCTCTTTCTCTGTCTCTCTCTTTCCCTCCCTCCCTCATTCCCTCCTTCCCTCCCTCCTCTCTCTGATTTTCTTTTATCCCAGAACTAGTTTCTCCCTTCATCTTCTAATTTGAAATCAGACCAAGGTTTGGTCTTTGGAGATAGGGGCAGTTTTTATTTCCCTAGTTTTTAAACAAAAGAAGTTGCAAAGTTGTGTGCAGAAGGAGCAATGTGAAAAGGTTTTGCTTACAAGCTCACATTGATATCCTTAGGGGTAGTTGTGACACTTTTAGGAGTAATCTTCAGAGCACATAACAGTTGGGCTAGAAGCATACAGCTTGCTCTTTTAAAATGTTCAAAAGAGAACAAGAAGAAGAAGAAGAAAAAAGTGCTCACCACTATGAAGTAATAAATAATAATGTACCTTTTGTATTATGTGCCTCTTCTACCAAATGAAGACATTTTTATTTTCCTTGGGAAATTACTTTGAAAAATGCTTTAGCTTGCAGAATATTTTTAGCTGCTGCCACATAATAGTGTTAATTTTTTTTCTTTCTTTCATGCATATTTTACTGTTTTATATTTATTATTTACCACTCTGTAATCTACTGAAGAAAGGGACAGCAAGCAAATCTTCTACTTAACATTGAATTCTATAGAATAACTATAGAAAAGGAATGACTGTATGTATGTTAGAAATATTCAGCCCCCCAGAAACCCAAATTAATGAACTTGGCAATGTTGTAGACAGCAATTAGGTTCCAGAAAAAAAAAAAAGCGAACATAATTAAAAGCAATGCTCCTGCTAGTGTCTACCATCATTGATCCAACAGAGAAGAATATGCTTCTCAAAAGCAAAGTACCACTTTATCAGGACCTTGGAGGTCTTCTAGTCCAACCCCCTGCTCAGGCAGAAGACCCCATACCATTTCTGACAAGTGGCTGTCTAGTATCTTCTTAAAAGCCTCCAGTGATGAAGCACCCACAACTTCTGAGAGTAAGCAGTTCCACTGATTAATTGTTCTAACTGTTAAGAAAATTCTCCGTAGTTCAAGGTTGCTTCTCTTCCTTAATTAATTTCCATCCATTGGTTCTTATCTTACGTTCTGGTGCTTTGGAGAATAGGTTGACCCCCCCTTCTTTGTGGCAGCCCCCCAAATACTGGAATACTGCTATCATGTCATTCCTAGTCCTTATACAAACTTAATTCATGCAACCAAATCAAAGAGGCATGAAAGAATAGTGATGGGGAATCTTAATTACATTGATACTTGTTTGGAAACTGTTTTCCAAACAAGTATCAATGTAATTTGTTTTCTCCTGAAAAAGGAGAACAAAATAGATGGGGGAGGGGACTTTAAAAACAGAATTAGAAAGTTTCCAAAAAGTTTAAACAATGCAGTTTTTAAAAAACGCTTAAGAAATTTCAGCTACGAAAAAAGACAGTTGTAGGAGGTGAAAAGTCAACAAGAAAAGTATTGGCAGGCAAGAATTTAAAAATTCCAGAGAAGCTCAAAGTTGTTAAAGATACAATATTTGAAGGGGCTTAAGGGGCTTATTATTTTATCTATTATCTATATGTTTGCTAGGAGTTGAAAACAACATGACACATATCAAAAGGGTTTTATTTATTTATCAAATGTATATACACTACTGATCACTTTTGCAGTGACATTAGGTGATTTACATATATATATATGTGTGTGTGTGTGTGTGTGTGTGTGTGTGTGTGTGTGTAAAATACATGTAAAAAGAAAGCTAGAGACAAAATTAAAAAGCATAGTACCATTTAGATGTAAAGTGTAAAGGAGAAGTAGAAAAGTCCTTCCTTCCTTCCTTCCTTCCTTCCTTCCTTCCTTCCTTCCTTCCTTCCTTCCTTCCTTCCCTCCCTCCCTCCCTCCCTCCCTCCCTCCTTCCTTCCTTCCTTCCTTCCTTCCTTCCTTCCTTCCTTCCTTCCTTCCTTCCTTCCTTCCTCTTCTGATCCTCTCTAACATGTTGAAATCACTTGCCCACTTTTGGACTTCATAATACAAGTCCTTACCATCAAGTTGTTTTCCTAACTCTTCTTGGATGAGTCTTCGCAGTGTTTCTGTTGATGGAGGATCCCCCTAGGAGATTAAAAAAAATGCCTTAAAACACCAGAGTTTAAAATACTGATGTTTATGAATGAGTTTAAATCCTTTCTTAAGCAGATAAGAAAGTTTATTCATTCTTTCTAAAGCTAAAATGAGTAATACAGTAGCATTTTCAAAAAAAAAAACCCTTTAGGAGGCACATTCTAGCATTTTCAAAGACTTCATAGGGCCTTTAGTCACAAAACTTTGAAAGAATAGGAGTAACTATTGTGTAACAATTCTAAATGGTTCCAGTTTTAATACAGGAGAGGGTTAGGCATGTTGCATGTACAAAAAGAAGTTTGAATCATTCATGAAAGAAGCATGAGCTTATTCCTCAATATTTCTTTATCTTAATAGCATGAACTGTAAATGCTATAATAGATCCATTTAGTGATGGCAATAGTGGTTTTGAAGGCATTTTGGGATGCTGAAGCAAACCTGAAACCCAATGTTCATTTCTTCTAGAAGCTATTCTTCAAATTGGTCCTTCGCAGGAATTCCAAATACTCCAACCATAGCAAATTCTTCATGGCATCCTCAAGAATATATGAAAATAACTAGGCTGCCTATAATTGATAACAATGAATGGTTCACATTGAAATGGACATAAACTATTTGGTAATTATCCAACAATAGTTGTTTTTTTTTTAAATATGCAGCTGCATTTTTATATGTGATGAGTTAAAAAAAATAAAATACAGCTGATAAGATGCATACAGAAGCATTTGCAACCAGACAAGATTTCAACAAAAATATAATCAGGTCAGAGTTTGCATCATAACATCACCACCATTCTGTTATTTGGTTTCCTTGGGCCTCCCAGTGGCAGACATTTTGGGGTAGCCAACCCAAAGTACATTTCCCCCTAAACTCACTCTAGGCCCAGGAAATCCAGGTTGGCCTGGAGGACCAGGAGGCCCAACTTGTCCTGACTCTCCTGATGGTCCTGAGGGACCCATTAATCCTGTGTGTCCTTTGCGGCCAGGAACTCCTGGATCACCTGGTGGTCCCTTCACTCCTGCTGGCCCTTTTTCACCTTTAGTTCCAGGATCCCCCTGATGAAGAAAAAAAGATAGATTGGATTAAAAAATAAAGATGTGGAGACTCTAGAAAAAGTGCAGAGAAGAGCAACAAAGATGATTAGGGGACTGGAGGCTAAAACATATAAAGAACGGTTGCAGGAACTGGGTATGTCTAGTTTAATGAAAAGAAGGACTAGGGATGACATTTTAGCAGTGTTCCGATATCTCAGGGGCTGCCCCAAAGAAGAGGGAGTCAAGCTATTCTCCAAAGCACCTGAGAGTAGGACAAGAAGCAGTGGGTGGAAACCAATCAAGGAGAGAAGCAACTTAGAACTAAGGAGAAACTTCCTGACAGTTAGAACAATTAATAAGTAGAACAACTTGCCTCCAGAAGTTGTGAATGCTCCAACACTGGAAGTTTTTAAAAAGATTTTGGATAACCATTTGTCTGAAGTGGTTTAGGGTTTCCTGCCTGGGCAGGGGGTTGGACTAGAAGACCTCCAAGATCCCTTCCAATTCTGTTATTCTATTCTAAATGCAAACGGGACTATTGGCCTAAGAAGGTTGGGGACTTTTGCATTAGAGTGAATAGCCAATGTCATTGATAAACAAAAAACAAATCTGCTTTATTTATTGATTTGATTGACTGATTGATTGATTGCCACCCATCTTGCTTCAAAATGGTCTTCCTCCTTCTTACTTTCCTCTTCTCCTTCCGTTTTCCTGCAAGTTCAGGGTCCTTCCCCCCCCTTGCCCCGCCCCCAAATAGGAGCCTTGGTAGTATAGTGGTCTAAAGCACCCTGTTATTAAGACCAGCTGCCTGCAATTACTCCAGGTTCGAATCTCACCAGCCTCAAGGTTGACTCAGGCTTCCATCCTTTCTAAGGTAGGTAAATTGAGGACCCAGTTTGTGGGGGCAATAAGCTGACTTTGTATAAATATACAAAAGTATGAAGGCTATTGCTTAGCGCATTGTAAGCCGCCCTGAGTCTCTGGAGAAGGGCGGCATATAAATCAATTTTTTTTTTTAAAAAAAAAAAATCAACTGAGTGTTTATCCATTGGTTGCTAGGGAATTTATCGACTGGCTTCTTACCTGAGCCTAACATCATGGGCTGAGACAGAAACTGACCCAAAGTTACCAATTGGCTTTCATGCCTTAGATGGGACTAGAACTCACAGTCTCCTGGTTCCTGGCCTAGTGCCTTAACTACTAGACCAAACTGGCTCTCAAATTAAGCAAAAAAAAAATAAATGTGATAACTCTTCAGCAGAGACCAGGGGTGAAATGCTCCCGTTTCGGACCGGATCACATGATCCGGTAGCGATTGTGGCAGGAGAACTGGTAGCGATGGTGGCACAAGGCTCTGGCCCACCTGCCTGGGTGTCATTATTTCCTGCTTTTAAAAGGTAAAAAAAGGCTCTGACGATCACGCACCACAGCTGTGATAATCAGAGCCTCTTTTTTTTTTTTACTTTTAAAAGCATTTTTTTACAACCTATTCGCCCAAATAGGTTGTTAAAAAAATGCTTTAAAAAAGTAAAAAAAAAAAAAGTTGGCCACGCCCACCTAGTCACATTACCCCACCACCACCAAGCCACGCCCACAGAACCAGTACTAACAAATTTTACATTTCACCACTGGCAGAGACCCATTAAAAATGCTGAATGGACAGACCAGACCTTACTACTTTAGGTGTGTGTGTGTGTGTGTGTGTGTGTGTGTGTGTGTGTAGGGGGGGAATCAGGTAACAGAGTCACTCATCTCCCACAGAACTTTAACTTTCTTTAAATGCCTTCTCTGGATGAACAGAGAGTGCTTCATCTATTGCAAACAGGAGATGAGACTTTCAATTGAAAGTCAGATATACGTTCCAACCTAGGCTTCTTTAAGTAGCAAGAAGCAGAGTCTTAGTCCCGGTAAAACCCCTTTTATTTACACAACTGTGAATTACGTTCATTCACAGTCAGCAAGATTTGTCCAAACAGTTTTTCAGAGGAATATTTCTCAACACACCTTATCACATTTGGCAAGCTGCCAGATAACTAGTTTCCAACCAGGTAAATCTTGGCACAGAGTCTTTTAAAGTCACGAACAGAACTTTCCATTTTGGCGACGACCAACTGAACAAATTGTTTCCTGCAAAAGCCCCCTCCCCATTTGCTCCTCTTTTGTTTCCTATGGGAGGGGCCAATCACCTCCAAGGTGTGGCTTTACTCCCGAGTCGACCCTGCTTTCTTAGTTGTTCTTGTCTTCTGGCAGCTCTGCACATGCACACACTGGGAACAGGCTCCAGCTGTTCCTATGCCTCCCTGCTGTCTATCTCCCTCTCTGCCTCCAATGCAGAGCCCTCATCCAAGCTTTCCCCAGCCCCCAGGACTGGCCCATGTTCCTCCCCAACCTCCTCACTGTCCGACTCTGCTTCCAGCTCTCCAGGCTGCTGGTGGGCCACAACAATATACAAGAATCCTAGAAATTATGAAATTGTAGCTGGGGTAATGATGAACTGAATGAAATTGATTCAGAAATACGTTAAATATGACACCTCTCCTGCGCAAGCTGCACTGGCTCCCAGTGGTCTTCCAGGTGCGATTCAAGGTGTTGGTTACCACCTTTAAAGTGCTCCATGGCATTGGACCTGGGTACCTTCGAGACCGTCTTCTGCCACCAGTAGCCTCCCACCGGCCAGTCCACTCCCACAATTTGGTGCCATTGGCCAAATTATGTCGGCTGGCGACACCCAGGGGGAGGGCCTTCTCTGTGGGAGCCCCTGCCCTTTGGAATGAACTGCCCCCAGAAATGCGTAAGATCTCTGACCTCCATGTATTTCGCTGTGCCCTCAAAACCATGTTGTTCCACCAGGCCGGGCTATCAATGTAAAGATTTTAATTGGTTTTAAATATGAGATTTTAAATTTGGGGGTTTTATAATTGAGCCAATTATTTAATAATTTAAATTATTTTTAAATTTTGTCTGTCTTTGTGCTTTTAATCAGGCTGTACACCACCCTGAATCCTTCAGGAGAAGGGCGGTATAGAAATAAAATTATTATTATTATTATTAAATAGCAAGAATTTGTTTACCTATGAGTGAATACAATGAGATTACATGTTATCTGCTACTGAAGTGTCACAGAGAGCTGACATTTGACAGCTTGAGTTTAAAATTTTGGGATATGAATGAAGCTCTCATACTTACCCTGTCGCCTTTTTGTCCGTGTTCTCCTGGACTCCCTGAGGTGCCCTGAAAAGAGAGGAGGGGATCTAAAGACCAGTGATAAAGCTAATTCTTTGTGTATGTGTGTGTGTCTCATCTCTCTTTAACATACTCATGTGAAAGAGAAAACTAATTATATTGCGTGAATTATAATGGCGTTTGTAGTAGCAAGCAGAATTTTTTAAAAAAGAAAAGAAACAAAGGTGTTTGCCATTTGCAATCACTCTTAGCAGCACTAATAAATCAACCTTTTTGTGCGAGGAAGGCAGAAGTGGTATTCAACCGGTTCGGACTGATTCAGGTGAACCGGTAGTGGCAACTGCGGGTGGGCCCGCCCGCCCTGGCGTAATGCCATCCTATTTAGCCATGTTTTTGAGGCCGGGCACATGCGTGGAAGGCTTGGCACATGTGGGGAAGGCACACATGAGAGAGAAGCGAGCGTGCGCATACAGAAATCTGGTGGTAAGAATATGTGAAACTCACCGCTGGAGGAAGGAAGGTAGGTAGGAGGAAGGTAATGAAATACATACCTCTTTCCCTGGGACCCCCTTTTCACCTGGTTCTCCCTATGGAAAAGAAAGATAAACCAGATTATGCAGCATGGCAGATAATCTACAACACTATTTCTCAACCTTTATACTGTAACTTTAATGTGTTGGCTTCAACTCCCGAAATACACACATCTCATAGTGGCCAAGGTTGAGAAATATGTACAAATACTGCAAATGGCCAACTGCATGAAAAGGGGGCAATCAGAAACTTAATAGGTTTTTTAAAAAAATCAGTTTTTCTCTTTTTTAAATTTTTGGTATATATTTTTTAATTTGCTTTGTTCATCTATTTTTTCTTTCTTTCATTGACATGTATTTGTAAATGCACACACAATTATGTATACCAAGTAATAAATACTGTACAATGGAGATTTTAACGTTAAGCGATTCATTCTGTTGTGTCAATTCATTCTGTTCAACTATCAATTGTTCTGACAGTTAGAACAATTAATAAGTGGAAAAACTTGCCTGCAGAAGTTGTGAATGCCCCAACACTGGAAATTTTTAAGAAGATATGGGATAACCATTTGTCTGAAGTGGTGTAGGCTTTCCTTCCTGGGGAGGGGGTTGGACTAGAAGACCTCCAAGGTCCCTTCCAACTCTGTTATTCTGTTCTGTTCTGTTCTGTTCTGTTCTGTTCTGTTCTGTTCTGTTCTGCTCTGCTCTGCTCTGCTCTGCTCTGTTCTGTTTTTTTTTTTTTTTTAATTTGATTTATATGCTGCCCTTCTCCGGAGACTCAGGGCGGCTTACAATGCGTTAAGCAATAGCCTTCATACTTTTGTATATTTTTACAAAGTCAGCTTATTGCCCCCACAAACTGGGTCCTCAATTTACCTACCTTAGAAAGGATGGAAGGCTGAGTCAACCTTGAGCCTGGCAAGGTTCGAATTTACTAATTGCAGACAGCTGGAGTTAAATTACAATGCATTAGTCTGCTGAGCTATCCAGGCTCCTGTTCTATTCTATTCTATTCTATTCTATTCTATTCTATTCTATTCTATTCTATTCTATTCTATTCTATTCTATTCTATTCATTCATTTGTATTTCACATCTCTCTTGGAAATTTAGCTTCGGACTGAGCCTTTATTGCATAGCAAATAAAAATAAATATATTCCCCTTTCCAACAGAAAGGGAAGACCAATTTTGTCTTGGGTTGGGAACTAAGTAGGGCTAGAACTGTTTAGGAGGTATCCCAAGGTAGGTGAAAAATCAAAGGAATATCCTGGAAGATAGCAATGGTTAACTCCCTCAGCACCATTATGAAGGAAGCTATAAAAATATTCTTGCAGAGGCATCTGGAGTTAAACCCAACTCAGATTCCTCTTTCTTCTTCTTCCTAGTGTATTCCTGCAGGTGCATGGTCTGCTTTTTGGATCATTGAGTGCCACTTTGCACTGTCAGCTGCGTCTCCAGGGCGCAGGCTCGTGGCTTGCGTATCTTTGTTGATGGTGTCTTGCCTTCTCTACTTTGGATGCCTGCGAGGTTACCGGCCATGGACTTCTAGTTGGTAGGCAGTCTTGGCCATGGTGGAAGGTGCTGCTCTCTGGATATGTCCATACCAGCAGAGTCGGCCTTCTCTCAGATTCCTCTTTGCCTTACCTTAAAATGAGGACTTCCTAATTACTCTACATTTTGTATTTTAACACTAAGCATGAGCATCATCAGTTGGCTACTTACAGGAAGACCTCGTGGCCCAATGAAACCAGGAACGCCTGGACTGCCAGTTTCACCTTTGCTTCCCTTGGAGCCCTTGAGGTGAAAAAGAGAAGACATAAGGGCTAAAGGAAACTCTGATCACTCTCATTCCAAAAGAAGATGATGTTTAGAGCAGTGTTTCTCAAACTTGACCCTTTGAAGATGTATGGACTTCAACTCCCAGAATTCCTCAACCAGGCATACTGGTTGGGGAATTCTGGGAATTGAAGTCCATGCATCTTAAAATAGCCAAGTTTGGGAAACACTGGTTTAGAGTCAAGAGCCATCTTCTTCCCTAACTGACTTGCCAGAAGCAATCAAGTAGCAAAGTTTGCCTATGACCTCAGTGACTGTACAGCAAGCTACAAACCTATGTGTATGCCTTGTTACTTGCCTAAGAAATGCCGATGAGGTCTCCTAAGCAAAACTTGGAAGAAGAATGTTAATTTTAGGTAGTTCTTTGAGAACTATCTGTGTGCAAAAATGTGGAGTCTCTTGATTCTTGTGACCACTTGATGTGGACAAATCAGTGGTGAAATCCAAATTTTTTTACTACTGGTTCTGTGGGCGTGGCATGGCTTGGTAGGGCGTGGCTTGGTGGGTGTGGCAGGGGAAGGATACTGCAAAATCTCCATTCCCACCCCACTCCAGTGGAAGGATATTGCAAAATCCCCTCCCCACTCCTGGGGAAAGGATATTGCAAAATCCCCATTCCCACCCCACTCTGGGTCCAGCCAGAGGTGGTATTTGCCGGTTCGCCAAACTACTCAAAATTTCCGCTACCGGTTCTCCAGAACCTGTCAGAACCTGCTGGATTTCACCACTGGGACAAATCAATACATCAGACATTCTTCTGCTTTAGGAAGAATTTTAATTCAGGAAAAGGATGGATATTCTGAAAGTTTCCGGCTTCCTGTGGCTTCTACAGCCACAAACTGGTTTCAAAAGCAGTAATCAAAAATAGCGATGTTATTTTGAGATTATATTGCAAATATATACATCACCGACTCCCAAATAACTCTGGCAGGCTTGCTATGATATTGATATTAAAACCATCCAGACAACAGTATATTTTTTAAAATCTCAAAATGACTTTAAAAAGATACATTTTGAGCCTGGGACGAAAGGGAGGGAGAGCAGGTAAGACTGTGCTTCAATAGCAGTTCTTTCATAATATATGAAAAAATCACCGATTTTGTGACAAGATGGGATTGTCTATATGAGAAGAGATATTCTTGCAAATAGTTTGGGCCAAATGTATGTTAGCCTTAGCACATCAAAACGAGCACTTTGATTTGGCTTTGAAAAGCAACCAGGAACTGCTATACTTATCTTCACACATCAATAAGATTATAGACATCTTAAGAATGCTCTTTCTTGGAGTTTTGACAAGGGCAATTTGATTCCAATAAGAATCTGTCCAATTTTATCACAGTGTCTTGACCTCTAACTTTCCATAAATCCCTGAAGCATTCTTTCACATTTCTTGCCATGGATGAATTCTGGGATTATTCTGGTCTATTTCCTATCCACTTTGTTAAGGATATTGTTGTTGTGTTACCAACCAGCAGAGTGTAGAGCAGAGAGAAACATTGCTGAGAGCAATGAATAAGAGATGTGCAAACTGGTTTATCAAAAGTTTACTTTATAGTGAAAAAAACAATCTCATAGTCTTTAAATCAATCCAAGTCTTTGCCAGTTAAATCAGTCCAGTGATACAAAAATCTTCTTGCCACACAAACAGTAGTTGGTTAGAATAACAAACTCACTCTGGTTCACAAACCACAATGGTAGCAGATTCATCCAACCGATGATAGCACAATGGATAGCACTCCTCACACAATGGTAGCTTATCATCAACTGAATATGTTACAGTACCTTTCTTAAATACGTTCACAACCAGTGATTATATAATTACAGCATGACTCAGCATTACAATGAATCAGCAGGAAAACTTTAAAGTCACACAATACATATCCATATTAAAGTCACAGAACACATATATTGCCTGGACAACTTGTTAGGCTCAAACCATATCCTAACACACTTAATACATTAGTCCAGTCCCTTGCTCATTTCAGATGAACCCCAATTAAATATCCTCAAGCTTCTGTTTCAACTGCTCTTATTTTAAAATCCATTATTATAGTATATATCTTGCTTTCCAGAATAAGGGAATAGAAGAGGACTATCTTCTGTGTCATCAGAAGAACACTAACTTCAAGAGCTTTTCTCAATGTGCAGCTAAAATCAAGGCCTGTCATTCTTACAGGTAGTAGCTACTCCTACAATCTTGTTGTATACAACTATCTGCCAGGATGGGACAACTGATGTCTTGCATTTTATCATGCAAATGTCACAAATAATACTTGGTTAACTACCCTATTTTCCCCAAAATAAGACATTCCCTGATAATAAACCCAATTGGGCTTTTGAGCACTTGGCAATAAGGCCAAGCGCTTATTTCAGGGTTAAAAAAATATATATAAGACAGGGTCTTATTTTTGGGGAAACACGTATGCAGATTGCAAAATGACATCATGATGCATAATGGCCTCGCTGTAACTGCTGTGCCAAAGGTGCTTTTTCAAAAGACAACTGGACTTTCCTGAAGATATTTTGCTTCTCATCCAATAAGCTTCTTCAGTTCTGACTCTTGAGTTCTGATAGTTCTGACTGAAGCTTCTTGGTTGAGAAGTGAAATGTCTTCAAGAAAAAAAACAAAGGAAGTCCAATTGCCTTTTGAAAAAGCACCTTTGGGACAACCATGACCTGAATGGCTGAGAATCTCCATAGAGATATAGCTGCTGTGTTGTTGCCTATACTGTTGTGAGCTCATACTTGTGATGGAGATGGTAAATACAGTACTTACTGGGTTACCTGCAGGACCAGGTTCCCCAGGTGCACCTGGAGGTCCAGTCTTGCCCTAAAAAAAGGAAGACAACAATCAATCTCAAAATATATGAAGAACGAATGAATGGAACCAAAGTCATATGACCAGAAACTCCTCTTCTGGTTAATTTGTTTTGGCCCACCATCCTTTACTCCAATGGTTAAGAGAGAAACTGTTCTGTCAGCCTTTGGATATCAAACACCAGCCATCTGGTTTAATTTGGTGACCAGTCAAAAAATAACATGAAACTTATATAAGACATTCAAGATTGATTGTTTATAAGTAACTAACACCTTTTTGTTGGTTCTTTTAAAACTCATACTGTCCAGCAACATCCAAATTCATCATATTTTCAATGTCTACCAAAGGAAAGGAAAGGAAAGAAGGAGAGGAGAGGAGAGGAGAGGAGAAGAAAGGAAAGGAAAGGAAAGGAAAGGAAAGGAGGAAAGGAGGGGGAAAGGAGAGGAGAGGAGAGGAGAAGAAAAGGAAAGGAAAGGAAAGGAAAGGAAAGGAAAGGAAAGGAAAGGAAAGGAAAGGAAAGGAAAGGAAAGGAAAGGACAGGACAGGACAGGACAGGACAGGACAGGACAGGACAGGACAGGAAAGGAAAGGAAAGGAAAGGAAAGGAAAGGAAAGGAAAGGAAAGGAAAGGAAAGGAGGAAAGAAGGGAGAGGAGAGGAGAGGAGAGGAGAGGAAAGGAAAGGAAAGGAAAAGAAAGGAAAGGAAAGGAAAGGAAAGGAAAAGGAAAGGAAAGGAAAGGAAAGGAAAGGAAAGGAAAGGAAAGGAAAGGAGGAAAGGAGGGGGAAGGAGAGGAGAGGAGAGGAGAGGGGAGGAAAGGAAAGGAAAGGAAAGGAAAGGAAAGGAAAGGAAAGGAAAGGAAAAGAGGAGAGGAGAGGAGAGGAGAGGAGAGGAGAGGAAGGAGAGGAGAGGAGAGGAAAGGAAGTCTCTGTTCCATGCAATCAACATTAATGAATGCCATCCAAAGGAAATGTTTGGTTTCACAACATCTTCACCATGATACAGCATATAATCTGTTCAGATTATCCTGAACACTTGGATACTGCAAGGTGCCTCCTAGAATCAGAACAACTCATTCACTAGGCAAAGTAACTCACTGCTAGTCCTCGAATTCCTCGGGGGCCTTCTGGTCCCGCAGGTCCTGGATCTCCCTGGAATAGAAGAGGGAAAAATATCATACATCGTAGCCTCATTGAAGGTTAAGAAAGTCAGAAGCCACAGTTAGCTTCGAACTCACAACTGATTCCTGACTCAGAAAGCAAATGAATGCTATCTGTCTTGTGATGGCCACAGATCCAAGCTGTTATGGAGGCAAACATCTTAGAACATAAAACCATGGGGCTGGAAGAGACCACAGAGGTCTTCTAGGTCAACCCCCTGCTGGTTTTTGAAAACCTCCAGTGATGGAGTTCCCACAAATCTGGGAGGCAAACTATTCCATTGATTAATTGTCAGAAAATTTGTCCTTACTTTTAGGTTGGATGTCTCTTTAACAAGTTTCCACCCGTTACTTCTTGTTCTGCCTCTGGTGTTTTGAAAAATACGTCAATCCCCTCTTTTCTATGACAGCCCAAGGACTGGAAGACAGTTATCATATGTTGTCCCCCCCCCTCCCCAACTTTCTCTTTACTTCCTTAGTCTTTACCTCTGGAGGCCATTTCAGGAACAATTCACACCTTAATAGTGCTTATTTGTGATTAAATTATAATGTTAAAACAGGGGGATGAGCTATGGAGTCGATGGGAGTCAGGATACAAATTTAATAAAATAAATCAGGCCTAGAGAATAGGATGACTGTCCAATGATGGACAATTGGAAGAAAATTTCAGAAATATTGTTACTATTACTACTACTACTTTTAATCACCTTTGAAGTTGACATAGAGCTTTTATTGTGCTTAACACTTACATCTTTTCCCGAAAGCCCCTCCCGGCCCGGAGTTCCAGGTTGACCTGGTTCTCCCTGTAATAAAGAAGAAGAATGGAGGAGAGAAAAACAAAATTTAGACTACAGTAAATCCGCCCCCTTTAAAAATTCTACATTCCAGGGTGAGAGTGATGACTCTCATGCTGGTCACCACTTCTTTACCCTCCTACCATCGGGAAAGGAGATATAGAAGTATAGGCCACTGCACAAACAAGCTGAAGAACAAGTTTTTATCCATGGGCTGTCAGACTCCTGAAGGAGAAATAACATCATAACTACGTAGTATGATGGACTTGCAGGGACGGTGCAACGTGTAACATGTTCACACTGGTGTAATAGGACTGCGTGTTTTGTTACTATGATTTATTGGGTTGGGGATTTTCTGTTTCCACTGTGAGTTGTGTTGTGTTGGGGGAGGTGCACTGAGGGAGCTCCACCAATCTCATTGTACATGTGTTGTGCAGTGACAATAAAGGTTGTTGTTGTTGTTGTTGTTGTTGTTGTTGTTATTATTATTATTATTATTATTATTATTATTATTATTATTATTGGTTAATCTTTAGTAAGATTCACAGCCTTTGAGGCTGGTTAATAGCTCAGCAGCTCCAGTCCTAACCAAGGACCTAGGAACTGTTAAGGTATCGTCGGAGGATGTAAACTGTTCTGAGTAAGGTGGTTTTTTGGAGAGTTAAAATGTTCAAGTCCGGCAAATTTAGAATTTCTAAATAGCAGGGTAGCCCTTTGGGTATTGCTCCGAGGGCTCCAATTACAATCGGGACAACACACGATTTCTTTTTCCACAGTCGCTCAACTTCAATTTGCAAGTCCTGGTACTTTGTGATTTTTTCTTGCTGCTTATCTTCAATCCGTGCATCACCAGGTATTGCAATGTCAATGAACCATACCTTTTTCTTTTCAACTATTGTTATGTCAGGTGTGTTGTGGACCAAGTGCCTGTCAGTCTGAATCCTAAAGTCCCACAAGATCTTGAGTTTCTCATTCTCTAAAACTTTCTCAACCTGATGTTCCCAGTGGTTTTTGCTGTACTCAAATCCAAACTTCTGGCACAATTTCCAATGAATGATTTTAGCAACCCGGTCATGGTGTTGTAGGTAGTCAGTTTGTGAAATTTTGCGGCACCCACTGATCAGGTGATCAGGTTGTTGTTGTTGTTGTTGTTGTTGTTGTTGTTGTTGTTATTATTATTATTATTATTATTATTATTATTATTATTATTATTATTATTCACTATCATGTAACTTAAAGTATGTCAGTGCTACTACATCCTTTCTTGTTTTGTTCTTTACTTCCTCTTTTATCGCTTCGGGTGTAGATACAAACTTCTGGCTCTACTGGAGGCCTTGACTACTGTTAACTGTTGTTGTTGTAGTGTGTTTTTGATGTCTCTCCATCTTCTTCTGGGTCTGCCTCATGTTCTTTGGCCTTCTCCTCTTTTTGTATAGGCCTTGTATGGTATGGAGAGGGACGCGGTGACTCAGTGGCTAAGATGCTGAGCTTGTCGATCGAAAGGTCGGCAGTTCAGCGGTTTGAATCCCTAGTGCAGCGTAACGGGGTGAGCTCCCGTTACTTGTCCCAGCTTCTGCCAACCTAGCAGTTTGAAAGCACGTAAAAAATGCAAAAAATAGGACCACCTATTGACCACCTACATGACCCCGGAGATGCCTTCAGACAGCGCTGGCTCTTTGGCTTTGAAACAGAGATGAATACCGCCCCCTAGAGTCAGGAACGAGGGGAACCTTTATCTGTATGGTATGGAATCCCAAAACATCCTATCCAGGTGAACAAACCACTTTATTTTCTGTTTTTATATGTAGTTCAAGGTTGGTTCTTTGCCAGTTCTTTCTTTTATGATCTCATTTCTGATTTTATCTCTTATGGTCACTCCAGCAGCTTCCATCAAACATCTCATTTCCATGGTGTGGAAAGCCACTCCCACCCCCCAGAAGAATGAAATATTTTAGGAAATAGTAAAAAGGCAGAATATTATATTTCCCCTAAAGGAGAAATAGAAATCTAAAGGGAGAAAGAAACTCAAGGCTTCAGTTCTCTGCCCCCAGCAGGTATTTGGTGCCCATTGAGAAAGACTGGGCCAGCTTATCTACAAAACAAAAAGACCTTCAGCTCCAGGGTGATGGGATGAAGACATGACCCTCCAGGATATAATAGGATTATCTAGCAGCAGGGCTCACTGCATTGCAAAATCACCTGGGGACATTGTATCACCCTCCAGGCTTCAACCAAACTTGATTCAGACAAACTGACCCTACATTGCCCCATGGGAGTCTGACTACAGCCAATAGAATACATTTCTTGCACAGGAACAGGAAGCTCAAGGGCAGGGCCCAAGAGAGGGTATAAATAACCCTCACTCTCCACTTCATATGGTCAGCTGCCCAGGACCCATGCACTCCTGTCCATCAATAAACCATCTTTCCAATCAGCCTCCATGTTTCCAGTGTCTTTCTCCCCACTTGGAACTGAACCAAAAAACTAACTTTTGTTTATGTTTTATTGTTTGGCACTGGTAACATAAGGTGGGGGTTGAGATGCTTCTTGAGATGCTCATACTGTACATCCTTTTCCCCAGCAAAATTGCATATCAGCTTTCAACAAGGAACACGATTTATTATTGTTTATATGGTTTCAAACTCTACATTTTCTTCTTCAGAAATCCAGTGGATCCCATCTTCTCCACCCCAAAGATATAAGGGGCAACAGTGACCTCCCAAAAAGGCATTTTTTGCACCCCAATTATACTTGTGCACATCCATATGACTTACTCTCATCCCAGGATTTCCTGCATCTCCTATTGGACCCTTGAAACCCTGAAACAAAGAAATGAAATGTAAATCTGTAAACGTTCTCCCTTCAAAACTGACCCTTGAAAATGGCTCCTTAACCTCCTCCCAACCTTTGGCTTAAGCTCTGTTCCCATATTCCTTTTATCTCGATATCTCATTTCCTTGAGATGGTGTCTAATTTGCTTCTAAGTTTAAAGACAGAGCCTGACACACATGGAATACAACAGATACACACACACACACACACACACAACACACACACACACACACACGCAGCAGTGAGTTCCATGATGAGAAAATATTTGGGCAATATTATTGGGCAATAATGGGTCCAATACAAGGTGTTGGTTGCCCCCTTCAAAGCTCTACATGGCTTGGTACCAGGTTATTTGAAGGACTGTCTTTTCCTAGTCATTTCTACCCAACCTGACCTAATATTTACAGACCCCTTGCATCCTGGACATAAACTGTTTCAACTCCTACCCTCAAAATGACGCTATAGAGCACTGCACACCAGAACAACTAGACAGAAGAACAGTTTTTCCCCGAACGCCATCACTCTGCTAAACAAATAATTCCTTCAACACTGTCAAAGTAGTTACTAAGTCTGCATTACTACTAATCTTCTCATCGTTCCTATCACCCATCTCCTTCCACTAATGACTATATGACTGTAACCTTGCTGGTATCCTTAAGATTTATGTTGACTGTTTCCTAGTATGATTTTATTGCTTATTTGTACCCTATGACTATCAATAAGTGTTGTACCTTATGATTTTTGACGAATGTATCTTGTCTTTTTATGTACACTGAGAGCATATGCACCAAGACAAATTCCTTGTGTGTCCAATCACACGTGGCCAATAAAGAATTCTATTCTATTCTATTCTAAGAGAGGAGGCAGGAAATGTTACAGGTCCCCTCTCTTAAAGAACTCCATCTGGTGGGACCAAGAAAAAGGGTCTTCTTTGTGGTGGCTCCTTCCCTGTGGAACATCATCCCCATGGAGATGAGATTGGCCTCCACTTTTGACACTTTTTCTGAAGGCCCTAAAAACCTGGTTTTGCCAAGGAGTTCACAGGCTCCAGGGTGGAATGGAGCCCATCAAGTCATTCATTTGATTGTTGTTGCCAGAGAAGGGGAGGAGAGAAGTTTTGTGTTTTTATTGTTTTTGTGTTGTGATTTTATCTTTCTAGGCTGCCCAGAGTCACAAGAGTGGAGCTTGGGAGCTCCATTTTTAGCTGTGATGGCCTTCTGCAGTGGTCTGCCAGTGAAAATGGAGTTCAGGAGGGCCTCCCAAGCTTTGTTTTCACTGACAGACTGCTGCAGGAGGCCACCACAGCCATAAACAGAGCTCAGGACTGTGGGGTCCCAGTGGCCTGGGAGCTTGAGGGCCAGGCTGGAAGCTCTCTTCTGCCTAGGGCTTTGGACAGCCTGCGCCGCTGTCTGGGGTCCTCCACATGGCCTGAGAGGGGCAGGGAAGCTCCTCTGGAGGACAAAGGTTTGGTGTTCTCCCTGGTCTTGCCTTCCTCCACTGAGACAGTGGATTCCCCCAGCCCTGCCCAGGCCCCCACAGGCACCCTCGACATGAGTGATGTCAAGCTGGCCACGCCCACCCTGGCCACGCCCACCCACTCCCCCTGAGGTCAAACACAAGCCTGATGCGGCCCTCAATGAAATCGAATTTTGACATCCCTGAGCTATAGCCATTTGCTATAGCTCATGCAGAAGGAACAGCAGGTTTTTGTCCAACTAACAAATACTGTGCTTAATTGGTTAAGTAGCCTAGATATTTATATATCAAACAAATGTCTAGGGAGATTCTCAGTCATCCAGGTCATGGTTATCCCAAAGGTGCTTTTTCTTTTTTCTTTTTTTTTAAAGTTTTTTTTTATTTTAAACACATTAAAAACAAACACAAAACAAACAACACATATATACATATCATTTTTCCGTTGTTAACAGCTTTTTTTCCCCCCAAGAAGCTTCTTCAGCTCTGAAGCTCTCTCAGAGCTGAAGAAGCTTCTGGGATGAGAAGCGAAATATCTTCAAAGAAAAACCAGAAAGTCCAGTTGCCTCTTGAAAAACGCACCTTTGGGACACATATAAAACACTTATTTTACTTTATGAACTAATATATTTTGAAATGCAACGTATAACTTAATATAGAACTCCTTGAATTTTTTTTTTTACATCTTCCTCTTATGTGTATCCTATCACTATGTATAGAATAGAATAACAGAGTTGGAAGGGACCTTGGAGGTCTTATAGTCCAACCTGTCCAATTTAGGCAGGATATCCTACACGACTTCAGACAAATGGTTATCCAATATCTTCTTAAAAACTTCCAGTGTTGGAGCATTCACAACTTCTGGAGGCAAGTTGTTCCACTGATTAATTGCTCCGTTGGAAAATTTCTCACTTCTAAGTTGCTTCTCTCCTTGGTTAGTTTCCACCCATTGCTTCTTGTCCTGCCCCCAGGTGCTTTGAAGAATAGTTTGACTCCCTCTTCTTTGTGGCAGTCCCTGAGATATTGGAAGACTGCTGTCATGTCTCCCCTAGTCCTTCTCTTCATTAAACTAGTCATACCCAGTTCTTGCAACCGTTCTTCAAATGTTTTAGCCTCCAATTCCCTAATCATCTTCGTTGCCCTTCTCTGCTGTGTTCTTTTCATACATCGTTACTGCTGCTATCCGTATATTTCATGCCCTATGTTAAATAAATAAAAATGTTTATTTATTCTGTCCCGGAATAGCCTGTAACGGGACTTACCGGTGGTCCTCTGGCACCCTCTTGGCCTGGTAGCCCCGGTTCTCCAGGCTTACCCTGAAACAGTCAAAGCACATTTAGAATAGATTCTTGCACTGCTAAGCCATAAATCAAATTTCCACACTGCGTTGGCATAATTTACACAATGCAGAATGCCACACAAAAACAAACACATTCTGACAGAGCTCTAGAACTTTTTTTCACCAGCAATAATGTAGTACGGTTCTTATTTACTTATTTATATCCTGCCTTTATTTTTTTTTAAACAATTTATTTATCTATTTTCCTTAACATACATTAATACTTTGTGAACAGCGCATTGTCTGGGTACATTTACTTAACATAATAGTATATAATATAATAATATATTAAACATAAACCATACATACTGTACATAATAGTATTTTTACAATTTCTAATTTCTACTTCTATTATCCAACCATTGATAAAATAAATCCAATGTTTGAAGGTATTCTGTATCTTCTTTATCTTTTAACTTCAATGTCAACCTATCCATTTCTGCACAATTTAGTATTATTTTAACATTACATCTTCTTCTATAGGTGGTTCCTCATTTCTCCAATGCTGTGCACATACAATTTTTGCTGCTGTCAACATATGTAAATATATATTCCCTTTATTATATTTTTTTCTGTTACTATGCCTAACAAAAATATTTCTGGTTTATAATCTATGTGTTGCTTTAACATTTTTTCTAACCATGTATGTATTTTTGTCCAGTATTTTTTTGCCTTTGCACATGTCCACCACATATGACAATATGCGCCCGGTATCTGGGTTATAACCTGCCTTTATTATTTTTACAAATAAGTAAAGGCGGCAGACATATCCAAGATGCTTTTCCTCCTCCAGGTTTCTTCACAATAACAATCCTGTGAGGTGGGTTGGGCTGAGGGAGAGTGACTAGCCCAAGGTCACCCAGCTGAAAACAAATGAAGCCCAATCCATCCTAATTTTCCAGAATACATTAAATAGAAATTGATTCTAAAGTACTGAATGCAAACACATTTACAATAGTAAAATTAGAGGGAAACAAGTGACTGCATTTTTAAAGCCTGAACTGCAATAATATTTTTAAGATTCGAAGTCACAAGATTAATCCTATGATTGTGATCAAATAAACTTGTCAAGGCAAATTGAAAGAAAAAACAGGAATATTCTCCATCTTCCTGTGGAGCAGACTTCACCTAGCATCAGTGATGGGTTTCAAATTTTTTTACTACCTGTTCTGTGGGTGTGGCTTGGTGGGCGTGGCATGGCTTGGTGGGCTGGCTTGGTGAGCGTGGCTGGAGAAGGATACTGTAAAATCTCAATTCCCACCCCACTCCCGGCAAAGGGTACTGCAAAATCCCCATTTCCTCCCGATCAGCTGGGACTTGGGAGGCAGAGAATAGATCGGGGCGGGGCCAATCAGAATTTTTACTACTCAAAATTTCCACTACCAGTTCTCCAGAACTGGTCAGAACCTGCTGAAACCCACCACTGCCTAGCATGTTGATTTACTTTTTTTTTTTGTAAAAAGTTTTTCTTTATTTTTTCATGTTGACTTTCTTTGATCTGCGTTCTCAACCATCATTGGTCTCACTTATCCAGAGCTTTTCTTCTGAGACTAAATGCCATTTTAGTTCCCTCACTGAGTGACATACAAAAGTATGAAAGCATAGCATGAAAAGTGTCTTTCCTCACCTAAATTTATGAATATTAGGAGAGTCTGTGACATGATAGTCAAAGAACAAAGAATAGTGACAAAGAACATTAGGTGATTATCTTAACAGCAAACTATCTTCTTACCGGTTCCCCAGGTGATCCTGGCTTGCCATCTTTGCCATCCTTTCCAGGTACACCCTAAAACAGAAGCCAAGCAGATAAACAAGATTAAAGATGCAAAGACATTCTGCCATTTTTTTTTTTTTGAGAGAGAGATGATTGTAAGAATAAAAGGAAAAAACTAACCAAAGATTACTAATTTAGGAAAATTAAACAAAATTAGACTATACCCAGTTGCAAACCTGCCAACTCCATGCTGTGGAAAATCCACAGAGAAAAAAAACTAGGTTGTATGTAAAGAAGGAAGTCAAAACAATTAATACACACACACACACACACACACACACACACACACATGCACGCACATACATATATATATCAAATTTATATTTCGCTGATAAAGAAATAAAGGGAGACTAGTATAGATCTATTTCAAGCTATTTAGCTCTCATCAGCTAGCCATACCCTTACTTGGATTCGAACTTGGGCTGCCTATATATTAGTATATATATCTATGGTTTGTCGTAAATGAAACTGAAAGGCTCCTGGATTGGAGCTGAAAGCCGAAAGGGAAGCAGTACATAATATATACCGTGTTTCCCTGAAAATAAGACCCTGTCTTATATTTTTTTGAACCCTGAAATAAGCACTTGGCCTTATTGCCATGCACTCAAAAACCCGATTGGGCTTATTATCAGGAGATGTCTTATTTTGGGGAAAACAGGGTATATAAATATATAAATTATAAATATATATATAATTAACAACTAACTTCATTGCTTCAGCCAATCAAATGCGTAATGTACATACACAAATAATATTTCATTTATCTAAAATGATGTGTCCCTTTTCATAGATAAACACCTCAAACGTATCAGGCCATGCTTCTAACAGTGAGCAAAACGTGAGTATTAATGGTGTTTACTGCAGGTTACTTCCATGCTAATATGATTCAGTCAGAATAACAGAGTTGGAATGGACCTTGGAGGTCTTCTAGTCCAACCCTCTGCTCAGGCATGAAACCCTATAATATTTCAGACAAGTGGTTGTTCAATCTCTGCTTAAAAACTTCCAGTATTGGAACATTCATTCTTCCACTGATTAACTGTTCTAACTGTCAGGAAATTTTTCCGTCAAATTCCTGCGCCAAGTATCCGACTCTTGGCGATTCTATGGTCCACCAGTCTCTCCACATCTTCTGATCTTGCACTATTTCACTGAGTTATTGTCAGCTTTGATGGTGTCCAGTCACCGTGTTCTTTGGCACTCTGGTTTCCTTCTACCACTAACCCTTCCAAACACAATAGCTTTTTCCAGTGAATTCCCCCAGATGACACGGCCACAATAAGTGAGACACAGTTTTGTGATTTTTGCCCCGTGCTAACATAGCTTCACACATTCATACATCTGGCAAAAATCAATATTCTGCTTGACAGGATGCTTTTTAGTGTATATACTCTTCCAGTTATGATTCTACCTTTTGCTAACTCAGCCTCTGAGGTTTTGCTTATATCCCTGTGCTAAAATTCAAACCACCCCCATGCTTCATAGTTCTATTATCTTTCACCGCAAGGTGAGTAATTAGAAAATCCATCATTATTAGTCAAGATCCAGAGCCACAGCTAGATTCATGAGTGCAGAAGGGATTCATTTAGAGGGGGTGGAGATTGAGGTTAGCCTAAGTCATCACACGCATTTCAGTCTTTTTTTTTTTTTTTTAAAAATAATTTCACATCTTTTTCCATTAGATGTCTATACATGATAATATAGTTGAGGTCCATGACGAATATACTGTATTTTTCAGAGTATAAGATGCATCTTTTTGCCCCCAAAAAGAGGGTGAAAATCTGGGAGCGTCTTATACTCCGAATGTAGCCCTACCCAGCTTCTCAAACGGAGGTTTCAGAGGCTGAAAAAAGCATCAGAAAAGAAGCTTCAGAAAAGAAGCCCCCAAACAAAGCTTCAGAGGCTTTTTTTCTGAAGCTGTTTCAGAGGCAGAAAAAAAAAGCAAAAAAAAAAAAAAAAAAGCAAGGCACAGAGCTCACAACCAAGGAACCTGTTACTGAAATCCACCTCTGGAAACAGCTGATTGGGGAGTATTCCGGGAGGCTGATCCACCTACCAATCAGTTTTTTTTTCTTATTTTCCTCCCCCAAAACTAAGATGTGTCTTATATTCCGGTGCGTCTTATACTCTGAAAAATACTGTACTCTGGAGCCATTTCATATATGGGAGGGCACCACTTATCTGAAATCAGTGCACCTCCTATATGTCCTTGACCTTAGGGATCACTAAAAACTAAATTGATTAACTATTTGGTTCATTTTCTGGCCACAAACACTGTAAGGCAGTTTTGTAGTGTAGAAAGTTAGCACCCATCCGCCTCCAAGAAGAATGAAATATTTTGGGAAATTTTAAAAAAGGCAGGATAAAATATTTCCCCTAAAAGAAAAAGAAAAATCTTAAGGGAGACAGAAACTCAGAGCCCCAGCTCCCTGCCCCCAGCAGATATCTTGTTCCCATTAAGAAAGACTGGGCCAGCCTATCTACAAAACAAAAGTCCTTCAGCTCCAAGGTGATGGGATTAAGACATGACCCTCCAGGACATAATAAGATTAACCCACTAAAATAGAGAGCTCACCACATTGCACAATTTCCTAAGGACGTTGCATCACCCTCAAAAACTTCAACCAAATCTGGCAGCTCAGACAACCTATAGAGCCAACTATGACCTCTACAACAGCCAATAGAATACATGTTCTTGCACAGAAACAGGAAGTTCAAGTGCAAAGCCCAAGATAAGGTATAAAAGCCACCCACTCTCAACCCCCATGTGGTCAGCTGCCCAGAGTCACAAACCCATGTGGTTCTACTTCATCATTAAACCATCTTTCCAATCAGCCTCCAGCCTCCATTTTGTCTCCAGTGCCTTTCTCCCAGATTGGACCTGGACTTGGATATTTCTTCCAACAGTAGGGTTCTTCCAGAGCTGTTTAGCAAGGCCATTTTCCAAGGGTGGAAATGTTTGTTCCATTTTATCTCCTGACTCCTGGAATCCTTTCTCCTTTCTGCAGCCTTGACACCACGCTCCCACCCTCCCTACTCATTCTGATGGATGGCTTTGACCCTTGAACCACCTTGCCTCACTTTGTTGTAAAAAGCAAAACCAGAATAGAATAGAATAGAATAGAATAGAATAGAATAGAATAGAATAGAATAGAATAGAATAGAATAGAATAACAGAGTTGGAAGGGACCTTGGAGGTCTTCTAGTCCAACCCTCTGCACAGGCAGAAAACCACTTCAGACAAATGGTTATCCAACATCTTCTTAAAAATTTCCAGTGTTGGAGCATTCACAACTTCTGGAGGCAAGTTGTTCCACTTATTAATTGTTCTAACTGTCAGGAAATTTCTTCTTAGTTCTAAATTGCTTCTCTCCTTGATTAGTTTCCACCCATTGCTTCTTGTTCTACCCTCAGGTGCAACCCCTGAGATATTGGAACACTGCTATCATGTCTCCCCTAGTCCTTCTCTTTATTAAACTAGACACACCCAGTTCCTGCAACCTGCAGAAAAGAAGATTGAGTGAAGGAGAGGGTTGCAGAGGATTGAACATAGTAGTAAAGATATCCGTGCACAATTGTAAAACTACTTTGAGTCAAAATATGGATTCATCTTGGCTAATAATCTTGATTCTGGGTAGAATAGATCTTTGAGATGATGAGAAGCCAGGTTGTATCTCCTAAGATCTCCAAAGATCTTTTGACAGTGGAGATTTTGGACTTGTCTACGAGCAAATCATTCTTTCTATCACCATGGTATTGGACTACCTTGATAGATTTCTCTCTCCTTACCAGGAGAAACCTTTATCTTTACCTTTTCCTCCTCTTATATTTTCCTTCCACAAATTGAATTATTTTTCTTTCAGTACATTGTATCAACAAGTTTGAAACAGGATAATTAAAATCTGATTGCATGCATGCCAATTCAAATTGAGAGGGTTTTTTTTTTTAAATGCCAAGCAATATGTGCATAGCCTATTATCTTAACATGCTGTGTAGCTACATAGGATGAGGATAGAAAGATAATAGGGACAGAACTTGTAGACATCCGTGCACGCTTCCCCTGTGCTCTGATATGCATATGGCACCTCCATTCCAGTTGAAGTATTTCAGGATCCAATAGAAATATTGTTCATTGTCCTATAGGGCCCTGGAATTCAGAATGGACCCTAATTTCTAGATACCTTGCATCCATAGTTGCAAATATTGTCCATACTCACCATAAGTCCAAGCAATCCTGGGGGTCCCTGAGGTCCTGGGGGACCTTCTTTCCCCTATGAAAAAAACCCAAACATGATACAGTGTTAGAGTAGGATGAAGAAGACCTGAGATGAAGTCCTTGCTCTGTACTGCCATTATACCAGGTCCTGTCTCTCCCCCAGATCTGAAGAACTACAATGGCTTTCTGGTAAGAAATGGGCACACCCCTATCCATCCCTCTCCCAATTTTTTTTTTCTAAATTGACCACCAAGATCAATTCAGAGGGGAAAAAACAAAACAAAACTCCAGAATCTTAAGAAATCTCTTAGAGCCTCAGTGAAAGCTGAACAGATTTTCAGAATTTGCCCCTTCATGGAACCCATGACTCATAGGCATCCCAAAGGTGCTTTCCCCCCCCCCTCAAAAAAAGGCAACTAGACTTTTTTTTTAGATTTTTTAAAATTTGAAAATAGCAATAGCACTTATATATAGTGTTAACCAGTGATGGTATTCAGCCAGTTCAGACCGGTTCAGGAGAACCGGTAGTGGTGGCCTGTGGGTTGGTCCACCCTGGTGCTATGCCATCCTATTTAGCCATGTTTTCTAAACCGTGCACATCAGTTGTGGGGTTTTTTTTTTTTAAATTTGATTTATATGCCGCCCTTCTCCGGAGACTCAGGGTGGCTTACAATGCGTTAAGCCAGTTCAGACCAGTTCGCAAGAACTGGTAGTAAAACCGGTGGGAGGCTCCACCCACTGCCCCGGATGTCATCATCGGCGATCTGCGCATGTGCAGAAGCAAGGCGCATGCGCAGAAGCAAGGCACGCGCAGAATCCCATTGCGAACTGGTACTAAAGGTAAGTAGAACCCATCCCTGGTGCGCATGCATGCAGAGTGCACACATGAGCAAAGGGAAGGTCGTACACATGTGTGAAAGGCACTGGACGAGCAAAGCGAGCGTGCATGCACACTTGCTCATATTTTTGGTGCACGGCGAACTGATGGTAAAATTATGTGAAGCTTTATTAATTAATTAATTTATTTATTTATTAATGAGATTTATATGCCGCCCTATCTCCAGCCGGACTCAGGGAGGCTCACAACAGTTAAGAAACACCTAATAAAAAGTTAAAAAATTAAATCCAAATCTCATAATTTAACAATTAAAAGTACAATTAAAGTACAATTAAGACTAACAAGTTAAAATTAAATTAGAATTAAAACCCCATCAGTCCATCAGAAACCCGCCTCTGGGGTTAACTCTCAGAACGACTCTAGCTGAAGCCATATTTTTCTTGTTTCATTTCTTAGTTGACATACTTATGGGGGGAGGAGGATTTATGGAATGCAGAATGTTTTCCTCCAATGTGCCAGACATAGCAACAATAACGTTCCTGAGAACCAAGGCCAGATCAATGTGCTCTAGCAACGGCAGGAGAGACTGCTGCAGGGGTGGGTTCTACATTTTTTACTACCGGTTCTGTGGGCGTGGCTTATTTTGTGGGTGTGGCTTGGAGGTCATGTGACCAGGTGGGCGTGGCTAGCTGGTCAGAGTCATTTCTGGAAGGTCCTCGCACTTACGACCCGACTCATTTGTTTGCTTTTAACACTGATCAGCTGTAGGGCGGCCCTTTGAAGCCCCGCGGCAAGAGTTTAAACAGTTTTTTTCCTCTAGTCATCAGCTGGGACTCAGGAGGCAGCAATAGATTGGGGGTGGGACCAAATAAAAGGTAAGAATAACGTGGGAGGGTGGGGGTGGGTGGGAGGGCAGGGGGTGAGAACCGGTTCGGTGACGTCATATCGTCACCGCTACCGGCTCGGCCGAACCGGACAGAACCAGGAGGAACCCACCACTGGACTGCTGAGAAGTTCATCACCTGCTTGGTTGGCTAACGTGACCTGTAACACCAGGGGGGTGGACAGTGTCTATTCTTTAATTATACCAAAAAACATGGGAATTATTCAGGGTTGGTTTCACCTTTGACCGTGCCGATATGATGTATCCAATAAACCAGATTTTTGAGGAAGCCAAGGCCTCAGAGTCTTGAATTGGTTGGGAGCATTACTCAGAACCATGACCTATAGCTTCATAGTGCTTTACTGCCCTCTCTAAGTGGTTTACAATGTCAGTATACTGCCCCCCAAAATCTGGGTACTCATTTTACCAACCTCAGAAGGATGGAAGCAGAGGCGAGTTTCAGCAGGTTCTGACCAGTTCTGGAGAACCGGTAGCAGAAATTTTGAGAAGTTTGGAGAACCGGTAATAAAAATTCTGACTGGCCCCGCCCCCATCCATTCTCTGCCTCCCAAGTCCCAGCTGATAGGGAGGAAATGGAGAGTTTGCAGTAACCTTCCCCTGAATTGGAGAGGGAATGGAGATATTACAGTATCCAAGGGTGCCTTTCCTGCCACCTTGAAAGAGGTGGTAGTGAGGCCCCTCCTCAAGAAGCCCTCCCTGGACCCAGCTGAATTAGCCAACTACCTTCCGGTCTCCAACCTTCGTTTTGTAGTGAAAGTTGTTGAGAGCGTGGTGGCACGACAGCTTCCCCAGCACCTGGATAAAGTTATCTATTTGGACACGTACCAGTCAGGCTTCAGGCAGGGGTACAGCACAGAAACGGCATTGGTCGCGTTGGTGGATGATCTCTGGAGGGCTCGGGACAGGGGTTGCTCCTCTGTCCTAGTCCTATTAGATCTCACAGTGGCTTTTGATACCATCGACCATGGTATCATGCTGCAGCAGTTGAGGGGGTTAGGAATAGGGGGCACCGTTCTGCAGTGGTTCTCCTCCTTCCTCTCTGACCACTCACAGTTTGTGTTGGCGGGGGGCAGAGGTCGACCTTGAGGTGCCTCGCATGGGGAGTGCCGCAAGGGTCGGTCCTCTCACCCCTTCTGTTCAACATTTATGTGAAGTCGCTGGGTGAGATCATCTGTGATTTTGGGGTGAAGTGTCATCTGTACGCTGATGATACTTAGCTGTACATCTCCACCCCAGACCACCCCAACGATGCCCTTGATGTGATGTCCCGCTGCCTGGAGGCCATGCAGGTCTGGATGGGGAGGAACAGGCTCAGACTCAACCCCTCCAAGACCGAGTGGCTGTGGCTTCTGGCGCCCCGATATAGTCAGCAGGTGCCATCACTGACTATTGGGGTGAATCTTTGCCCCCCACAGAGAGGGCTCGCAATCTGGGTGTCCTCCTGGATGCACGGCTGTCTTTTGAAGAGCATATGACGGCCGTGGCCAGGGAGGCCTTTTATCAGGTTTGCCTGATTTGCCAGTTGCAGCCCTTTCTGGACAGGGACGCCTTGTGCACGGTCACTCACGCCCTTGTCACCTCCCGGCTGGACTATTGTAATGCTCTCTACATGGGGCTCCCCTTGAAGAGCACTTGGAGGCTCCAACTGGTCCAGAATGCGGCCGCACGGGTGGTTATGGGCGCAACTCGTTGTGCCCACATGACACCCCTCCTGCGCAAGCTGCACTGGCTCCCAGTGGTCTTCCGGGTGTGATTCAAGGTGTTGGTCACCACCTTTAAAGCGCTCCATGGCATAGGACCCGGGTATCTTCGAGACCGACTTCTGCCACCAATAGCCTCCCACCGGCCAGTTCGCTCCCACAGAGAGGGTCTCCTCAGGGTGCCATTGGCCAAGTTATGTCAGCTGGTGACATCCAAGGGGAGGGCCTTCTCTGTGGGAGCCCCAGCCCTGTGGAATGAACTGCCCCCCGAAGTGCATAAGATGTCTGACCCCGGGCATTTCGCTGTGCACTCAAGACCCTGTTGTTCCTCCAGGCCGGGCTATCAACATAATAATTTTAAATTGGGTGTTTTAAATTTCTGGGGTTTTAAATTGAGCCAAATTACTGCATTATCGCAGCACCATTGAGAGTGTCCTGACATACGGCATTCTTGCATGGTATGGGAGCAGCTCTGTAGCAGACAAAAAAGCTCTACAGAGAATCATTAAAACTGCCCAGAATATCATCGGACTCCAGCTACCAGCCCTGGACAACATCTTCGAATCTCGCTGTTTGAGAAAGTTGCATAACATTCTCAGAGACTCTTCCCATCCTGCTTACAATCTTTTTGGACTGTTGCCTTCTGACAGAAGATACAGAACAATTAAAATAGGACCACACGTTTTCTGAATAGTTTTTATCCCAGAGCTATAATTGCACTCAACAATGAACTAAAGGGCCACCATCAGCAATCTGTTGGACAGCATTACTTGGTCTGTTGTGTGGATGTTTGGGTGGTTTGGGGGGGGGGAATTGTGGTGGGTGGGGGGGTGTTTGGGGATTGTTATGTGTGTTGGACCTGGTCTTTGGGTGTTAAGTGAATTTCGTTGTATGGGTATACTGTGTATACACATACAATGACAATAAAGTTATTTATTTATTTATTTGCATTCTAACCACTGTGCCCCATGGTTCTTTCTAAATGAAGAAGAACTGAAGAAGCTTCTTCAACGAGATGCAAAACATTTTCAAAGAAAAAAACCAAGAAAGTCCAATTGACTTTTGGAATCAACCCTGACCTGGATGATTGAGAATCTCAATCACTCATAGAATCAACTATCTCAAATCTTTTTTGGTGTTCAAAAAGTTCTGAGACCTCTTTTGTGGGGATTCTCCAATATTATGAATGAATGAACAGCAACTTACCACTTCTCCTGGAGGTCCTGGAGAGCCTATAGGTCCCGGGGAGCCCTCTGGTCCCTAAACAATATGAAAAAATATTTATGTAGCAATTCTTTGTCCTACATATGATGGGCCTGAAGTTTTCATTTACCACCATATCCCACCCTATAAAAAACACACATGATAACTGATAGTTGATGCAGAATTCGCATCTCTGAAGAATCTTCTTTCTCATATGGCTTGGAGATAATTTTTTGCACATTAGTGCTGAAACTGCCTGTATTTGCTGTAGCAAATATTGTGCCATGATAGATGGACTTTAATAAGATGAGCAGCACCTATAAAGGACAGTCCATCTATTGAGGTACAATATTTGCTACAGCTCTGAGATATGGATTGCATATTACTCCTACAGTCCAGTACTATGGGGAAAAATATTGAATTATTGAATTATCATCAAAGACAACATCGTCAAAATTATTGAATCCTCATGAACAACAGCATCCAAATTATTATTGAAATCATCATCAATAATTGAATCATCCTCAATAACATCAACAATGTTATTGAATTATGATCAAGAATAATCAAAATTATTGAATCATCATCATCACCATCACCATAATCTCAAATAGATTTACAACAACAATTTGCCTTACATTCTAGTAGATAAAGATTAAAAAATGACATGCAAAGGAAAATCTTACAGCTGGGCCTGGATTCCCAGGGGGACCCGTGAAACCAGGTATTCCAGGATGACCCTACAGAGAAGAACAATATTTATTACACATGTTATTATTTGTACAGTATAGCTCATGTTCTCCTTAAGTGCTATATGCAAAAAACTTAGCACCCTAAATGTGTATCAAGAATTGCGTATACCACCTAATTCTTGAGGACAGCTAACAAGCATTAATTTGAAGGTGGGATCACAGTGGCTCACATGGTTTTAGAACACTGGATTGACAATTTGCAAGCTTGAGTTCGAGACTCAAGAGCTGCTGTGTAACAGGTTGAGCTCCCATCATTTGCTCTGGCTCCTGCCCAGTTTGTAAGTGTGCAAACCCAAGTAGAAAGATAGGTACCACTTCAGCGAGCACATTAACAGGGACATGAAAGGAGCACACTCAGGCATCCCCCAGACAATGGTGAAGTCACTGGCTAATCCTTTCAACTTGAGAGTGTCTGACACAAATGGGACACAAATGGGATTTCCAAGATGGTCCCTGGAAAGGGATTTTAGATTGCACTGAACCTGCTTTGGGAAAAATTAGGTTTTGATTGGTCTTCTGGCTTTCTAGCCAAAATATGTCATAATATTAATTATAATTAAAATAATAATAATAATAATAATAATAATAATAATAATAATAATAATAATAATAATAATAATAATAATAATAATAATAGCCATAATCTTGCATAGCTTCTTCTCTGGTAATATTGTACTACTAACTAGAGCATACAAAACATTTGCTAGACCAATTCTTGAATACAGCTCATCTGTCTGGAACCCGCACTGCATAATGGACATTAATACAATCGAATGAGTCCAGAGATATTTCACAAAAAGAGTCCTCCATTCCTCTGCTCGCAACAGAATACCTTATGCCACCAGACTTGACATTTTGGGTTTAGACAACTTAGAACTTCACCATCTTCGGTCTGACCTAAGTGTAGTACACAAAATCATCTGCTACAATGTCCTACCTGTCAATGACTACTTCAGCTTCAACCACAACAAAACATGAGCAAATAATAGATACAAACTCATGGTAAACCGTTCCAAACTCGATTGCAGAAAATATGACTTCAGTAACAGAGTGGTCAATGCCTGGAATGCACTACTTGACTCTGTAGTTTCTTCCCCAAACCCCCAAAACTTTAACCTTAAACTGTCTACTGTTGACCTCACCCCTTTCCTAAGAGGTCTGTAAGGGGCATGCATAAGTGCACCAGCGTGCCTACTGTCCCTGTCCTAATGTTCCTTTTTACTCTTACTCTTTTCATGTATTCAAATTATGTTTATATTTTTAACCTGTTATCTTATATATGCTTGACAAATAAAACTTATGACTTATATGCCAAAACTAATGGAAATTGTCTTTATCATCAGGATGGAAAGTTTCATGGAGCGTGAGTATGATTAAGGCACATTACCAAGTCTACATTCTGTTTTCCATGTTCTACACCATGTTAAAAGTTAGCAAGTCTACAGCATGCTAAAAAAACATGATGTGATCTTTTCTTTATCAAACAACACCATATGTATAGATGGTGCAACTGGAAAAAAAGATCAAAATATGAATGGGGTTTGCTTCTGGAGTTATTGCGAGATTTTCATATATATATGAAGGCTGCACCTATGTTTGACACATAAAATACCCTGCTACTTTTCCTCTACACCAAGGGAAATATTGCAAGAGTGAATGAATAGAATAGAATAGAATAGAATAGAATAGAATAGAATAGAATAGAATAGAATAGAAACAGGAGAGGAGAGGAGAGGTGAGGAGAGGTGAGGAGAATAGAATAGAATAGAATAGAATAGAATAGAATAGAATAGAATAGAATAGAATAGAATAGAATAGAATAGAATAGAATAGAACAGGAGAGGAGAGGAGAGGAGAGGAGAGGTGAGGAGAGGTGAGGAGAATAGAATAGAATAGAATAGAATAGAATAGAATAGAATAGAATAGAATAGATAGAATAGAATAGAATAGAATAGAATAGAATAGAATAGAATAGAATGGAATGGACACACAAGGAATTTGTCTTGGTGCATACACTCTCAGTGTACATAAAAGAAAAGATACATTTGTCAAGAATCATAAGGTACAACACTTAATGATACTCATAGGGAACAAATAAGCAATCAAATCATATTAGGAAACAGTCAATATAGATCATAAGGATACAAGCAACAAGGTTACAGTCATACAGTCATAAGTGGGGAGATGGGTGGTGGGAACGATGAGAAGATTAATAGTAGTGCAGACTTAGTAAATAGTTTGATAGTGTTGAGGGAATTATTTGTTTAGCAGCGTTCGGGAAAAAACTGTTCTTGTGTCTAGTTAAAAAAAAAAACAATAGGAAGATCACTTGATTTAGATGGTCAAGCAAGGGGACTTGCAGAATTACAATTCACAAGGCACAAGAGATAATGGTGAGCCAAATTTGAGTGCAATGCAGCTTAACTGAGCCATGCTGGCCCAGCGATTAGAATGCAGTACTGCAGGCTCCTTCTGCTGCCTGCCGGCTGCCTGCAATTTAACAGTTCGAATCTCACCAGGCTCAAGGTGGACTCAGCCTTCCGAGGTGGGTAAAATGAGGACCCAGATTGTTGGGGGCAATAGGCTGACTCTGTAAACCACTTAGAGAGGGCTGTAAAACACTGTGAAAGCGGTATACAAGTGCTATTGCTGTTGCTATTATAGCAGTTAGATTTTGCTCTTCAGTAGGTTGTTGAGGAAAGCATGAAAATTGGTGAAAGCATGGGATAACAATGAATGCTATTAACAGTTAATTATGCAACTGTTGTAAAAATATGGTTGAAGACTTGAACATAATGAAAGAAGCATATGGTAGAAGTGAAGCTTGAATGAGAATTAATACAATGTTTAGCTGATGTTTTAACTGTGCAATGAGTAAATTAAGGAGGTTTATTTATTTATTGATTGATTGATTGATTGATTGGTTCGATTTATATGCCGGCCTTCTCCAGAGACTCAGGGCAGCTTACAATGCATTAAGCAATAGCCTTCATACTTTTGTATATTTATACAAAGTCAGCTTATTGCCCCCACAATCCGGGTCCTCATTTTACCTACCTCGGAAGGATGGAAGGCTGAGTCAACCTTGAGCCTGGTCAGATTTGAACTCGCAGTAATTGCAGGCAGCTGGCAGCTAAGTGCTACTTAACAGCACTTTAGTCCTCTGCACCACCAAGGCTCCTATGATGTCCTCTTGGTTGTTTTGGTGTATTGATGAACCAATATGTAAGGAATACTTGTGTGGTTATCTAATAGGTACATTGGTGGATCCCTGAATGCCTGCATATTATGCAGAGAACTCTCCATGTTTAACACTCTGGCTGTTTGCATTGAATGTTAAATAGGTGGCTCTTTTGTCATACAGAGATATGGATGAGAATTAAATTACAAAACAAATATATAAAGGGAACAGGACAAAAATGAGGAGAAGACTAAGAACGATGTAACTGAAGGGAATGCATAGCATCTTCTTAAAATGAAAATGTGTCATTAAAAAAAAAAGCAATGTAGGAAGCAGTCTTTGGGCACGGTGTAAGCAAAGATGGTTTGTAACAAGAGAAAAATAAGGAAAAGTCTTTCCTTTGGAAGCCATATTAGGCCAGAAGCTTCCATGCTGCCAACTTCTCATGTGTGGGAAAGTAGGAGAGGGGATTTAGTAGAGGGGTTTTCTGTAGACATAATAGCATTCAGGGCGATCCTGCATCTGGAGAAGGAGTGGACGGAGTGCTGTCTCGAGATGGGACGGCAGTTGATTGGAGCATGTGATCCAAGGGTGGGTTCTAATTTTTTTTACTACCGGTTCTGTGGGCGTGGTTTATTTTGTGGGCGTGGCTTGATGGTCATGTGACAATTCTTTAGGATTTAGCAGAGGTACTGGTCTACCAGGCTTTTAACTGCTTGCAGAGCTGTACTGATCTACCAATTTATTTTTGCAGGCGCTGATCTACTCATGTATTTTTGCAGGCACTGGTCTACTCATGTATTTTTGCAGGCACTGGTCTACCCATTTATTTTTGCAGGCACTGGTCTACCCATTTATTTTTGCAGGCACTGGTCTACTCATTTGTTTTCTTTCAACACTGATCAGCTGTAGGCGGCCCTTTGAAGCCCCGCGGCAAGAGTTTAAACCGTTTTTTCCCCTCTAGCCGATAGCTAGGACTCAGGAGGCAGCAATAGATTGGGGGTGGGGCCAAATAAAAGGTAAGAATAACACGGAGGGTGGGGGGGGGCGGGGGGATGTGGGGGCAGAACCAGTTCGGTGACATCATATCATCACTGCTACCGGCACGGAGGAACTGGGAGGAACCCACCACTGATGTGATCGACTGAAAAGTTAGGGGATGGTTTTGGGGTTTTTTGATTTACTGAGGAAAAACCTGGACCTCTCAGATTTGGGTTTTCCCAGATGTGCCAGTTTACCTATTCTAGTAAATACCCTGTTTCCCCCAAAATAAGACATCCCCTGATAATACGCCCAATTGGGCTTTTGAGCACATGGCAATAAGCCCAAGCACTTATTTCAGGGTTCAAAAAAGTATAAGACAGGGTCTTATTTTTGGGGAAACATGGAAGAATTTTGAAAAATGCTTGCTTCAGAGGTTTGACTTGGAGTTGGGGTTTTTTTCTGGAACGCTGACAGTCTTGATGTGAATTCGTTTGGGCTATATTTTCCTTTCTTATCAAGATCCAATGTCTTTAATTGCTTTGGCTATTTTTTTTTATGCTTTCTGCACTCTGCATTATGCTACTGATGCCAAAAGGGAACAGAATAAAGGGTTTGCATACATTTCTGTATGCACACAATCTACCAGCCAAAATGTTTGAGTTCCAGGCTATAAAACGACATTCTTGGCCCCATCACTATTTTCAGAAAAAAACTGAATGACAAAGTATCTCATCTACATTCAACCCTAGTTGCGTCTATTATTTTCCCCCAGGAAAATGGTTTCAACATAATACAGTATATATATCGTTATTTTTCCCTTGAGAACATAGCAAGAACAGTTTCTGAATAAATAAATACTCTTCTCTGTGTGTATCTGTATCAGGAATGCATGTAAATAAAAATAAGCATCTGCAATACATCTGAATTATACTGCTGGGTTTTTGTTTATTATTATTATTTTTGTTGTGTGTGAAGAACAAAAGCTGGAGGAATGACCAAAGTGCCACTCTGAAGGGGTGCTGAAACCTCCCTGGGGATCTAACATAGCTGGTTCAATTTGAGCAATCATAACAACCCCACAGGACCAAAATCTTGCAATTTTAAACCTTCTTTATGAAAAGCAACTTGAGATAGAAGGATATGGGAGCTACCAGAGGGAGAAAGAGTCTCCCATTGTTATTTTTCCTCTCCTAATCATAACACAAAGCCAACATTCACAGCATCTATTTGAGTATAATCCATGGCTAAATCTGGACCTCACGTGTGGGATATGCATGGAGGTTCCATTACTCTGACAACACAATCCTGGGACATGGTGGCTCAAAGGGACACAGTGGCTCAGTGGCTAAGACGCTGAGTTTGCCGATGGAAAGGTCAACAGTTCAGCGGTTTGAATCCCTAGTGCCGCGTAATTGGGTGAGCTCCCATTACTTGTCCCAGCTTCTGCCAACCTATAATAATAGGTTGATAATAAGACAATCGGGCTTTTGAGCGCATGGCAATAAGGCCAAGTTCTTATTTCAGGGTTCAAAAAAATATATTCAAAATAATATTCAAAATATTATTTTTGGGGAAACATGGTAGCAGTTCGAAAGCACGTAAAAAATGCAAGTAGAAAAATAGGGACCACCTTTGGTGGGAAGGTAACAGCATTCCGTGTGCCTTTGACGTTGAGTCATGCTGGCCACATGACCACGGAGACGTCTTCGGGCAGTGCTGGCTCTTCGGCTTTGAAACAGAGATGAGCACTGCCCCCTAGAGTCAGGAATGATTAGTACATATGTGTGAGGGGAGCCTTTACCTTTACCATGGAGGGACAAATATAGTTCATGTATTGTTCTTCCTCTGAAGCACCATGGCATTCTATTTCTAATAGCTGGCTTTCCAAGTTTTCCAAGTTCCTCTTGGAGACCAGACATCATGCATAATCCAGTCTGAGTTAGTCCGGGACCAAAGATTTAACAATTTGGCACTTCAAATGTCACCAGGCTCAAGGTTGACTCAAGGCCTTTCATCCTTCCGAGGTGGGTAAAATGAGGACCCAGATTGTTGGGAGCAATAGGCTGACTCTGTAAAACACTTAGAGAGGGCTGTAAAAGCACTGTAAAGTGGTATATAAGTCTAAGTGCTTTTGCTATTGCTATTTAGTCTTCCAGACTTTCGGACTCACACTAGAGCCCATCCCCTCTCTCTCTACATGTGTACTGGACTGTTTTGTGCATAGTATTTATGTGATCCCTGGTTGTATCTGACTTTTAGTTATTAATTGGAGCGTTGGTGGGTGGTTATTAAGTCATTGGTTGTTCCCAGCAGCCCAGGAGCTGCTGCACCAGCTCCTAAGTACCTGGTAAGCTGGTGGTAAATTAGCACTCCTGTTGACTGAGAAGGGGCTTGCTTCTCAGGCTTCAGTTATTTCCTGGTTAATTTTGTACTGCTCAGCCAATAATCTTAGTAACTGTGAAATTGAATGTGTGTCCTTGTTCGTTGCAATGTGAGGCTACCAATGTGTTTGGGTCTCCTCATCTAACTGCTCGCTCATGTTTTTGCAATTTGGTAGTTGAGATTCCTCCCCATCTGTTTTACATAGTCACAGGGGCAATCCATGCAGAGAATCTGATAAATTACATTAGAAGTTTCTCCTAGCTCCAAGCGATCTTTGCAATGAATGATTTCATCGTGAGATAGCATTAGACAGAGTTGCTTTAAGGGTGATTTGAAATTCTACAACATTTCTCAACCTCACCAAGTGTAAGATGTGTTAATTTCAGCTGGCTAGAGAACTCTTGAGAGTTGAGGTTCACACATCTTAAAGTTGTTGAAATTGAGAAATGTGCTCCAGACCAAACTCCCTGCTTCTAAGCAGCAACTCTGAGTTCCAGAGAAGTTCTAAATCTTCCTCCCTCTTGTGCGCTCACCCTGTGTAAACCTGTATGCAGCAGCTGCATTTGCTATATGTGCTGCTGTGATGCATCTTAAGTGTTTTCTCTATCGCAGTCCACAGCAGAGTTTGATAAACAGCATACTTAAACGGGATGGCAGCTGCCGGGATCAAAGCTCTCTTGCGGCAGATGAAGCAAGGCAGATGTCTAGATCTTGAGGGTAATAGAAGCTCAGTAAAGAGACAGAACAAAATTTGCTTTCATTTTTGGCTTGCTAATACTCTCAGGAGAAATATCAACAGCTATTCCATCACTATTTTTTTTCATATCAACTTCAAGATTTATCTTCTCAGATAAATTGTGCTGCTTAATAACTCAATTCAAAAAAGTCAAATGTCATGGAATAATATTTCTCTCTCTCTCTCCCCTCCCTCCCTCCCTCCCTCCCTCTCTCTCCCCCTCTCTCTCCTCTCCCTCCCTCCCTCTCTCTCTCTCCCTCTCTCCCCCCTTAATGGTCAAGCCTTCATGTCTATTGTACGATCTATGACTTTCATTCTTATAGGGATCCATGATGACTACCCTGTTTCCCCGAAAATAGGAGCCAACCAGAAAATAAATCCTAGAGTCAGCGTTTCGACGCTGGCATAGTGAGCAGAGGAGAGAGAGAGATAAGCTCTGAACTTTTGCCTGCTAAATCCCTTTGAAGTCGGGTTGTCGTGGAAATGAAGGGGGGAGACATTCCTGGGAAATGACGAGACAAGAAGTCTGAAGAATGACTTGGAAGATAGACAATGAGAAGCAGAGATTTGGGGATCGGAAAGGGAGGGATTGGGGGGCGAAAGGTCAGTCTTGTCCGCATCGAGTCATGATCCGGTGGCTGTGCTCAATTAAAGAAAAGATTTCCTTAAAGATTGGCAGTTTGGAAATTCATTTATTTTGAGATAGCATCGAAGTCTGACACCTAGCATGATTTTTCAGGATGCTCTACCCCCAAAATAAGCCCCAGTTAAGATTGTCAGCCAGACGGATGCGTTTAGTACCGTATTTTCCCAAAAATAAGACCTAACCAGAAAATAAGCCCTAATGCATCTTTTGGAGCAAAAATTAATATAAGATCCAGTCTTATTTTCAGGGAAAGATGGTAAAGACTAAAAGCATATGAATATTTTGGCATAATAATACAAAAGCAGGGCACAGATCTTTTGTTGGGAAGTGAAGAAGAGACAAGGTAGGGATGTTGTTGTTACTGAATGGTTTCAAGAAATCATGCTAATTCCTTATTTACTCTCACCTGTTCACCTTTCAGTCCAGCTTCACCAGATGCCCCATCACCTCCTTTAGGACCCTAATAAAAGAAAAAAGAAAAGTCTAATAAGATGACTTCATTTAATAGAAGAGATTAGGAGCATATTCTCCCTTCTGGACCTAGTGGGTGATAGGGATTTCTACAAGTAGCTTGATCTTATGCAATCTAAGGCTTGCTTGGAGGTAACCAGCAACTTGAGGTAGACTCAGAAGCCTGCTAGGATCCAGTATGGTCCACAGTTTTGTTATATGAGCACATTGAGAGATGCCCCCAAACTGTCCACATTTTTTGCATTCTGGACCGACTGCAGCTTTTGCACCAGCTGGAACTTCTGAATGCTTTTCAAAGATAGCCTCATGTAGTGTGGGAGGTATCTAAGGCAAAAGATCTTCCAGTCCAGAATGGATGAACTTCTGCCCAAGATGAATCTGTGAAAAAGCCACTCTAGCAGGGGTGAAATCTAAAATTTGTTACTACCGGTTCTGTGGGCGTGGCTTGGTGGGGGGGGGTAATGTGACTGGGTGGGCATGGCCAATTTTTTTTTAACTTTTAAAACCATTTTTTACATGTAAAACCATGTAAAAAAAATGCTTTCAAAAGGCTCTGACGATCCCAGCTGAGTTGCCTGATTGGCAGGCAACTCAGCTGAGATCATCAGAGCTTGGATCGTCAGAGCCATTTAAAGGAAAAAAAAATTTTTTTTTCTTTTAAATGGCTCTGGTGATCCCAGATGAATTGCCTGATCGGCAGGCAACTCAGCTGGGATCGTCAGAGCTTGGATCGTCAGAGCCATTTAAAAGAAAAAAAAAAGGCTCTGATGATCGTGTGGCTCAGCTGGGCATGGGGGGCGGGGGCAGGGATTTTTGCAAACTGCCCGCCGCCATCGCTACCTACTCGTCCAAGCCGGTCCAAACCAGGAGCATTTCACCTCTGCCCTCTAGCCATTGCTGCCAACTGCTCTTCGAGCAAAAGCCAATTTAGAACTAAGGAGAAATTTCCTGCCAGTTAAGAACAATTAATCAGTGGAACAACTTGCCTCCAGAAGTTGTGAATGCTCCAAAATGGAAGTTTTAAAGAAGAGATTAGATAACCATTTGTCTGAAGTGGTGTAGGGTTTTCCACCTAAGCAGGGGGTTGGACTAGAAGACCTCCAAGATCCCTTTCAACTCTGTTATTCTATTCTAAGATCCTCAAATTGCACAATCTGACTGGGGAAGTGCTGACTTCTGGGACTTGTGAGGAGTCAATGCAATTGAAGGGCATCAGGTTAGGAGAGCCTGTTCTAACTAATGCATTGTTAGGGTTTATGCTTGGTTTTACACAGTAGCATTGTGGCTCAGCAAACTCCTTCTTAAAGATGTAAGATCTACTGGAAACAGATGTTCCATGGAAGCCCAACTTATTTTATTTTCTTCCAGCTTTGAAAGGAACAAGTATTTTGGAAAGCCAATTCTCTATATACAAGACGTTGTCTTTCATGCTAACTTGAGCATGCCAATGGGGTCAAACTCCCAAAACTGTTTTGTGTGTAACATCCTTGATCCCCTTTCTTTAAAACAGAATAGGAGACATGAACGTATTCAGACTGTTAAATGCTAGAATAAATAAGGGTATTTTCGTAGGAAGCAGGATTTGATGGACCTTGAAATTGGAATGTTTTTCTATTTCGAATAGCTCTTTTCTATTGGTAAAAAGAGTCTTCCCTTCAGTGGTGGGATTCAAAAAAAATTACTACTGGTTCTGTGGGCGTGGCTTGGTGGGCGTGGCAGGGGAAGGATACTGTAAAATCTCCATTCCCTCCTCACTCCAGGGGAAGGTCACTGCAAAATCCCCATTCCCTCCCGATCAGCTGGGACTCGGGAGGCAGAGAATAGATGGGGACAGGGTCAGTCAGAGATGGCATTTACTGGTTCTCCAAACTACTCAAAATTTCCACTACCAGTTCTCCAGAACTGGTCAGAACCTGCTGAATACCACCTCTGCTTCCCTTCCTATACCAGTTCCTTTCAAATATGTATTTTTGAAAGGAAGCAAGAGTCATATAAGACAGAATGTACACCTTACCTTGGGACCTTCTGCTCCTGGAGGCCCGGGGGGACCTCTGAGCCCAGGTTCTCCCTGAAAGAAACACAGTTTACAAACAGATGTCTTCTAGCTTGATTGTTCATTCCTATAGTATCTTGTCAGCATCTGGTATCCTAAAATGGTCCGTGCCTATGGAAGGACAGCATGACCTCATTTATCTGCTCAAGAGGAAGAAGGCACAGGTTGAAGCAATGGGAAAGCATATGAGTCTTCGGAGAAAGGCAGCGTACAAGTTGAAATAATAAATAAATAAATAAATAAATAAATAAATAAATAAATAAATAAACAAACCTGTGCCCTCTTCCTCTTACACAGATAAATGGGGTCACCCAGTCCTTCTATAGGCACAGACCATTTTAGGATACCATGTGGTCTCCACTCATAGCTTTCTAGACATATCCGAGTTTCTATTCTATAGTTGCCACCAATGTGGTATGTCACTGTTTTAAACATAGGAGAAAGAGATAATGCTTAAACAGAACGGGGCAATCCCATTAGATGATGAGCTTGATTAATTAATGTTTCTTCTGAATTTGACTTAATGTGGCTTGGTAAGGAAGGACTGTCACAGGTTCATCATGCCATTTGCTGGTGCAGATGAGATGCCTCTTCATGTTGGGCTTGTTGCATGAGACCCTTTGATATTTTTTATTTATTTATTTTTATGTAACTTATTGAGCCATGGTGGTGCAGTGGTTAGAGTGCAGTACTACAGGCTACTTCTGCCGACTGCCAGCTGCCTGCAATTTGGCAGTTCGAATCTCACCAGGCTCAAGGTTGACTCAGCCTTCCATTCTTCCGAGGTGGGTAAAATGAGGATCCAGATTGTTGTGGGCAATAGGCTGACACTCTAAATTGCTTAGAAAGGGTTGTAAAGCACCATAAAGTGGTATATAAGTCTAAGAGCTATTGCTAAGTGCTATTTAATAATCCTCCCTCCTCTCATTGTCTCCACACAACAACTCTATGAGGTGGGTTGGGTTGAGAGAGAATGACTGGCCTGAAATCACTTAATTGGCTTAATTAAGGTGGATCTAGAACTCACAGTCTCCTGGTGATTGGCCAAAGTCACCCAGCTGGCTTTCATGGCTAAGACAGGACTAGAACTCATTTCCATTCTTGTATCTTAGCTGCTAGACCAAACTGGCTCTGAGAAAGGGGAAAGCTTGTGATCTGGGAAACCTGAAGTAGCATCATGCAGAGGACATTACTACCAGAAGAAAAGATCCCTATGGAGCCTTTTCCATTCATAGGATCAAAAACATGGTTTTGATTGTGCTTCATGATTCAGGCATGAATTCATTTTCCTAGTCCTCAATGTGATGATGCTTGAAGTAGACCAACATATCAAACCTTTTAGACAGGTTGGACGTGGCCTGAGGACTTGAGATCTCGGCCAAGGATGATTGTCTAATCAACAGTTAGTATGAGTCAGAATTAGCTGTGGCACTGAATTTTCACAAATGGCTTACTCCACTTCTGAGCCATGCCAAATCCTAAAATCTGGAGAACCTCTGCAGAACACACTGCTGAATTTCTGTTTCTTTCTATTTTAAAGCATAAAGGTTAGCACGAGGAGATGATGAGATTCACAGTTTTTTCTTTAAATTCATTTCCGTGTTCCTGAATGTAACAGTCATTGTTGTACTGACCATCTACCCACATGATCATCCCTTCTCAAAAAATATTTCAGTGGTGGCTCTAAGTTTGTTTGTTTGTGATTGATTGATTAGACTTATCGGTCTGCCCAGTTTGCAGGAGGGGCTTTGGACCATTTACGGTTTGAGGAAAGATGAAAAGAAGAAAAATAAATACAACCATAAATCTTTGAATAAAATAACCCAGGTTAATATAATAATAAAAGCAACAATAATAACGGAAAGAAGTAGTACCAATCGAAATAGGCACCTTGGGTACAATCCCAACATTACTCGAGCACCACTTGAACACTATCGGCATTGACAAATTGATCAGTCAATTGCGAAAAGCAGTTTTACTTGAAAGAGCTTAAATCCTGGGATAATATCTGTACTGCCATCAAACCTCCACATCCGTCTATCCCTGGTCTTTGGGAAGGGCTCAATAGATGGGGGGGGAAATGCCAAACCCAGTCTGAACATCTGGCTGACTATATGACGAACATAATAGAAACAGCAAAAGCCAATTGATACATGTCTCATTCAAGAGACTTATCCTCTATATAGGCCCATAGTTCGGCCCAATGTTTGGGGGAAAGAGCCTGATCTTTAAAACCTTATAGAACAGTGTTGGTGAACATTTTTGGCACCGAGTGCCAAAATGGGAGTGTGCATATAGGCGCAGGGGAGTGCCGGAAACTGGAGGAGCAGCTCCCTGGCACATGCACGCACCGGGAAGCTGAGCTTCCAGTTTCTGTTGTGTGCATGCACACTGGTCTTCTGGTTTCTGGCATGTAGGCACGCATGAAAATCAGCTGGCCAGTGCACATGCACACGCCAAAAACTGGAAACTCAGCTTCCCAGTGCATGCATACATGCCAGGGAACTGCTTTTCTGGTTTCTGGCGCTCCTGTGCATGTGAAGACCAGCTGGCCAGCACGCATGTGCATGCCGGAAACTGGAAGAGCAATGGGAGAGTTGGGTTTGCCCAGAGAGATGGCTCTGTGTGCCACTTCCAGCATGCATGCCATAGGTTCACTGTCAATATTATAGAAGAACCAATTTCACAATGTTGACATAGATCTTGATACTACCTAAGCAGAGTCCAGCAGGACTTTTAGCCTAAGTGATTTAGAGATCACTAAGTGAGATCATCCATGGTTTTGGGGTGCGATGCCATCTGTACGCTGATGACACTCAGCTGTACATCTCCACCCCAGACCATCCCAACGATGCCCTCGAAGTCATGTCCCAGTGTCTGGAGGCCGTGCGGGTCTGGATGGGGAGGAACAGGCTTTGGTTCAACCCTTCCAAGACTGAGTGGCTGTGGATGCCGGCGTCCCGATATAGCCAGCTGGTGCCATCACTGGCTATTGAGGGCGAGTCACTGACCCCCACAGAGGGAGCTCGCAACTTGGGAATCCTCCTGGACACACAGCTGCCTTTAGAAGAGCATATGACAGCCGTGGCCAGGGGGGCTTTTTATCAGGTTCGCCTGATATGCCAATTGCGCCCCTTTCTGGATCGGGACTCCCTATGCACAGTCACTCATGCCTTGGTCACATCACGCCTGGACTATTGCAACGCTCTCTACATGGGGCTCACCCTGAGGAGCACCCGGAGGCTCCAGCTGGTGCAGAATGTGGCCGCGCGGGTGATTATGGGAGCGACGTGGCGCTCCCATGTAACACCTCTCCTGCGCGAGCTGCATTGGCTCCCAGTGGTCATCCGGGTGCGCTTTAAGGTGTTGGTTCTCATCTTTAAAGCGCTCCATGGCTTAGGGCCAGGGTACTTACGAGACCGCCTGCTGCTACCGATAACCTCCCACCGGCCAATACGCTCTCACAGAGAGGGCCTCCTCAGGGTGCCGTCGGTCAGGCAATGTCGGCTGGCGGCCCCCAGGGGGAGAGCCTTCTCTGTGGGGGCACCCGCCCTGTGGAATGAGCTCCCTCCCGGAATACGACTGATCCCGGACCTCCGGACCTTCCGTAAAGCCCTGAAGACGTTTTTATTCCATCAAGCCGGCCTAGCCTAAATGGTTTTTAATTGGGATTTTAAATTTTATGGATTTGGGGTTTTAAATTGGGAAGCTAGTGATTTAATTCTTTTTAATTATCTTAACTTTTGTATTTGTATGTTTTTTAATTTTGGCTGTTCACTGCCCTGAGTCCCTTCTGGGAGAAGGGCGGTATACAAATTAAATTAATAAATAAATAAATAAATAATAAGATCTCCTAGACATTGTTTCTGGATACGTCAGTAATGCATGCAGGTCACAGAGGCAGCCCAATAAATCACTAATGTGAAGTGTTCAAAGAACAATTATTATTAATGCAAGAGCAACCTGCCAACTATCCTAGCAGAGGCAATCTCTTTCTCCCTCTGGCCTGTAGGAGTACATCTACAAGGGAGGACAGCCAACCTGCAATTAAGTCTATTCTAATGAAAAGAAGGAGTAGAGGTGACATAATAGCCAAATTTGATGGGCTGCCACAAAGAAGAGGGAGTCAAGCTATTCTCTAAAGCATCTGAAGGCAAGACAAGAAGCAAGGGATGGAAAGTAACCAAGGAGAGAAGCAAACTAGAACTAAGGATAAATTTCCTGGCAATTAGAACAATTAATCTGTAGAATGGCTTGCCTCCAGAAGTTGTGATGTTCCATCATTGGAGCTTTATAAGGAGAAATTGGACAGCTGTTGTCTGAAATGTTATACGGTCTCTTGCTTCAGCAGCAGGTTGCACTGAAAGGCCTCTAAGATCCCTTTCAACTCCATTATTCTATCTCTTATGCTCCAAGTCTTTCTTACCCTTTTTCCAACTGGTCCATCATTCCCAGGTGGGCCTCGAAGGCCTTTATCACCCTTCTGTCCTGGGATTCCAGGGAGACCGGATGGTCCAGGAGGACAATCAGTGCAAACATCCTAAAGAGGAGAATCATAGAGTACTGAAACGGCAGGCAATTCTTCTGAAATGCAAATCTATCTTGGCTCCATCGTATTGAATTATGAATTGAATGTAAATTAAAGAAGCCTTTAATTTACCCACCACCACAAAAAATAGACAAATGTGCTCATGATGTATACATATACAGTATATATACAGTATACACACACACACACACACACACACACACACACACACACACTGTATTTTTCGGAGTATAAGATGAACATCTGAGTGCGTCTTATACTCTGAATGTAGCCCAGCCTCTCAAACGGAGGTTTCAGAGGCTGAAAAAAGCATAAGAAAGGAAGCTTCAGAAAAAAAAGCCTCTGAAAGGAAGCTTCAGGGGAAAAAAGCCTCTGAAACGAAGCTTCAGAAAAAAAGCCTCTGAAACACAGCTTCAGAAGAAAAAGCTCCTGAAGTTCTGTTTTGGAGGCTTTCAGAGGCTGTTGCTAAAATTCACCTCTGGGAACAGCTGATTGGGGGTATTCCGGGAGGCCGATCCACCTGCCAATCAGCTTTTTTCTTATTTTCCTCCCCAAAAACTAAGGTCTGTCTTATACTCTGGTGCATCTTATACTCCGAAAAATATGGTACATTCACACACACAAACACACACTTTTTGTGGTGGGAGGCAGATCCCTCTCTCTCTCTCTCTCTCTCTCTCTCTCTCTCTCTCTCTCTCTCTCTCTCTCATCTATCTATCTATCTATCTATCTATCTATCTATCTATCTATCTATCTATCTATCTATCTATTACTTAAGGAGAGAAGAACACAAAAAGAAGTAAATAAATTTACTTCCTTTGCTCTCATGGACATCCTCTGCATATTCCCATTTTCTCCTGAGACTCTCCTTATATTTTGTATGCACAGTACATTTTACAAGCATTTATAGACTTTGATGATGTACATTAATGCTCCCCAAGTATTAGGTCTTTGGACATCTGGGAAAAGGCCTTACCTTAACTAATAGTCTGATGTCGTCAGGGTTAAGGAGAGGAGTGGGACCCTAATAGAAGAAAAATAAAACCACCTACATCATTTATGGAGATCATTTCAAAATGTCTGGTATCAAAGTTAGAACATGAAAGATTATCTACCCACAGACCAAATTTACAATGGATCAAAGTCTTTTTGAAGGGCCACATTGTTGAAGCACATCTCACAAAGGAGGAGCAGCTCCACTACCACTGTTGTAAGTTGAAAGAGTGGTAGAGATACCTACAACATCATGGGTGGGCATCTATGGCTCCTTTATGACCAGTGGACTTCAATCCCCATAATTCCTGCACATGTTTGGCTCAGGAATTCTGAGTTGATGTTCACAGGTTGCAAAGGGCCCATAGTTGTCCACCCCTGATATTGTACAACATAGAATGGTTTTCTTCTTAGGTATTCATACATTGTTCTGCAGTATGTCAGAATAATGACATACTCCAATGCAAAACAATCTTTTGCATTGGATCTTCAGGCCTGCCATATTTGCCTGGAACAAAATTGTTTATTACTTAAAGAAACATGCCAATGAAACGAAAATGAAGGGAAAGAGAGAAAGACCATGCAATGTCCTACTGTTTTTCCTGGTGGTCCCCTTTCTCCTGGATTTCCTGGTAAGCCCTGTAAAAAGAAAATAGTGGGATCCTTGGTATTCTCTGAGCTTGAAGGTTTTCTTGCAGCTGTTTCATTACCAAACTATGTAACGTTATCAATGCAAGGATCCCACAGTTGAATCCTGAGCTACAAATCTTACCTTCTATAGATACTACATATGGACATCAAACGCTTCAAAAAGAATAGGGTTGTGCATCCCTACAATGCAATTAGACTCAGGTGCACATAGATGTCAAGATTTTTCTCTTTAGCTGCAATGTGTTCCATTAGGGAAATTATTTTCACAGTAGTCATATTCATCTCAGTAACAAGATTCAGGAAATTATGAGAACTTCCTAAAGTTCGCAGTAAAATTCCTTATACCACCAGGCTTGAAATTTTAGGCCTGGATAACCTTGAACTATGCCGTCTACATTCTGACCTAAGATTAATACACAAGATTATCTACCATAACGTCCTACCTGTTAATGATTACTTTAACTTCAACCGCAATAACACAAGGGGTATAATAGATACAAACTAAATATAATCCGCTCTAATCTTGATTGCAGAAAATACGACTTTTTTTTAAAAAATTGATTTATATGCCACCCTTCTCCGGAGACTCAGGGCGGCTTACAATGCGTTAAGCAATAGCCTTCATCCTTTTGTATATTTTTACAAAGTCAGCTTATTGTCCCCACAAACTGGGTCCTCAATTTACCTACCTTAGAAAGGATGGAAGGCTGAGTCAACCTTGAGCCTGGCAAGATTCGAACTTACTAATTGCAGACAGCTGGAGTTAAATTACAATGCATTAGTCTGCTGAGCTATCCAGGCTCCTATCCTGCACTCAACAGGATAGCCTGCTGAGCTATCCAGGCTTCAGCAATAGAGTAGTAAATGTCTGGAACACTCTACCTGATCCTGTTGTTAGTTTCTCTAACCCCCGTATGTTTTACCTTAAACTGTCTACCATGGACCTTATACGTTTCTTAAGAGGTCCCTAAGGGGGCGTGCATAAGTGCACCAGCGTGCCTACCGTCCCTGTCCTATTGCCCCCATTTATATGTACTCATTCTATGTGTTTATGGCTATGTTTTGCCTATTTACATCCATTTAATTGTACCATTTGTTCATGTGTCCATGTCTATACTGATACTTGTTTCCTTGTATTTGTTGACAAAATAATTAAATAAATAAATAAAGTCTTCAGAAGAAAAGTTTCTTGTTGTAATACAGGGATTGGGTATGTCTAGATTAATGAAAAGAAGGACTAGGGGTGATATGATAGCAGTGTTGCAATATCTCAGGGGCTGCCACAAAGAAGAGGGAGTCAAGCTATTCTCCAAAGCACCTGAGGGCAGGACAAGAAGCAATGGATGGAAACTAATCAAGGGGAGAACCAACCTAGAACTAAGGAGAAATTTCCTGACAGTGAGAACCATTAATCAGTGAAATGACTTGCCTCCAGAAGTTGTGAATGCTCCATCATTGGAGCTTTATAAGGAGAAATTGGACAGCCATTGTCTGAAAAGTTGTGAGTGCTCCAACACTGGAGGTTTTTAAGAAGAGATTGGACAAGAATTTGTCTGAAATGGTTTGGGGTTTCCTGCTTGAGCAGGGGGTTGAACTTCCAAGGTGTCTTCCAATTCTGTTTTTCTGTCCTGTTCATGTCTTTGTGTGTGTTTTCATTTAGAAGTTTCTACATGATATGCTGATGTTCAAGAGTCAATGCTAAATTCTAGTGACATGAACCTGTTGTAATCTGGGAGAAATTAAAAAAGAAAAAGACTTTGGAGGTTACATGGGAGCTATCTGTTGAACATTTTTTTTCTCATTAAAGAGAAAACAGTCCATCATGACTTGAAATCTTTTTTTTTTTTTTAATTGATTTATATGCCGCCCTTCTCCAGAGACTCAGGGCGGTTTACAATGCGTTAAGCAATAGCCTTCATACTTTTGTATATTTATACAAAGTCAGCTTATTGCCCCCACAAACTGGGTCCTCATTTAACCTACCTTAGAAAGGATGGAAGGCTGAGTCAACCTTGAGCCTGGTAAGATTCGAACCTGCAGTAATTGCAGGCAGCTGTGTTAATAACAGGGTGCTTTAAACCACTGTACTACCAAGGCTCTATCCTTCCCACCTGGGTCTTTGAAAAAGAGAAGCGATCGTACTTAGAGCTCTTCAGTTAATGCCTCAATGTTATTTTGCATAAAAGTAGAGTTTGGGAGAATCAGTTCTACCCACTACTTCTATCTGTCTACATGTTCCTTTTCCTTTTCTTTTTCTTTTTTTGCTGCTGGCTGATTACTGCAATTATCTGTTTCTACTTTGCTGAGCTCAGCCAGAACAGAAGACACATGAGAAGAGTAACCAAGAAGAAATTCACTGATTATTTCCTTTTTGCAAGTTTGCATCATTCTATGCTTCCATCTCCTTTATAAATAGAAAAAGGAAAGATTTCTAGAAAGCAATTACTGCTGATTGAAGACCTGGAAAAAAATGAAGCATGAATAATAAGTGATGATTTGAATTACACAACCTTGGGCATTAGGAAGCAGATCCAATATTATTAAAAGAATGGGTTTTTAGTGGTTAATCACACATCTTTAGGTGGGATTGTTAGAATCCTGAGACTTTTTTTCCCCATTGCTCAAAACTTCCTTTTCCTTTAAGACAGGGAGTTCGTCCTATTTATTGATTATATGGGTTGCTTCATCAATATTGCATTATTGAAATGATTACATTACATCTTATGTTTTAACCTTTACTTTATACACTGCTGCGGGATTACTTCGCCAACAAGCTATTGGGGAATGTTTTCAAATGTTCAACTTTAAATGGTTTGTGAATTTTTATAAGAGGTAATCTAAACCACACAATGAGCAATTCACTTAGTTCTTTAGCCATTATCTGCTTCCCGTTTTACAGTGGAATTTTGACTCAAGCATTTCATGAAAATTTTCTTTTATATGTCCTAGCGGGAAAGTAAATAGAAACTGCATTGTCCATGTGTTGTTGTTATTTTAGTTTTGAAGGGATAAGGGAAATTATGCTTACAGCTCATCTGTCTGGAACCCGCACTGCATATCGGGCATAAATACAATCAAGAGAGTCCAGAGATATTTTACAAGAAGAGTCCTCCATTCCTCTAACCACAATAAAATATCTTATGCCACCACTCCAAATTTTGGGCTTAGACAACCTAGAACTACGCCAACTTCAGTCTGACCTAAGCATAGTACATAAAATTATCTACCACAATGTCCTTCCTGTCAAAGACTACTTCAGCTTCAACCACAACAATACATGATATATAGATACAAACTCAAGGTAAACAGTTCCAAACTCAATTGCAGAAAATACGACTTCAGTAACAGAGTGGTCAATGCCTGGAATGCACTACCTGACTCTGTAGTTTCTTCCCCAAACCCCCAAAACTTTAACCTTAAACTGTCTTCTGTTGACCTCACCCCATTCCTAAGAGGTCTGTAAGGGGCGTGCATAAACGCACCAGCGTGCCGACCGTCCCTGTCCTAATATTTCTTTTTACTTACTCTTTTCATGTATTCAAATTATGTTTATACTTCTTACCTGTATTCTTATATATGCTTGGCAAATAAATAAACTTAAACTTAAACTAGTATAATGATTTCTAATCAACAATCTGCTGTAGTTCATTAATTAACAAACAATCACCACTTTTCACTTACATCATGACCAGTCTGTCCAGGGGGACCTTGGATGCCTGGCAGGCCGCGAGGACCCTGGTGAAACAGGGAAAAGAACGTGATGCATTATCTCAAAGCTTACATACCACAATTTATTATGTCCTGGATGGAGAAACTTATTTAAAGCAAGAATTATCCTTGGTCTTCAACCTCATTCTAAATAGTAGTGGTAGAGATGAGAAGGAAGGAAAGAAATCATTAACGTATGCTTCTATAAGCATTAATTACTAATTATTCCAATAATATTTGGTCATGCATTTCATGATTTCTCCTCGTATGTTAAAATTGCAGTTTGCTAACAGTACTGAAGCTCTCTGTCACATGTGCTTCTGCGTCCTCATGTATATCTTTCATTTAAGGAGAAAATAACTAACGGTCAACACATAGCACACAACTCATTAACAGTCACTTGCTACGTTTTATCACACACTAAACACAGCTAGAAGGGACGCAGTGGCTCAGTGGCTAAGACGCTGAGCTTGTCGATCGAAAAGTCAGCAGTTCAGTGGTTCAAATCCCTAGTGCCACGTAATGGGGTGAGCTCCCGTTACTTGTCCCAGCTTCTGCCAACCTAGCAGTTCGAAAACACGTAAAAAAATGCAAGTAGAAAAATAGGGACCACCTTTGGTGGGAAGGTAACAGCGCTCCGTGCACCTTTGGCATTTAGTCATGCCGGCCACATGACCACGGAGACGTCTTCGGGCTATGCTGGCTCTTCGGCTTTGAAACGGAGCTGAGCACCACCCCCTAGTGTTGGGAACGACTAGCACATACGTGCGAGGGGAACCTGGATCTAGTTAGTGTTTGGATAGGTGAGTAGGAAATCCGTTGTTGATGCCTTTTAAACACAGCTAGAAGTTTATCAGCTTTGCCATCTCTCAAAAGAGGTACAATCATGTGGCAGCAAATGAACAGAGTATGGAAATGGAGACGATCAGTACCATTATCCTTTCATAAAACCCATAATAATCCAGCTCTTGAGTATTCTGCTCAAAATGCTCAGAAGTTGTAGAAGGCATTAGCACCTGGATACCTATAGATCATAAGCATCATAAGGCAGGACTTTTGGGAATGTACAGAATAGAGTCATCAATATTTCTATACTAATTGATATTACTGATACTGTATGTACCTGAATTTTCTACTATCATTGGCAAACCAAAAGATGATATAATACAATAATATTTCCATCCTATTTCCTACCACATACTGCATATAATTAGAAAGACCTACTGTACCGGTGGCCCTTTGTCTCCAGGAGGTCCCACAGGTCCCTGAAAAATATGGATTATAATCATTCACTTTTAAACAAACAAACAAACAAACAAACAAACAAACAAACAAACAAACATTGATTTATTCAATTTTTATAGCCGCTCAACTCAGACACAGCTGGGCACATAAATGTTACAATTGTGACAAATTCTGAAATTACATGTTAATCAGTGGATATAGTTATCCAAAACAATCCTCACTACATTTCTGGCTAATTGTTTTGAAAATGATACAATTTTACAAACATTCAGGTTGGAGATGGAATTGAATTTGAAGGTAATGTGATTTTAGAACTGAACTGCCTTTCCAAATAAAATCCAGAAGTCTGCTTAAATCATAAAGTTGACTATTTCCAAATTGTTTGGGATGTTTCCACAGACAGGCAGATTTCCCCCCCCCCTAAAAAACAATTTGACACTTCAATAGGAATGACTAAATCAAATGGGATTGATTTTGAAAACCTAATCAGTGATTTGACTCAAAATATGACTGATTCACCAAAGGATAATGTTTAGCCTTTTTTTTTTACTTTTATCTGTGGTGAATTTTCTACAGAACAATTTTAATGTTACAATGAATTATGCCACTTGCTTAATTTTTAACATTAATATACTATTTGTAATAATAGAAGCTACCCAGAAAATGTTAAAGATGCAGGATTAAAAAAAAAAAAAGAATAGTTATGACAGATCCACTATTGGTCAAATAATCAGCATTTTATTTTATTTTATTTTTTTGGCTTCTGGTGGAGATGCAGGTAACTCAGTCTCTATGTTGTGTGCATTGATATCATTCATGCCCCACCAAAGATAGATGACATGGATCCAGTGGTGGGATTCAGCCAGTTCGCACCTATTCGGTAGAACCGGTTGTTAACTTTCTAAGCAGTCCGGAGAACCAGTTGGGCTAATCCTGTAAGGAAGGCAGGAAGGAAACATTCTGGTGTTTCTAGCCTAATCTTTATTTGTTTTTTATTTTATTTTTTTTAATTTGATTTATATGCCACCCTTTTCCGGAGACTCAGGGCGGTTTACAATGCGTTAAGCAATAGCCTTCATACTTTTTGTATATTTTTATACAAAGTCAGCTTATTGCCCCCACAAACTGGGTCCTCATTTCACCTACCTTAGAAAGGATGGAAGGCTGAGTCAACCTTGAGCCTGGCGAGATTCGATCTTACTTTAATTGCAGACAGCTGGTGTTAAATTACAGTGCTTAGTCTGTTGAGCTATCCAGGCTCCTTACAGAAACCGCCTCTCTGGTTAACCCTTATTACATTGTAACAGCTAAGGCGAAACGCCCATCGACATGAGTGACGTTGAGTTGGCCATGCCCACATGGTCACATGACTACTGAGCCACACCTACCCAGCGGTAGTCATTAGGGCAGAGAACTGGCTGTTAAATTATTTGAATCCCACCACTGCATGGATCTACCATTCCAAACATGATTCACCTTTGAAATACACATTGAGCTCCATCACAAATTAGTGAGTAATATGTTCCACACTTACTAGTGGCCCTGAAAGTCCAACACCTGGGGCTCCTCTATCTCCTGGTTGACCTGGAACACCTGGGGCGCCTCGATCTCCCTGACAAGGACAGGTGACATAGTGTATATTTCAATAAATTTATTTTACAGACCTATTATATTCATTATGTTATATCCATGTTACGTTAGAACACAGTCTTCTCTACATGATCTGCAACCAAACAAGACAAACACAGACTTCAACAGATAATTAGAACTGCGGAAAAAACAAGGGCTACCAACCTGCCTTCCATTGAGGATCTGTATACTGTACGAGTCAAAAAGAGGGCTGTGAAAATATTTACATGCCCCTCACATCCTGGACATAAACTATTTCAACTCCTACCCTCAAAACGACATATAGAGCACTGCACACCAGAACAACTAGACACAAGGACAGTTTTTTTCCCCCAATTGCCATTCACTCTGCTAAACAACTAATTCCCACAACACTGTCAAATAATTTACTAAGACTGCATTACTATTATTCTTACCTTCCTTACTAGTATCTATCTTTTCCCACTTATTATTATAACCATGTTGCTTGTATCTTTCAATTGTTTTTTATATCCTAGTACGATTTGATTGCTTATTAGTAACCTTGACTATCACTAAGTGTTGTATCTTTTTATTCTTGATGAATGTATTTTATTCTCCTTATGTACACTGAGAGCATATACACCAAAGACAAATTCCTTGTGTGTCCAATCACACTTGGCCAATAAATTATTCTATTCTATTCTATTCTATTCTATTCTATTCTATTCTATTCTATTCTATTCTATTCTATTCTATTCTATTCTATTCACTGAATGGTGAGTTATAGGAAGAATGACTTATCAAAAGTGCTTATTAAACTGAGTCCCAAAGGTGCTTTTTGAAGAGGCAACTGAACTTTCTTGTTTTTTCTTTGAAGGATGCTTCTCATCCAAGAAGCTTCTTCAGCTCTGAAGAAGACATTTCCCTTTTTTTTTTAATTTGATTTATATGCCGCCCTTCTCCGGAGACTCAGGGTGGTTTACAATGCGCTAAGCAACAGCCTTCATCCTTTTGTATATTTTATACAAAGTCAGCTTATTGCCCCCACAAACTGGGTCCTCAATTTACCTACCTTAGAAAGGATGGAAGGCTGAGTCAACCTTGAGCCTGGCGAGATTCGAACCTGCAGTAATTGCAGGCAGCTGGTCTTAATAACAGGGTGCTTTAGACCACTGTACTACCAAGGCTCTTCTTGGATGAGAAGCGAAACGTCTTCAAAGAAAAACAAGTAAGTCTAGTTGCCTCTTGAAAAAGCACCTTTGGGACAACCGTGACCTGGATGACTGAGAATCTCCATAGACATTTATTAAACTGAGATTATGTATTAGATATTTTCAAGTTATGATTAATGCAGAACCAGTTTGGTGTAGTGTAAATGGCTCCACACTAGAAACTGGGAGACTGAGTTTTGATCCTACCTTAGGTACAAAGCTAGCTGAAAAACCATGGACCAGTCACTTTTCCTCAGCCCTAGGAAGGAGGCAATGGCAAACCATTGCTGAATTCTTGCCAAGAAAATTACAGGGACTGTTTCAAACCTTACTAGTAGTCTATTATGAGTCAATAACCCTTCCACTCTCAATCTTACTAGGTTATTCTTTTGGATATGAAATTCATCCTGTTATATGTTAGAGGATAAGTAAGTAAGTAAGTAAGTAAGTAAGTAAGTAAGTAAGTAAGTAAGTAAGTAAGTAATACAGAAATAAAAGTAGGGATGGCTAGATATGATTAAGGTGATTTTTACTGTTCTTTGTCTTTCCAATTTGAAAGTAATTCCATCTTATTCCTATATTTTCATTTTTACAAAGAGTTGTGGGAATATAAAGATGTATACATTCATGCATTTTACATGAATGTCTCTTTAAACTTACATTTTTGCAAATAAGTTCCTTACTGGACAGAAAAGATAGAATTTATCATCAGCATTATTTCCTTGTTTCTTTCTTTTCTTTTTTTTAATTTCTAAACTACTGCAGACTTTAGCAGAAAAAATAATTTTGTTCTTGGTTCTACATAGGTTTGAGGAACTGTTGTAGTATGTGGGTATAACTACACTGAAATGTAAACCTAATGAACTCATCTTTCAGTGTTAAAAACATGTAACACTTATATTTAACAATTGTGGAAATGCTGGATTTTTTTAGCTGTATATAATATAATTGAAAATTTATCACAAAGATGATTCACGTTCTTTTTAATGCTTTAAAACAAATTGCATTTATTACTTCTCAAGAGGTAAACACTCACTTGAAATAGAGTGGAATCCAACGTAAGTCATTCAAAAAAAAAAATTCAAATTTGTGGAAAATTTCATTTTCATCTCTGTGACCTTCACCTTTAAATCAATATTTGCACTGACAAACTAGAAATGGCTATTTTGCAATTAAAAATGAGTTCCAGTTTAAAAAAAGATAAAACTGATATTTCATTATCAGCCCCCAATTGTTTTACAAGCTGCTGTGTTTAATGCTGCCCCCATACTACAATATCAGAGCTTTTGTGTTGTATCTATCAGATCTCATCTCTTGCCTTTGTAAATGGTTGAAAATGAAGCTGGTTTTAAAAATCCTTTTCCAGATTTCAATCCCTTCCTCTAATTTGCTGCAATGGGGGCCAGCTCTCTTGTACCATTATGATCAAAGTCTGTGATTAGTGGATTCCCTTGCCTTACTCACTCACTCACACACACACACACACACACACACACACACACACACACACACACACAGCTGTGCCAGAAAACAAAGGTACATCTGCCTTTCCTTCTGTGGGAAGGTCTTCTGAAAAGTGGGGTGGGGGAAAATAGGGCAACAGTTTCATAGCACTTCCTATTGCTTGGATTAGAAAGGGAAAAGGAAGGAAGGGAGCAGGGGTGGGCCGCTGGAGATTTGCACGGGTTCGGGAGAACCTCTAGCTAAGATTCGGTGCAATTTGGAGAACCCCCAAATCCCCCTCCTGGCTGGCCCCTCCCACCCCACCCCACCCCTGCCAGGAGTCCCCCACACAACCCGTTTTGGATGCAGGTAAGTACAGGGTGTGCACAGAGGCTCAGGAAGAGTGAAAAACAGGCCTGCAGGAAGTTTGGCCTCCAGAGCCTGGGGAGGCCGTTTTCGCCCTCCGGGAGGCTCGAGGAAAGCCTCCGGAGCCTGGGGAGGACAAAAACAGTCCCGTCCCCCTGCCATGGTGCAGGAGGCCGACTAGGCCACGCCCACCCAGAAACCAGGCAGAGTATCCCTTGCTAAAATTTTTGAAGTCCACCCCTAGAAGGGAGGGAGGGTGGAAGGAAGGGAGGAAGGAAGGGAAGAAGGGAGGGAGGGAGGAAGGAAGGAAGGAAGGAAGGAAGGAAGGAAGGAAGGAAGGAAGGAAAAAAGCAATGTTGTTGTAGTTATGGCTCCTCTGTTGAACATAACACAAGATTCCATGGCCAGAAGTGACCATACATGGACTGAACAGCATTTTTACAACCAGCAGAGGTGGGAAGTCATTACATCTGATTGAGAGACCTTGGGTAGAGAATTCATCTGAGCAGGGTAGGGGTAATAGATGACATCTTTCATTTCTGTCCTCCTGAAATAATGTCTGGCCAGCCCTGTTCGTCTGCAAATGCATCTCAGTTTATCATAGGACGGCAAAGCAGGTACTCACCTTAGGCCCAAAGGATCCAGGTAAACCTGGTGGACCTCTTTCACCCTAGAAAGACACACAGATATAAAAGAAGTTAACACCATCTTCCCAACAGGAAAGCCAAATGCATCCATTTATTAGACCTCTGAAAACGAACATGAATTCCAACCCTGAAACTGCTCATTCTCAAGGACACGCATGTGAGGAACCCATTCAGGGGTGACCTCCTGGGGGTTTGGTAGGGTTCGGGCGATCCTCTAGCCAACGATCGCCGGAGTTTGGTGAACCCCCAAATGCCACCCCTGGCTGGCCACGCCCACACCCACCCCGCCCTTCCCACCCTGCCTCGCCCCTCCCAGGAGTCTCCACATGGCCTGTTCATCATTCCAGATAAATACAGGGGGCCGCGTGGAGGGCAGTGGTGGGTTTCCCCTGGTTCACACCGGTTCTATAGAAGCGGTAGTGAAACTGGTGGGAGGCTCTGCCCACCGACCCCAATGTCATCAAAATGCTTCTGTACATGCGCTTGCACAGAAGAGCGTGTGTGCGCGCGACCCCATTGCGAACTGGTAGTAAAGGTAAGTAGAACCCACTCCTGGTGGAGGGTCTGGGAGGGCAAAAAACGGGCCTACCGGAGGTTCCAGAAGTCCAGAAACAAGCCTGTTTCTGGCCTCCAGACCCTGGGGGAAGCTGTTTTAGCCCTCCCAGAGGCTCAAGGAAATAATAATAATAATAATAATAATAATAATAATAATAATAATAATAATAATAATAATAATAATATGTTCAAGTCCGGCAAATTTAGAATTTCTAAAGGGCTACCCCGCTATTTAGAAATTCTAAATTTGCCAGACTTGAACATTTTGACTCTACAAAAAACCACCTTACTCGGAAGAGCTTATATCCTCCGACGATACCTTAACAGTTCCTAGGTCCTTGGTTAGGACTCGAGCTGCTGAGCTATTAACCAGCCTCAAAGGCTGTGAATCTCACTAAAGATTAAATAATAATAATAATAATAATAATAATAATAATAATAATAATAATAATAATTTGGAGTGAAATGATAATACTTTGTGTACCAAGTAATCAGATTTTCTTTTTCAAACTGAACAGAATGAAATAGGGGCCTTTAAGTTTGAGGAAGTAATTTGCATATCCTCTTTTAGAGGGAGACCGATTGACAGTACTCATTTCCTATGTGTCCGTCAAATTCCTTTAATCTCCTCCGCTATCTTCTTTTTAGAGTGAGATGGGTGGCATATATATTAAATAAATGCATAAATATTGTTTGTTTCCTAAAAGCCTAATCAATATTTCGTCTGCAGTCTTCCAATAATTAGCTTCTCTTTGGAGTCAATTGTATGGGATGCTTAATAAATTTTCTTCTTCTAAATTTACACGTAGGCTCTGTTTGCACATATCTCACTTAGTTTTAACTTTATTTAGGGTTTGGCGCGCATGTGTGTGTGTGGGTATGGCATAACACTTCTACAAACCCAGCTTATTGGGTTCGTTGCAGTAGTGGGTTTCAATTTTTTTTAAAAAAAATTGATTTATATGCCGCCCTTCTCCGGAGACTCAGGGCGGCTTACAATGCGCTAAGCAATAGCCTTCATCCTTTTTGTATATTTATACAAAGTCAGCTTATTGCCCCCACAAACTGGGTCCTCAATTTACCTACCTTAGAAAGGATGGAAGGCTGAGTCAACCTTGAGCCTGGCGAGATTCGAACCTGCAGTAATTGCAGGCAGCTGGTCTTAATAACAGGGTGCTTTAGACCACTGTACTACCAAGACTCTTAGCAAATTTAGTTTGCTACTGGTTTGCTCATGCGCGCATGTGTCCATGCATGCACTACGCTTTTGCGCATGCACAGAAGTGTCCGGGTGGGTGGGCGGAGCTTCCCACCACCGCTGCTACCGGTTCGCCCGATTCGGGGCGAACTGGTAGCAACCCACCACTGGTTCGTTGATGATTCAGTGTAGTTCATGAACCCAGAAAAGCAGCTATGTCAATCACTAAATCATTGGCAAACACAACCGTTGAATTACAGAGAAGCTTGCCTAATTGTGTTTGCAGGAGTTCACCAATTTTGTGCTCTCGTCTTTAATTTCATAATTTGTTCCAACCTATTGTTCTTCCAATTTCAGTTTCTTTCCTCTAACGGTTGCCAGGATGCAGAAGGATGCATGCAACCCAATCAAATTAAAACTTGACAGGAATGAATAATAGTAGCAGCATTTCTGACATAGTCTTTTTAATATGCTTCTTCCTGATATTGTGTTTCTGGGCAACAGTTCATAGGAGAAGGGATGACAGCTGAAAATGCAAATTTTTAAAAAAATTGTTCAAGTATACCAATGACAAAGTAGTAGAGAATACTGTGGAATAGAATTATAACTCACAAAATGAGTAAATTGGTTCAATCGAACCATTCCAAAACTGACAAGCTTTTGTTGATCAGTTACTAAGTTGTGCCTGACTCTTTGCAACCACACGGCCCACGGCATGCCCGACCCCCCCCCCTCCTAATTCTCCACTGTCTCCTGGAGTCTGCCCAAATTCATATTCATTGTGTCAATGATACTAATTAACCATCTCCTCCTCGGCCATCTCCTTCTTCTTTTGCCTTCCATCTTTCCCAACATCAGCTTCTTTTCCAATGAATCCTCTCTTCTCATTAGGTGGCCAAAGAACCTAATTCAACTTCAGCATCTGTCCTTCCAAAGGACAGTCAGAGTTGATTTCTCTTAGGATGGACTGATTTGATTTCCTTGCAATCCAAGGGAGTCTCAAGAGTTTTCTTAAGTACCGTATTTTTTGGAGTATAAGACACAACTTTTTTCCCCCCAAAAAGAGGGTGAAAATCTGAGTGCGTCTTATACTCCGAATGTAGCCCTGCCCAGCTTCTCAAAATGGAGGTTTCAGAGGCTGAAAAAAGCATCAGAAATGAAGCTTCAGAAAAGAAGCCCCCAAACAGAGCTTCAGAAAAGAAGCCCCCAAACAAAGCTTCAGAGGCTTTTTTTCTGAAGCTCTTTTTCGGAGGCTTTCAGAGGCAGGAAAAAAAGTTTTGTTCTGAGTTTCAGAAGTTTCAGAAGCAGAAAGAAAAGCAAGGCATAGAGCTCACAACCAAGGAACCTGTTGCTAAAATTCACCTCTGGGAACAGCTGATTGGCGGTATTCCAGGAGACCGATCCACCTGCCAATCAGCTTTTTTCTTTTTTTCCTCCCCAAAAACTAAGGTGCGTCTTATACTCCGGTGCATTGTATACTCTAAAATATATGGTAAGTATTTGCTTGCACAAGTTTAGGAATTAAATTTACCCTTTCTCCATCTCGACCCTTTCCAGGTAATCCAGGTTCTCCAACAGCTCCTGGTTCACCTGTAGGACCAGGTGGACCTGATTTTCCTTCCTTACCAGGTTCTCCCTGCAGAAGAGACAATGTGAATAGATGACAATTAGGACAGGCTACGAGGCAGGCAGTATCTTCTGCTTATTTCATTAATCAACATCAAAGGTTTTCACTCAGACTGGGAAGGACTCTGGATTGCTCATCACCTGGTAAATAAAGAAGCCAAGACAAAATTCTAGAACTTTCTCCTAAAAACTTTGTGGAAATCAATATAAGCACTTCAGTATTTGGATTGCAAATATTTATTTACATCGCATGGATTTTTAATAACCTCATTGTGCCAGTTTTCCTTCAAGCATGGAATTTATTCAGTTTATCCATCCATTATCTACTTGCATGACAAAGAAATAATGAAACCAAGTGATCACTAATGAGGTAAATATAGGATGTGGAAAATACATCCTTAAAACAATTTTGTGGCCTGGAAGCCGCAATCCCCTCCATCTGCCAAATCAGAGGAGGAGGAGGCATGGAAGTCAGGGCCAGCATCATGGCAACCTGAGAACTCTGAGGGGGAAGAGGGAATGGAGCTGGCAGAGAGAGAGAGAGAGAGAGAGAGAGAGAGAGAGAGAGAGAGAGAGAGGAGGTGGAGCCTGGGCCATCCGTCAGCCCTCAGATGAAAAGTCAACAGCCCCCAGGTCTGGAGGTGGCTGATGAGAAAGAGGAGGAACAGCTGGGTCCAGTGCCTGACTCACGGATGCACAGAAGGCAGAGGAGAGGAGAGCAGTGGAAATCTATGGGCCGGACCTTGGGGTGGAAGAACCACCACTGCTAGCGAGGCCCCACCCTAGCTCTGGGGATAAAAGGAGGGGGCAGAGATGAATAGATGTGGCAGACAACTATTCATTTTCCAGCTGGATGGACTTGTTAGCCTGCGAGAGAAACTCCTAAGAAAAGAATCTTTTGAGTTCACATCAGAAGGTTTGTGGTGTTTGGGGAGCTGGGTCAGAACAGGCTAGCAAAATGAGCTATAGTGGTGCAGTGCTGCAGGCTACTTCTGCTGACTGCCGGCTGCCAGCAATCTGGCAGTTCGATTCCCACTGGCTCAAGGTTGACTCAGCTTTTCATCCTTCCAAGGTTGGTAAAATGAGGAGCTGTATTGTTTGGGAAGGATCCTTCCCTTCCCCACCATCCAGTCAGAGCTGAAGAAGCTTCTTGGATGAGAAGTGAAACATCTTCAAAGCAAAATAAGAAAGTCCAGTTGCCTCTTGAAAAAAAAGCACCTTTAGGACTGACCAAAAACCAGTGATTTTGGTATGATGATCTCAAAAAGACCCTGTGTAATGATGATGTCATCACAAATGGAACAATTATAAAATCATATTGTGATGTCTGGCACAAGTATCCAGGGTGTACCATTTGCATGATGAGATCATCAGACATACATCATCATTTGTCCTCCTTTGTCACCCCTGCAGATGTCCGTGGTTTTGGAGGAGCCAATATCGCAACAGCACCCAATTTCAGATCTTGGAAACAGAAATGCTAAATCCTCCCTTTACTGCAGACATTTGGACTGTCCATGTGAAGGCTAGCAAAAGGAAAAGTATGTATCATAATTTTTTTCTGATTTTGAAGCCGAAGAGGCAGAGTCTCAGCCTGTAGTTAGGTAGCAAATACGCTATGAGCTTCCTGGGAATGATGACTGAGACCCAATGATTGAAGATGATGATTACCAATTTGGAGAATAAGGAGTCGAATCTTCAACTTGGGAACCTGGAAGCCCTAAAACACATGTCTAGCTAAGGAGGGCTGAGCAGCCAACACTGGCATACCTCCTTTAGAGGACAAGGCATTCAATCCTCTAATTCCGTGACGGCGAACCTATGGCACACGTGCCCAAAGTGGCACGTGGAGCCATGTCGCCTGGCACGCGCGGTGTCGCCCGTTCCTCTTCCGGGTTTCTGGTACGCATGCACGCACGACAATCAGCTGGCCAGCTGATTGTCGCATGTGTATGCACACCAGAAACCCGGAAGAGTAGCTGGTTGAACCCGGAACTTCAGTAGCTGAAACCAGGAGTTCATTTTTGGGCACGTGCATGCGTCCTGGGCTGCTACTCTTCCGGATTGTGGCCCAGAGGCGCGCACACGCACACACACACACACACACACACTCCCTTGTTTGCCATCACTGCTCTAATTATACAATGATTCAAACTCCTTTCCTCTAGTTGGAATCGGAAGTGGGCTTTGCATACTGTAGCAACTGGTTCACCCAGCTCCGGAAATGTGAACGCGTATCAAACAATGCAGCAATTTGCTCGCGCACACTGTCCACATATGCATGCAGTGTCAAAAACACAGTGATATAGGATGGGATTGTGCCCACCCGCAGGTCGTCCCTACCGGTTCACACAAACCGGTCTGAACCAGCTCTGGTTGCAATGTTAGACCTGCATTTCTCTGGCTTCACATCCTTGATTTCTCCTTATTCCTTGTCCTACAAGCAGTTGTTTGGATTACAACCCCCAGCCTGGATATTGTAGACTTCTTTGGCCTTAGACTATCAGACAGTCTCTTCTTGGCTGTGTTTAAACCACAGCTACAAACTACAAGAAGAGCTTCCCTGCAGAGCTTTCTCTATCCAATTTACAACTGATAGCTCTAGCATTATCTATTATGGCTCAGCTAATAAAACTGTCTGAAGAGTGCTAATTGCTACCCTGCTTACTGCTGTTCAGCTAGTACAGGACAATATTTGACATGTACAACATCAGATAGAGGAGATAAAATAGTGTACGGGTAACTGCTTTATTTAATGCATAATAAGGTTTGCATATTATTTAAGCAGTATCTTTAGCAAGGCAAAATGATGACACATACAGGGTAATTTCATCAGGCAAATGCCACCGTTACGTACTAGCATCACAATGTTTGATGCCAAGTATAAGATACAGCATTTGATGACATTATACAGGTAGTCCTTGAGAGTGGTGTAGTGGCCTAGAGGTGGAGCTCTCGCCTGACAATCAGGAGGCTGTGAGTTCGATCCTAGGTAGAGGCAGATATTTCTCTCTCTGGACACAATGAGAATATATCTGCTGAACAAAACTCCTCATTGGCGACAGGAAAGGCATCTGGCCAGTAAACACTCAGCTCCATTTAATGACCATTCATAGTTATGAAAGCACTGAAAAGACTGACTCCTCACCCTTACGACCACCCCAGTGTCCCCTATTGTATATTTACAATGGTTGCGCAACATCCCCAAATCATGTGATCCCCATTTGCAACCTTCCCAGGGATCTTCCAACAGCAAAGTCAATAGTAGAAGTCAGATTTGCTTAATGATATCATGATTTGTTTAATGACAATGGTGATTTGCTTAATAACAATGGCAAAAAGATCATTAAATCAGGCAGAACTCTTTTAATGACTTAGCGAAGATAACCAAATGTGGCCATAAATCAAGGACTACCTGTAATTCTTTTAATGTTTAACCCACACCCTTTCCCTACTGCAAATAACCATTACACTTTAGCTGTGGATCCATCTTTTCACCTTTTCTCCTTTTTCTCCATCAATTCCTGGCTGACCATCAGCTCCTGGTATACCCTGTAAAGAAAATAATATGCAACAAATCAAATTTTGCTATTGAACAGGTTGATTGGAAATGATATGAGCTTAATTCAGGTGTGTGAAAAATTAGATTATTTGCAACAATAAACACGAAGAGTTTGGTCTAACGGTTAAGGCACCAGGCTAGAAAACAAGGCACTGTGAGTTCTAGTTCCACCTTAGGCCTGAAATCCAGTTGGGTGACTTTGGACCAATGAGCAAGAAATTGTGATTTGTAACCCTGCCTTAAGCTCTGAAAGCAAGCTTGGTGACTCAGGGCCAGTCACTATATCTCAGCCCAGCTCACTTCACAGGGTTGTTGTGATGAAAATAGGAGGAGAAAGTGTGTTGGATAGGTTAACTACCTTGAGTTATTTGTAAAAAAAAATAATAAAGGTAGGATACAAATAAATAAATGAACAAATAAACAAACTAATGGAAATTATTTGTAATCATCCCTTTAATTACTTCCCATGAATATTATGTCGTGGTATTTTTATTAAATGTTCCACGTTTATTCCCTTATGACATTTGTACATCATTTCCCATTAAAATAATATCTCCAAACTGTTTATCATAAAAATTTGTATGCTACATTGTGCAGCAAATGCTGCACTTTTTCATCCAAGAGCAATTAAAGACATCCTCGCAGCTGCATGTTGAAGTAAAATATAGCTTTGTGTCTTGCATGTTTACAACAGACTCCAATCCTTCTTCAAAGAATGTGACCCGGGTCCCATCGCTCTTTCGAAGCGGAGAGAAAAAGGATAAGAAAACAGCAAGGATCATTTTGGCACACAAAGTTCCTTTCCTTTTATTGGGAAGATGACTTGTTCTGACAAAATGGCGCTACATGGAAACAGCCAGAGAAATATTTCAGAGCCTTTTAGGAAATCTGCTCCTTGCAGTTACTTTACAGGGAGGGAGGCAGATTCCAGATGCATGTTGAGAAAAAAAATCTTGAATCATTAGAACTGTTTAAACGGACTGCAAGAAAGGGGTTGGACTCCTTTTCGTTGGATGAGTTTAACAGATTAACAGAGTTGGAAGAGATCTTGTAGGTCATCTAGTCCAACCCTCACCCAAGCAGGAGACCCTACACCATTTCTGACAAATGGCAGTCCAATCTCTTCTTGAAAGCCTCCAGTAATGAAGCTCCCACAACTTCCAAAGGCAACTTCTGTTCCATTGGTTGATGGTCCTCACTGTCAGAAAATTTCTCCTTATTTCCAGGTTGAATCTCTCTCCTTGATCAGTTTCCATCCATTATTCCTTGTCTGGCCTTCAGGTGCCTTGGAAAATAGCTTGACCTCCTCCTCTCTGTGGTAGCCCCTCAAATATTGGAAGACTGCTATCCTGTCTCCCCTGGTCCTTCGCTTCATTAGACTAGCCGTGCCCAGTTCCTGTAACCGTTCTTCATATGTTTTAGTCTCCAGTCACCTAATCATCTTGGTTGCTCTTCTCTGCACTTTTTCTAGAGTCTCAACATCTTTTTTATAGTGTGGTGACCAAAACTGGATGCAGTACTCTAGGTGTGGTCTTACTAAGGCTTTATAGAGTGGTATTAGTACCTCACTTGATCTTGATTGTATCCCTCTGAAGAAAAAACTACATAGTACCCATCATGGATGCTTTCATTGGCATTTCAGCACTGAGTCGGGGACTGGATTCAATGGCCTTAGTGACCCCTTCAAATCCTAAAATTTTATGATTCTGTAAATTCTAATAAATCTAGTAAAATTTCTCCAAATGTTTGGCCATTTCCATCAAAGTCTATGGATAGATCCGAGCTAGTTGGAGCATTTTCAAATGCAATGCAAATAGTCCTCAATGTACAACCACACAAGCTTGGAATTTTGGTTGTAAATCATTGAAGTCATAAGTCATGTCACCATGTGACTGGACTTGATTTTATGACAGTTTTATGACAGTTACTAAATGAGTCATGTGATGATTAAGCAAATCACATGATTGTATAGTCCAAAACCATCTTATCCAATAGGAGCTTTTTGCTGGAAAATAGCAAAATAGTTGCAAAGCACAATTACATGACTGAAAGATGCTGCAACCCATCATAAATGTGAGTTGGTTGCCAAGCAGCCAAAATACCCCTCACTGTAAGGGATATGTAGCAGTTATAAATTTGAAGATGGGACATAAATAACTTTTTTTTCAGTCCATCATAAGTGACCAGTTGTAATTTGAGAACTAATAAGATGGGTTTCCATACTGTGCAAGACATATACAAAAGAAGGAGAAGAAGAGGAGAAGAAAAGGAGGAGAAGACATATACAAAAGAAGGAGGAGAAGGTCAAAGAACACGAGGCAGACCCAGAAGAGGATAGAGAGACAACATTAAAGGCACACTACCACAGCATCAAATAACAGTGGCTGAGGCTTCCAGAAGACCAAGAATCAGAACTTTGTATCTCCCTTGACATCTGAAGTGGTAAAAGAGGAAGAAGAAGAAGGAGGAGGAGGAGGAGGGGGGTGGAAAACAGGTTTCAAGGAGGAAATAATGCAGGTTGTAGGAGCAGTTGATGGAGGTAAAATTCTATCCCCTTCAAAGGTGATAAACTTGTGCCACCAGAACAATCAGTATGGGTTTAGCTGTTGACCAAATTCAGAATTACTCTTCTGTCAGATAAGAAACTATTTCCTTGCCACTGTATACGTACCACATTCCCAGGCAAACCACGTGGGCCAGATGGTCCTTCAGGTCCAGGGGGACCCTGTTAAAATAAATCATAGCCACAGGTTTGAAGAATATATTGATGCTCATACCCAACATTTATTCCCAATATCTGTTGTGGCTCCGACCCCCGAGCCCATCTTATCGGAGGAAGAAGGCTCCGAACATGAAGGAGAGGAGCCGGCCAGGCCTCCCTCTCCAGGCCCCTCCTCTCTGGCAATGCCTCAGGTGTCTGCCGAGGGAGAGGAGATTGACCAGGAGCCAGGTGTCTCTGATGACAGCGATGAGGGGGATAAGTCGTTCCTGGATCCACGCCAACAAAGGCGAGATAAACGTTTGCAGCAGATGAGGAGGTGTGCCAGGGATTAAGCTGAGTCACTGGACCACACCCCACAGGCTATATAAGAGAGTGTGGTGGCCATTTAGACTCTGTGACGGACAAAGCTAACTTCTGGCTAGTCACTTTGTACAACGCCTGATCTGCTGAAGATTTCTGTTTGAGCTGGACTGTTTTTGAAAACTGTGGGTATTTGTTGGTGTTATCTGGTGGAGGAACACTCCCTCTTCTTGTAGTAAAGCACTTGGCAGACAGTTATCGTATTGCTGCCAAGTTCCTGATAATGAACCTTGTGTGTGCCGAGTACTTCTTTAACCCCTGGCTGGCTGTTTGTGTGTGTGTGGGGACGGGGACAGAACAATATCAACATTGCAATGACGCTGGTTCAGATATGGAAAAGCTCTTAAGTATCCAAGTGTTTGTTAAACCTTGATCTACCTAGAAAAGAATATATATTCTTAAGGCAGTTACTTACAATTTCTCCTGGAGGTCCAGGTTGACCTACTTCCCCTTCTTGTCCTTTCAGACCCTAAAGAAAAGAAACAAAGGTTCAGTCTAGTAGATAGAAGAGTCAAAGAGGCAGAAGCTCAGGCAGTCAACAAAGCAAGTTGACCTCATGCCAAGATAGCTGTGGAAGGAGCTTTCATAGCTGAAGGAAAATAGTGCTGCTCCTTGGTTTCATTCACTAAAAGATAATAACACCTGAGCATCAAGCTGAGATACTTAGGTCTTTATCATCTGATTTTAAAGGATATTATTTGTTCAAAAGGAACAGAAGCAAAAGGAAAGGAGAAGTGTTAAGGGCATCCATTCCTGCTCAGCAATCCACTTAAAAGAACTTGGAGATGTGATAACAATAAGATGAATAGCAAATGAAAGTTATAATGTTGTCGGTCGCAACAATCTGGCCAACAATCTGGCCAACCAAGAAGAAGACACAGATGATACTTTCAAACACAAATAGCAGATCTTTTTTTAAAAAAATGAAGAAGAAAAAAGTTACATTTATGGAAGATATTTATTACTCTGATATGTTTGTTCATAGTGATCATAACAATTATATTGGACTTTCCATGACCAGCAATTGATTATACTGGAAAAGCATGAAGTCTTTCTCATGATCAACAATAGCTGTTCCTAGAATCTTAAATTCAGTCAGAATGAGTGACAAATTACATTTGCTTATTCTATATTCAAGTACACATAGTTAAAGTCAATACAATTTATATATACATATATTTATTCCTACTGAAAATTAAAAAAAAAAAAACACTGAAAAATTGATTTGATGATTAGAATTATTTGGGATTATGGAAACAATACAGACAAATTTAATCTTAGAATATGTGTTTGATGTATTTTTTTTACTTCTATCTATAAACAATGGATGTTTGTTTTTATATTATTTCAGAAAATCAAGATCATCTTAGATATATTTATCCCCACTGAATCAGTTCCATTCCGAAGCTCATTCCATATTCTCTAACCATTGTGATTTCACTCCGAAGATGGGAATAGAGAGAGAGAAAGAGTGAGATGGATGGATATTAACTTGTAAACCTCTTAAAGATCTGTTCTAGTTGTTTATCATCTGACTTTGAAGGAGACCACTGAAGTGAGCATGTCCTCTTGAAGCATTGGGAATGGGATGGCCATCTCCTCACATGGTCTAAGCATGCAAATCCATACAGAAAAGACAGCTCAGTTGGGATTGCCAATTCAGGCAGTACAAGAGGACTTTAGGTTAGCTGTATCAACGTCTTAAGCAGTGGTCCTATGAATAGTTTGTATCACCCTATCATATATTGGACTGTTGCCTTCTGGCAGAAGATACAGAACAATTTAAACTCGGACTACATGTTTTCTGAATAGTTTTTATCCCAGAGCTATAATTGCACTCAACAATGAACTAAAGGGCCACCATCAGTGAGCTGTTGGACAGCATTACTTGGTCTGTTGTGTGGATGTTTGGGTGGTTTAGGGGTGGGGAATTTGTGGTGGGTGGGGGTGTGTTTGGGGATTGTTATGTGTGTTGGACCTGGTCTTTGGGTGTTAAGTGAATTTCGTTGTTTGGGTATACTGTGTATACACATACAATAACAATAAAGTTATTATTATTATATATCAATATATGAACTAGTTTAGTGGTTTCATTTTAGCTTAATGTACCTGTTGCCCAGCTGGTCCGATTGGACCCTGTTCTCCTGGAACACCTTGTTCTCCCTATAGAAAGGAAGAGGAAGAAAAAGAAACACACACAAATGATCTCAGTTTTATGTAATTTCCCCCCACACTGTAGTGAATCTGAGTATCTTGATCTAAAAAAAGAGATATTCTTTTAGCAGCAGAAAAAGTTCATCATTAAGAGCCAAATGAGGGTATTTGATCCTGGGTAGATCAGAGATAATGATTGGGATGATCTGTGGTAGATAAGAAACAAGACAGGCACAGACTTCAGAGGATAATTAGAACTGCAGAAAAAACAATGGCTACCAACCTGCCTTCCATTGAGGAGATGTATACTGCATGTGTCAAAAAGAGGGCTGTGAAAATATTTAGACCCCTCGCATCCTGGACATAAACTGTTTCAACTCCTACCCTCAAAACAACGCTATAGAGCACTGCACACCAGAACAACTAGACACAAGAACAGTTTTTTTCCCCGAATGCCATCACGCTAATTTCCACAACACTGTCAAGTTATTTACTAAGACTGTATTCCTATCATTATTCTCATCCTTCCTATTACCTATCTCCATTTGTACTTATGACTATAACCTTGTTGCTTGTATCTATATAATTTATATTGTTTTATTTAGTTTCGCTAGTATGATTTATGTTGATTGCTTATTTAATATCCTATGACTATCACTAAGTGTTGTATCTTATGTTTCATGATGAATGCATTTTTATGATGACTATGATTATGGTTTATCATTTATAGCTTTTATGTACACTGAGAGTTTATGCACCAAAGACAAATTCCTTGTGTGTCCAATCACACTTGACCAATAAAGAATTTTATTCTATTCTATTTTGTAGATTTTTTTATGAGCAAATTTCAATAATAGATTGTTAAAAGAGGGTCTTGAAGTTTAACTTTGCTATCGTTTAACAACATTTTTTCCTCATTTATTCAATGTATGACAGGTCAATCAGGTTGCAAATAGATATAGAAGTTTATAAATTTGGGACCTGTTCTGCAAGAGGGGGAAGCTATTATTGTTGCAATAGATTTGTCAGTGTTCAACTAGGGGAGAATAATACGTGTTTTTGTTTTTTATCCTTTTTAATTCACATTTTTAATGTTCTTGTCTAGATTTGTTTTGTCTAGATTTTTTTCTTTTGGATCTTGTATCTTAATCTCTTGAATAAAATAAAAATGTATAAAAGCATTAGGTTAGTTTTTTTTTTAACCTTCTCCTGCACCATAACCATTTTGAAACCTAGAAAAAGGGAATATCTGAGGGACATGCCTCTCCCCAGTGATATCAGCTTGCCCCATTAGATCTGGCAGAGAAGGCACGCGGTGACTACCATCGGCTACAGATCTATATTTAATGACTCCAGGCCTTTCTGTCATGGTGCATTCCTTATGGAACATTCTTCCCCCTAAAATTAGATTCGCTCCATCCATTTTGATATTCTGGAAATCCCTCAAAACCTGGTTACATGATCACGCCATGAGTTCAACGGGAGATATGCTCAGACGGTTCCATTGCTAAATATTCATTCTCATCCTCTCTTTGACTGGGGTTAGTATATTTGTTTGGATAATGTTTCTTTTCATCTGGATTTTATGTTTTTATATTTATTATTCAATTCTTATACGCCACTCAGAGTCACGTTTTGTGAGATGGGCAGCTATGTAAATAAATAAAATTCCAGACCACAAGACGGCCCTAGTAATAACAATTCACTTTGTTTATATTCCTAAAGTTATCCATCTTAGTTGATTAATGTAAATTATTTTTTTTCAAAAACAATATTTAGAGAGAGTAGATATGATATATCTATCTACTGTGCTTCCCCGAAAATAAGACTTGGTCTTATATTAATTTTTGCTCCAAAAGACCTATTAGGGCTTATTTTCTGGTTAGGTCTTATTTTTGGGGAAATCATGAAATCTCCAGAACGGTAAAGCCTACAAACTTGAAACTTGGAGCATATGTTCCTCTTGGCTTCTAGGTGCTTGCTAAAAAAGGATTTTTTGAAATGACTATATACTATATACTATTCCATATATAGTATATTCATATACAGTATATTCACATGATCTGATGGTAAGGAGTTAGATGTTCTACTCCTCCTCCCCACCTGAAAAGAACTCTGTTCCAACTGCTAGTTGCCTTATATTAACACACCCCTTTGCTAAACTGGGCGTGGCCAGCACATGACTCATCCGACCTGTGGGCTGGGACATCCCCCTCCCCCTTTGTTCCAACTGTCAGTTGTCTTATATTACCACGCTCTGATGCTACGGAGTTACACATTCTACATTAAGTTTCAGGCTTTAAGTTTCAATTTATCAAGCCCACTCACATAGTTTCATAGAGAAGCATGGGTGTCCAGCTAGTCCATGGTATATGATATATAAATAATGCATAAGTAGATACTGTACATAGATAGTTAGATCTATTCTCTGTTTATCTTCTACCATCTATCTCTATAATTTATCTTTTTAAATCATCATGCGACCTATATTTTAACTTTCTACTCATTTGAAATGGTTTATCTGAAAAGAAAGCGTATAATAATATGCTTACGGGTTCACCTCTTTCTCCACGATCACCTTTTTCACCTTTTGGCCCTTGTTCTCCCTTGAGTAAAAAAAGAAAAGAAAAAAGAATTGTATATTGGCTTAGATAAAGAGGGATAGAACTGGTAAACACGACAACCTCCGCGACAGCAGAATCATACGGCTCCTATCTGTGAAGAGATAGAAATTCATTAGCAAGCCCATTCCAGTTGCTGAATTGATTCTTCCGTTCCGGAGGTGACACTCATATTAATTACATGGCCACAGGCAACTTTGCAGGGACATGGTCTGATTCCATATTTTGTGAGAGTGGTTAAAAATAAGGTCTCCCTAGAGTCAAGTTTGACTTGTAGTGGCTTCATGGACTATGATGGAATATGCAACTGAAGGAGAAGAAGAGGCGAGGGAATGTCAGCAGGTAGGGCTGCAATTTCCCATGGTGGAGTCAGCACATTCCAGAGAGGTCCAAGACAAGAGACTGCACAGTTCTAAACTGGATAGGGTGGGGAGGAAAAGGTATACCATATTTTTCAGAGTAAAAGACACACATTTTCCTCTCCTAAAAGAGGCTGAAAATTTGGGTGTGTCTTATACTCTGAATGTAACCCCGCACGGTGCTCAAAATGGCTACCAGGAACAGCTGCTGCCTTCTCTTACTCCTTCCGTGCTTTGCCTGCTTTAGTCACTGGAGCTTCTTCCAAGGATCAGCTGTGCTTTTGAAGCTGTTTTTCAGCCCCAACATGAGGGAAGCGATCTTCCGTGCTTTGCCTGCTTTTCTAATTGCTGCTCCCTCCGACAATCAGCTGTGCTTTAGAAGCTGTTTTTTAGCCCCAACCAGCCCCAACCTCAAAACCAGTGAGTGAAGTAATGTGCTGGGACTAGCCAGATGAATACCTGGTGGGCAGAATTTTTTTTCCTATTTTTCTCCCCAAAAATTAAGGTGTGTTTTATACTCCAGTGCATCTTATACTCTGAAAAATATGGCATTTGTTAGGTTAGAAGGTTATAGCTTTAGTCTGGCAAGATTCTGTCTATTAGCTTTAAACAAATAACTAGACTTCAGTAGATCTCACTGTATCATCTCTAATACTTGGACCTGATATGGACAATTTCCTGTAGTTTTCTTAGCAACACTATAGAAATGGCATGACATTGTCATTTTTCTGATGAAGTTCTGTTAAGTACACAAATTAAGCATCATTAAGTTCTAGACAACTTCCACTCTCTAATCCCCAAAAAGTCCATGAATGTTGTGCATTGTTTTTCCCAGTGGAAAAATACTACAAAACACAAATTCTACAGAAGAAAAAAAAAATGCTGTAGCAGAAATCTACCCCTCAGAAAGAGGGGTGGATGAACAGGGAACAATTATTCTACTGTTTTAAAGGGTTTTGCTAAATCTAAATATCTAAGTAAAGTACAAAGTTACAACAACACTGAAAAAAGTGACTTATGATGAGTTTTCATTTTTACGACCATTACATTTGGATGGCCATTTTTTTTTTAACTTTTAAACTATTTTTTTCTACAACCTCTTTGGCGAAGAGGTTGTAAAAAAATGCTTTCAAAAGGCTCTGACGATCCCAGCTGAGTTGCCTGATCAGCAGAGGCTTTTTAATAAACCTCTGCCAATCAGGCAACTCAGCTTGGATCATCAGAGGCATTTAAAAGAAAAAAAGGGTGTTTTTTTTAAAAAAAAGCCTTTGAAGATCCCAGCTGAGCCGCGCGATCATCAGAGGCTTTTTTTTTTTTTTTTAGGTTTGAGAAGGGTTTTTTGCTACCTCTTCTCCGAACCACCCGCCTCCATCGCTACCGGATCGGACGATCCGGTCCAAACCGGGAGCATTTCACCCCTGATGCAATCCCATTTTGCGACCTTCTGACAAGCAAAGTCAAGGGGGAAGCCAGATTCACTTAACAACTATATTACTAATTTAACAACTGCAGTGATTCATTTAACAACGGTGGCAAGAAAGGTTCGTAAATGGGGCAAAGCTCACTTCACAAATGTCTCACTTAGCAACATAAATTTTGGGCTCAAATGTGTTTATAAGTCGAGGACTACCTGTAACATGACTGCATCAATTAAATTAATCTTCAATTTATTGCGGGCATAAACCAATACAGATAATAAACAAGATAAACTTTAAGAGAGATTTTAAATAGACTATTTTTTATGAAGAACATCTGCTGCCCTCTACTGGTCTAGAGCAACATGACAGGGAAATGTGAGCTATCTAAATTAAGGCAAACTATCTGAACTGTCTTTAATTTGCTAACATTTTTTCTGATTGCTCACTTGGGAAAATATGAACAACACTTTTGCAAGCTTATAATCCCTTCTTTAACCGCAATGTTACCTAAAGTGCAGTATTTTGTAATAATTAGATTAAGGAGAAGGAGTGTACTAAGTAAAGATAAAAGGAAGCTCTTATTGTTGTAGAAACTAAGACAGGAAGTTAATCTTGGGAAGCAGCCTGATATTCCCTGTCTTCAATTGTTGTTCTTTGCTTGTTTTGAAATATTTTTTGACAGATTGGAAAGAAGATTGGAAAAAGTATGGATATTCCTGTTAAAATAGGGATCACCTGTTAAAATAGGGATCAAGAAATAACTGGATTTGCTAACCCAGACAAAAAATTCTTTTCATATATCATCCTATACACAACGATGATGTATCAACAGAATTAATCCTTTTTTGTAAGTCAACTTGCTTTCAGCAAATGAACTAAAATTGCAGAGAGGAAATGTCACTCAAGCTTTGGATTTCAATTCTGATCTATCATGGGCAATGTGAAATCTTGCTGATGGAGATAAAGGACAGATGGAACCTGGAGATTTTATTCTGATGTCCAAGTTAGGTGGACATCCATACCATCACTGGCCATTCCAGAGGTTCATTTTATCCAATTGAATGTCTAATGTTGTAAGATCCCAGATTCCTATGAGTTCTTGGCTTCCATGGATATTCGTAGGATCTTCCTTCCCATTTTAAATAGGGACTGCATGATTCTCATCAGCTTCTGTTCTTTATGTATGTCTTTTTGCAAAGTACATCAGGGGTGAAATTCAGCAGGTTCTGACAGGTTCTGGAGAACCGGTAGCGGAAATTTTGAGTAGTTCAGAGAACTGGCAAATATCACCTCTGGCTGGCCCCAGAGTGGGGAGGGAATGGGGATTTTGCAGTATCCTTCACCTGGAGTAGGGTGGGAATGGAGACTTTGCAGTATCCTTCCCCTGCCATGCCCACCAAGCCACGCCCACAGAACCGGTAGTAAAAAAAATTGAATTCCACCACTGAAGTACATGTATATGAAATGCCATTTTTTAATGTTTAATACTGTTTACCTGTGCAAGCATGTTAAATATAAGCATAACCATAGAACGTCAAAGAATTAAAAATTACTTACAGGAATACTAGGCCTTGGTGTAAATGGGGTAGTCTAGAGTGCAAACAATGGAAAGAAGAGATTTCAGTATCAGCTTTATAAAATAATAACAGCAACCACATAATGTTGATTGCACTACGGTGATAAATATGTGGTAATAGTCCTTTTTTTATTATTACTTCAAAATAGTTCAAAAATATAACATATCTCAAAGGCAATGGAAACTCATCCTACGAATGCACTGAGTGTGAGTCTCCAAAGGTCTTGACTTTCAATGCTCAGCATTACTTACTATTAATTAATTAATTAATTAATATTAATTAATTATATTATCAGTATCTCCCTGGAGGGCTACACATTGTGCAATTATGCTTCACAAAGCCAACATTTTGTAGGAGTCTATGTTGTTGTTGTTTTAACAGGCCACAGAAAACAAGTAATGCAGTTGGCTGACAGAAGCACATCTTCACCTTAAAGAACAGGAGAAACGTTGATTTTCAGAAACATCTGAAAATTCACTTCTTCCCGCTTTGTGTCCTCGTTCCATTTATAATCCTTACAGTTTTTCTTAAAGGAAAGACAGTTGTACGTGCTGTGATTTCATGGAAGGTGGTGGAATGACTTCAGGTCATACTGAACATACAGATAGACATGGTCTACAGCAGTGATGGCTAATCTTTTTGCCATCGCGTGCCAGGAGGGGTGGGTGGGGGTGGGGTCACGTGTGCCCTCACCCATAATTCTATGTGCCCTGCCCCCACGCATGCATACGTGACCCCCCATGCTCCCCCCGCTCTTGGCACATGATGGTCCAGTAGGCCCGTTTTTCTCTCTCACCTGGCTCCAGAGCCTTTCTAGGAGTCTAGGGAGGGTGAAAATGGCCTTCCCCACCCACCCTGGAGGCCAGAAATGGCCCATTTGCCAACTTCCGGTGGGACCGGAAGGCCCATTGTTTGCTGTCCTCAGCCTCCAGCGCCTCTCTAGGAGTCTGGGGAGGGCAAAAATGGCCCATTTGCCAACTTCCAGTGGGACTCGCGTGCCCACTGATATGGCTAAGCCCACCATCTGGGGCACACGTGGCATAGGTTCATCTTCACGGGTCTACAGTCTATAGTGGTGGGATTACCCCACCAGCAAATAATGGGATCTAATCCTGCTTAGTTTATTGAAATTAGCCAAGATTAACTAGGTCTCCTTATAGCTTTTTTAACTGCCATTCTACTTACTTTTCCAGGTTGACCTGGGAGGCCAGGAGCACCAATTTCACCCTAGGAAGGAAAAAGAGAGAGAGAAAGGTAAGGAGTAGGAAAGTAGAGGTAGAGAGGAAGGAAGGAAGGAATGCCCACAGAGAGGGCGCTGAGTGCCACCTCTGGCATGTGTGTCATAGGTTCGCCATCATGGGCCTAAGTCATGATTTCAGTTTTAGGAGGCTCCAAGACAGCTTTCAAGGTAGTCTATGAGTACTAGAACTAAGTGTTGTGGCTCCGACCCCCGAGCCCGTCTTATCGGAGGAAGAAGGCTCCGAAAGGGAAGGAGAGGAGTTGGCCGGGCCTCCCTTTCCAGGACCCTCCTCTCTGGCAATGCCTCAGGTGTCTCCCGACGGAGAAGAGATTGGCCAGGAGCCAGGAATCCCCGCGCAGGCACAGTCGGACAGTGACGGGGATGAGTCTTGGCTGGATCCACGCCAGCGTCGGAGAGATAAGCGCACGCAACAGAAGAGGAGGCGTGCCAGAGATTAGGCTGAGTCACTGGACCACACCCCACAGGGTATAAAAGGGAGCGTGGTGGCCAGTCAAGCCTTGTGACGAACAAAGCTGAAAGCTTCCATGCCATTCTACATTGCCGGACTTTTGCTATAGGCTTTGCTGGATTATATTTGGACTTAAGTTACTCTGTAATTATTGAACATTTTACTTTGATGTACCAGAAGCAGAGAGAAGTTATCTCTTCCCTTCGTGAGTAATAAACTCTTGGCAGCAGCCACTAGGTTGCTGCCAAGTTCCGTTATCATAAGGATTTTGTCGGCTGGTTTGGTTTTTAACTCTTGGATGTCTGTTGGTGTGTGTGTGTGGGACGGGGACAGAACACTAACTTTATTATAAAGTTACATTAAGAGAATCTTGAAAGTGTGAAAGCACATTGCTCCCCCGCCCACCTTTGCTTTCTAGGGAACTAGGGAGGATCCCTTCTAGGATGCTTTCTGTGATCCAATTCCTTTTGCTAGCTGAGAAGCCTCTTATCTCTCTATTGCCTCGGTGGCAGTTCTTCCTCCTCCTGTCTCCCATGGACAGACCGTAACAGTAACTCAAGAATGCCCATGGGAAGCCACCGTGGAGGAGTTCAAAAGGCGGAAGTCGCAACTGCACAATGGGAGTCTTCTTGTATTTTACATGTGACAACCCTCTTGAATTTTGATCCCGTGTCTTGTGGGCACCATTCTCACATTCAGCTCTGTTTTTCCAAGATTATCTCTGGCACAGATCACAAGGAACATTCCCAAGTTCTGAAGGCAGGCAAGGACTGATTGAAGCCACAATAAGCCTTTCGCTATTATTATTAGTAGAAGTAGAAAAGAGATATGCCTCCTTTGTCTAGACCGCTCAATCTTTCTTCTGTTTCTCTTATGCTCTGATTGTTATTATTATTTCCACTTCAAGGATGTATGATCTCCAGAGAGCAATACACTTGACTCAGCTGGATACTTGATCGTTTTGCTTTTGTTGATTGACACCTTCCATGCTCTGTTGGATAGCCTCCTTTTTTCTGATTTTTGCCTGCTTCAAAATTAAGATGTAACTGAAATTTGTACACTGCACATCTCATTATCCACACGACTCTGTGTGGTTTGCAAGTAAGACCCCATGAAATCCTTACAAAAATCCTTGATTTCATTAACCTGAAATTTAAACTGGGAGAAAATAGTCTTCCTTATCTTGCTTTGATTGACAGTTCTAATATCCAATCATTGAATGTTCAACAGCATAAATTTGGGAATGGCTGATTTATTGACTACCCACTGTGTTCAATGCAGATAATAATCCTATAAGCATATAAGATCCGGTGTAGGTCATACCCAAACAATGATGTCACTTACACAACAAATGAATTTATCAATGTGCATATAAACCATGGAATTTAACATACCTTTTCTCCTCTGTCACCTTTGAAGCCAGTGAGCCCAGCTCTTCCTTTGTCACCCTGTAAACACAAATAACCCAAGAGCTCATATGATGATCCTTGGTGGCAAAAATAGATCTAAAATATTGTTTACTGCAATTTCTGCTTTCAACAACAATCTATTGCACAAGTCCATTTGAGGACAAAAAAGGACCAAGGGAGCTTCTAAAAGATTCGAGGTCTTGTTAAAAAGCATGACTTCCTTTACTTGTTAGAAGGGAACAATAATTTTGCTGGGCTGGAATTTCTGGACTTTGAAATGGGAAAGAAAGCTGATTAATCAGGAGAGGATGTATCTTTGCATACTTATATAGATTACACTTTTTATTTTACTTCGGGCAGTAGCTAAAGTCCATCACTCATGTCTGATGGTGAAGTGATCAGGGTTGGAATTTCTGGACTTGATTTAAAGGTTGGATGGGGTGGGGGTTGACTTGGGGAGCATTAAGTTTGAAGAAATTCAGGGTGACTTGTCTCTTCTGTGGTTTGCCTTTTAAAACCTGGTATCACGACACAGTCTGCAAGAAGGAGGTTTGAAGGTTGTAATTTACCTCAGCAATTTTCCATTGCTGAGGTAAATGGTGCTGTGCTTCTCAGACCTTCTCAAGATATCACGAGGGACTCTGACAAGGCCTTTGAAGAATGGCATTGCCCCAAGACAAAAGTTAATTATTTCCAGGCAGTAATGAAAAGCAAAATAACAAACATCGGTCCATAATTAGTTATTTCCCAATAACTTTTTGCAATTTCTGTCAGTGGGCCTGGGGAGCCCAGAGCGGGATGGAGCGCATTAAATGGTTTGTATAAATGTGTGTTGTCACTGGGGTGAGGTGGGGGGGTGGGGGTTATTATTTTACTAATTCATTATTTATTATTTTTCATATGGTTTTATATCTAGATAAGCCGCCTTGAGTCGCCATGTGCGAGTAGGGAGCAATATAATGTTTTTATAACTAAATAAATAAATTTATATTTGATTTTATTTAATATATATTGAATTGAGTTTGAGTTTATTTAGATTTATATACCGCCCTTCTCCCGAAGGACTCAGGGCGGTGAACAGCCAAAGATAAAACACATACAATATAAAATTAAAAAAAAACAATTAAAAAAAAACATATTAAACAAATTTGGCCCATACTAATTAAAACACCCCATTTTTAAAAAAGCAAATTAAAATTAAACAATTAAAAAGAGTTAGGCCAGCCCAGCTTGTTGGAATAAAAAAGTCTTGAGGGCACGGCGGAAAGTGCGTAAATTCAGGATCCTCCGTATCTCCGGGGGGAGCTCGTTCCAAAGGGCAGGTGCCCCCAGAGAGAAGGCTTTCCCCCTGGGGACTGCCAGTCAACAATGTTTGACCGACGGCACCCTGAGGAGCCCCTCTCTGTGGGAGCATACTGGCCAGTGAGAGGCTACCGGTGGCAGAAGGCAGTCTCATAGATAGCCAGGTCCTAAGCCATGGAGCGCTCTAAAGGTGGTAACTTGGCACAGAGTCACAAACAGTTTTTTCAAATCTTGAATTGGCCAGATAAACTAATTGCTTCCTGCAAAAGCTCATGTCCCGTTTGCTTCTCTTTTATGTCTTATGGGAGGGGCCAATCATCTCCAAGCCTTACTCCCAAGTCGACCCTGTTTCCTTAATTGTTCCTGTCTCCTGGCAGCTCTGCACATGTGCACACTGGGAACAGGCTCAAGCTGTTCTTCTCGCTGATGTCAGACTCCGGAGACTCCAGACGCAGCAAAGAACCACCAGATGGCCTTGGCCCCCTCTCTGCCTCCGACTCAGAACCATTGTCCGAGCCTTCCCCAGACTCCAGGACTGGCCCACGTTCCTCCCCAACCTCCTCACTGTCCGAATCTGCTGCCAGCTCTGCTGGCTGCTGGCGGGCCACAACAGTTTGGTGGGCAGAAAAAACAAGTCCTGTAGATCCCTAGAGCCTGAAGCATGAAAGGTTTGAATACGTCAACCACCATCAAAGAGCCACGGTGGCACAGTGGTTAGAATGCAGTACTGCAGGCTATTTCGGCTGACTGATGGCTACCTGCAATTTGGCAGTTCGATTCTCACTGGCTCAACATTAACTTAATTAACATTAAGAGCCGAGGTGGCGCAGTGGTTAGAGTGCAGTACTGCAGCTATTTCAGCTGACTGCTAGTTCAGCAGATCAGCAGATCAAATCTCACCGGCTCAAGGTTGACTCAGCCTTCCATCCTTCCGAGGTGGGTAAAATGAGGACCAGATTATTGGGGGCAATATGCTATTTAGTATACTGTCGATTGTTGTAAGCCGCCCAGAGTCCTTGGAGAGTGGGCGGCATAGAAATATGAATAATAAATAAATAATAATAAACTCAGCCTTCCACCCTTCCAAGGTTGGTAAAATGAGGACGTAGATTGTTGGGGGCAATATATTGACTCTGTAAACCACTTAGAGAGGGCTGTAAAAGCACTGTGAAGCGGTATATGATGTGTCTCTCAAACACGGGGTTAAAAAAAGAACATGTAAAAAGCAATAAGAGCCTTGGTAGTACAGTGGTCTAAAGCACCCTGTTATTAAGACCAGCTGCCTGCAATTACTGCAGGTTCGAATCTCGCCAGGCTCAAGGTTGACTCAGCCTTCCATCCTTTCTAAGGTAGGTAAATTGAGGACCCAGTTTGTGGGGGCAATAAGCTGACTTTATATAAATATACAAAAGAATGAAGGCTATTGCTTAGCGCATTGTAAGCCGCCCTGAGTCTCCGGAGAAGGGCGGCATATAAATCAAATTTTAAAAAAAATTGCAGTAAAACAGAGGTTAACAAGAGAGAGATCACTTCTTTGTGGAAAAGTCTAGAACAGACCTAGGCATTTTACAACCCTCAGGCCACATCTGGCACTTCAGATGTCCTCTCTGGCCCACAGTGTAGGCCGTGGTGGGGAGTGGGACAGTAGAACTGTGGCAGCAGTGGGTGGGTCAGTGGTGGAGGCCCTCCACAATAGTCCCAGTTTCTGACGTGGCCCCTTGTGAAAATTAATTGCCAACCCCTGGTCTAGAAGGTTGACAGATACCAACTGTTCTTCAAGTAGAAGTTTCCATTCCTTTTATGGATCAAACCAAAACGGATAGACATCCTGAATTGCATACCTGGCTTCCCTTTTCTCCTCTTGGACCAGGCAAACCAGGTGGGCCTGGGAGACCAGCTTCACCCTAAAAGAGAACATAATATTCTTAGAGTTGTAGAAAATTCAACTGATTTGAAATTTCAGTTTGATCACACACACCCCAAATGTAACCATTCAAGAGCTTTATTACTCTGTGGATTAAATGCAGCGAATCAGATTGGGTGCCCCTAAATTGATTCAGCGATTTGACAGACGTGTGCGTGTGTGGCCACACATTCTATACACAACTCAAATCATTGTGGTTCTGGTATTATTTACCCAGCCTACTTGATAACTTCTGCCAAGGTTTCATTTCATTTTTAGCATCCAATATGGGTCACACAAATATGCTTTCGAGGCCCTATGCATGTATCCTCTTAATCTTTCCAATTGAGATGGCTGCCAACACTGCTGTAGATACACTGTTGACTGCTGATTGTTTTGGGAAGGATTTTTTGCTTCAATAAAATGACCACTTAGAAACAGCATCATAAGAGAGTAATAGCGGTTACATTTATAGGACGAACACAAAGAAAATCCAGGTTGTCCACATAACAATTTCAAGGAGAAATTTGAGCCACTCACTCAGTGTCAGTTCAACTTTTTCCATAGAGTGTTATTGTGATTATATAATAAAGGGCAGGGGTGGCCTCAAAAAATTTAGCAAGGGGTTCTCTGCCTGTCTGCTGGGTGGGCGTGGCCATGGGGGGCATGACCTAGTTGGCCTCCTGCACCATGGGGGGGGGGCATTTTTGCCCTCCCCGTGCTCTGGAGGCTTTGTTCGAGCCTCCGGGAGGGCGAAAATGGCCTCCCCAGGCTCCAGATGCTTTCTGGAGGCCAGAAATGGCCCCATTTCTGGCCTTCCTGTACTTCTGGTAGGCCCATTTTTCACCCTCCCCGAGCCTCCGTGTGCGCCGTGCACTTATCTGCATCCAAAACAGGCTGCATGGGGACTCCTGGGAGGGGAGGTGGGAGGTCAGGGAGGCAGGCAGGAGTGGGATTTGAGGGTTCTCCGAACTGCATATAATCTTAGCTGAAAACCCCCAGCAGCCCACCCCTGATAAAGGAAGATTTCCATGTAAGCTGCCTTGAGCATTCAGAAGCAAGGTTGTTATAAATCTAACAAATAACAATTACCCTTATAGACTTAGACTACTTTGGCACAAACAATACTTACCCTTTCCCCGACTATGCCAGACGGTCCTGGGGGGCCTGATTCACCCTGAAAAATAGCAAAACAGCATATTTTCCAAGGTTTTTGTTTATTTTCTAAACTTTTACATATCAATCTCTAAAACTCAAGTATGAACAAGAAACCAATTTTTTTTTACTTATTTTTCTCCCCTCTGTTGAAGGAAGAACACATTGTAGACATTTGAATCTCTTTCAAACAAGGATTTGTGAAGAACACTATGCGTGTATTTATGAAGCACATAGAAAGGTGTATTATATTAAACATATGTCATTAAATGTTCTTAGTAGTTATTTAAGTCATTCTCTGCCTGCTTGAAAATGTTTATTTTCTGGGTGACTTACAATGCAATAAAAACATAAACATAAAACTGTAGAAAGTCAGCAGACACCCCTCCCAGAAGAATGAAATAGTTTGGGAAATATTATAAAGGCAAAATATTATATTTTCCCCAAAGGGAGAAATGGAGAAACGTGTTTTTTTAGAGGCAGGAAACAGCCCCAGTCTCCCAGCCCCAAGCAGAAACTGAGGAGCCACCTTTTAGAAATGCAGATTTGGGTAACCCATTCAAGACAGGATATTTTGAAACTCCCTGCAGCAAAGTCTGAACAAAGGCAGAAGGGTAGGATTAGCCCCTCACTCAAGATCCAACACAGGACAAAGCCATTAAGCCACAATAGGAATTGCCCAACACCCTTTCAGAACACAAGGCCCTTCATTGCACCACCTCAGAGCAGTCCAAACTTCAACCAAACCTGGGAGCTCAGACAAACACCTAGGATTTGCAATTCCTAACAATTTAAAACAAGAATTTTAAATTGTTAGGAAAAAAAAGTTAAAGCAATGAAAAGAAAAAAATACCTTTACCCTGGGTTTGCCTGGCCAGCAGAACAGGGTGAAGAGAATTGTGTTCAATTTTTTTTCCTTCCCTCTCTGTACCTTTAAGAACAGCCCAAGGTTATGAGGGAATATTTTAAATACATTTACAGGAACAAATTCATTCTTGCATTTACTGTATGTATTTAAGTGGTTTTATCTGTCTATTTAACATCTGCAATGTTAATGTTTTTTCCAAACTCTGCCTGCAAGCTATCTATCCACCCCCACTCCACCTCTCCATCACTTATCCTCCAACAATGCCTTTTCTGGGAGGACACCCACAAAGAGGGGAGGAGACCCTGTTCTCATATCTTTCAGCCCCGCACAGACAACTCTGCAACCTTTGGAAGAAGATCACACTGACCCAGATGTTGCCTCCAGAAGAGAACCTCCATCCATTTGAGCCAGGGAGTTGGGTTTGGATCCAGTCATTTACCAAAAAAGTCATCACAGCAACCAGAATGGAGCAGATCTTCCCAAGCCTGACTGACCAGCCTTACCACCAAGCCAAGCCTAATGCCACCCAGCAGACATGAAAGAGAGGACCCTGAGATGGACCAGTGAAGACTAAAGACTCTTTCAATCCTCAGAAGACATCTGGAAAGACTATGGGGGAAGGGCAGAAATTCATTGTAAGGTTTTCTTTCTTGTCTCATTTATGTTGTAATCAGTTAAATGGATTCATGGAGGGATGGCATTTGAGAGTGGTTGGCACAGCAAATTCGGAACACCTTGGACTTCTATCTGGTGGGAGGGAAATTTGTCCAGGATGTTTGTATTGTCTGTCTTGTAGAAGTAGCTGTGCACACGCACACACCCCACTCAGAATCAGAATGAGGCTATCCCCTTCACCTACCTCCACACAAAGCTTCTCCTAGGCTGGTTTTTGCTCTGTGGTACTAAGACCCAAGCAGTCATACCTCTCTGCCAATTCCATGGGGGAGGGGGCATGCCCCTCAGGCAATTTCCTCACTGAAGAGGTAGCAGAAAAGAGATCTCCAAACCCCAAAACCTGATTGTGACTCACAAATGTTACTGCCCAGTTGCCCAGTAAGGCAAAATATGTTGCACTGGTGATCTCATTAGTAGGAATTACATAGCTCATTGTGCACAATTTAAACAATATTAATAGCCTGAATTGCACACTGGCTAACTGCAATTTGGCTTTACAAACCCTGGATGCACTAAACTAAGAGCTAAGGCAGGTTCAGGAAGCAACCCTTGAAAATGGGCAGCCAATAGTTATTTACTAAAGCAAAGCCTCACAGAAACTGACATCAAACTTCTGAAAATAATTGGCATAGAAAATTGGATACTGTAAATTTATTTCCAGAACTTTTGCCCTGGCTGCCAGACCTTCATGGTTGAAAGTTTTCCTTTTGGGAACCACTGAAGGGATACTTTTCTGCTGCCTCTATCAATGCATTCCCCTTTGCAATTAAAAAAAAATGTGTGTCTGGAAAAAAAAAGCTTTTTAAAAAATAAAATTAAAAGCACCCATCAAGTCTCCCTGATCAGATCAAGTCCTAATCTTGGGCCAGAAAAAGCATGTCACCCACACTTATATGGCCCAAAGTGGGCATTGTAGGAAATCAGCAGCCCCCACCCCTGCAGAAGAATGAAATAGTTTGGGAAATATTAAAAAGGCAGAATATTATATTTTCCCCAAAGGGAGAAATGGAGAAACATCTTTTTTTTAGAGGCAGGAAACAGCCCCAGTCTCCCAGCCCCAAGCAGAAACTGAGGTGCCACCTTTTAGAAATGCAGATTTGGTAATCCATTCAAGACAGGATATTTTGAAACTCCCTGCAGCAAAGTCTGAACAAAGGCAGAATGGTAGGAGTAGCCCTCACTCAAGATCCAACACAGGGCAAAGCCATTAAGCCACAATAGGAATTGCCCAACACCATTTCAGAACACAAGGCCCTTCATTGCATCATCCCCAGAGCAGTCCAAACTTCAACAGAATACATGTTCTTGCACAGGAACAGGAAGCTCAAGAGCGAAGCCCAAAGAAGGTATAAAGAACCCCACTCTCAACTCCATTTTGTCAGCTGCCCAGAACCACAAACCCATGTGATTCTGCTTCATCAATAAACCATCTTTCCAATTAGCCTCCATGTTTCCAGTGTCTTTCTCCCAGCTTGGAACTGAACCAGATGAAGATTTCTTCCAGCAAAACCATTACGTTTAATATGAATTCGATCAATCCAGGAATTAGATGTGGGATCTTCTTTCCTACCCCAGCAGCCACCTCTAGTATTTACCCATTTACAATATTTCTCATATCTTATAAGAAACAAATTTTCTTTTATTTTTCTACCTTGGAGCCTGCTTTACCAACTTCTCCCCTTTCCCCTTGTTCTCCCTGTAAAAAAAAAAAAACATTGAAGAAAATTAGCCAAAAAGAAAGGACAATGTGAAATACAATTGTTGAATAAGGACAGAATTAAATGTTTCAAAGAACGCCTGGGGTCCCCAAAAATAGAGGATGTCCAGAGTTTTACTGAAAATGGCTTTCTGGCAATTTCCATTTATCAGCTCTAGCTCTTCCTTCTAAGTAAATGAAGAAACATAAATTTTGCTTTATTAAATTCAAGTACGGAAAAGGGTGGAAGAATAGGGGCTGACATGTTTTACACATGCAAATGTGGACGTTACTTTATTTGTGCAAGGAAATGCTGCACGCACCAATCTGTGCAAACAATTTACACAACACCTCTGTATTTGATGTCCTGCAGAGTACCTTCCAGTGTTCTGCCCAAGCTCCAGATTCCCAAGGATTGTGAGACATACCAACAGTCCTTATCAAAGTTATAACGTACCAAGAATAAACAAAGTCCAGCAAAGGTTGGCAACCAGCCCAGAAAACAAGATACGATAAGACACCCACTCTCCAAAATGCTCTGTAATAATTACACGTTGTTTCCAGCAAGAAATTACTAACTGCGTGTGACTTAAACAGGCTAAGGGAATGGCCAATTATCCTCAAACTTTACTCTCGAGGAGACCTCCTCCTCCTCCTGAGTAGCCACTCCTGCCTTTTGGCAACCCTGCATGCTTGAGCATTGAGGAGAGGCTCCTCCACTTCACTCTCTCCACTTGAAGGAGCCTCTGGAGGTTCTGAAGGCCCTGGCTGAGTCTCTGCCTCTGGCACCACATCCTCTTCAGCCTCCTCGCTGTCCGATGCGAGTGCCAGCTGCGCAGGCTGCTGGCGCGACCCCACACCAGCCTCCTTGTCGTCGGGATCAGCCACGATCTGGGCAGGCCGCTGGCAGGCCACAACATCCAGATATTTGAAGCACCTATAATGGCTTCTGGATTTTTTTCCCCCCTTTTCCAATATACTTATTTTGGAATCAATAAGCCACCACATTTCAGCCACTAGCCACTGAATTTAGGCAGAAATTCATCATGAATCTTAGTACTAAATAAAGAAGCAAGAAACTTAATGACTGTTTGGAAGTACCAGACATGGAATGGTTTATTTAAGCCTTTCCAGCAATAAGATCAGGAAAGATTTGCCCCTATGTTTACTTACTTTTGAGCCTGGAAGACCAGGTAAACCATCTTGACCAGATTTTCCAGGTAAACCCTAATGAAAAAAAAAGAAAAGAAAAACAAACCATGCACATTAATTTCTGGGTTCAGATATGCCTGGTTTTAATTTCCTGACGGTTAGAACAATTCGCCTGATACACCAGTTGCGTCCCTTTCAGGACCGGGATGCCCTGCGCACAGTCACTCATGCCCTCGTCACGTCCCGTCTGGACTACTGTAACGCTCTCTACATGGGGCTCCCCTTGAAGAGCGCTCGGAGGCTCCAACTGGTCCAGAATGCAGCCACGCAGGTGGTTATGGGGGTGCCTCAGCGCACCCACGTAACAGCCCTCCTGCGCGAGCTGCACTGGCTCTCGGTGGTCTTCCGGGTGCGATTCAAGGTGTTGGTCACCACCTTTAAAGCGCTCCATGGCTTAGGACCAGGGTATATACGAGACCGCCTGCTGCCAGCAACAGCCTCCCACCGGCCAATACGCTCCCACAGAGAGGGGCTCGTCAGGGTGCTGTCGGCCAGACAATGCTGACTGGTGACAAGCCAGGGGGAGACCCTTCTCTGTGGGGGCACCAGCCCTCTGGAATGAGCTGCCCCTGGAGATTCGTCTCATCCCTGACATGCGTACCTTTCACTGCGCCTTGAAGACCCTCTTGTTCCAACAAGCCGGCCTGGCCTAATACGAATTTTAGAATGGGTATATGTGTGTTTTAATCTATGGGCCAAATTTTTATATATTCAATTTTAAATTGTTTTAAATTTTGTATATTTATATGTGTTTTAATATGGCTGTACACCGCCCTGAGTCCTTCGGGAGAAGGGCGGTATAGAAATCTAATAAATCCTAAATCCTAAATCCTAATTAAACAGTGGAATAGTTTGCCTCCAGAAACTTCGGGTGCCCATCCCTGGAGGTTTATAAAAAGAGACTGGATAGTCATTTGTCCGAATGGTATAAAATCTCTTGCTTAAGCAGGGGGTTGGACTAGAAGATCTCCAAGGTCCCTTTACTGGTTATTCTGTAAAGCTTCAGTTCCGATACAGGATATGGTTTAAAAATGGTTCAATCAAGTTTGTCTTTAAATCAGATTAGGTGAATTAGGATAGATTTGTTAACTGACAAATTTCTGCACATGTGAAAGCATTCTTTTTAGCGAATCACAGGGAGGATTTGAACAAAAACATTTGCGCCTAGCTGACCATTTGAATCAATCTGGGATAATTTATTAATTTCTACTCTAGTGTCACCACACAGGTTTCAAATGACATGGCAAATGATTGTGAAGCCTTCCATCATTCCACAAAATTGACTGAAAAACAATTTGAGAAGCACACAGCTCATTTGAAGGATGACAACCGATGCATTAAGGCCAAGGTTGGGAAAGGTGAGACTCTGTCTCAGAGATTTGCTGATGCAGCGCTAGAAATTTATCTCATGTTTGGAGAAAAGGAACCAAGACTAAGAACATATCTGAGGGAAGAAACCTCAAGGAGCTCAACAGGTTTGCTATATGAGTAACTATGGTCATGAACACCTTTTAAAACAATTCTAGCGAGCAATCTCAGAATTGGCCACAAGATGCCAGCAATGGCAAAGAAAAGGATCTCAAGGCGCGCTGGAAACTTTGAAAGAATTAAAAATAGTTATTGAAGGTCAGCGAAAACTATAGATATTTATGATCGACTTAATATACAGGTTGCTACACCTTGATTTATGGAATCACAAGGGCTGTATTTTTATTTCATTAAGGCAGTAATTCCCAATCCCGTGGATTTGTTAAAATTAAGGGCCAGTGCACTCTGACAACTTCATAAGGTTTATCAGTTAAAGTTTTATAGAATTCTTTATTAGAATAGAATAGAATTCTTTACTGGCCAAGTGTGATTGGACACACAAGGAATTTGTCTTGGTGCATAAGCTCTCAGTGTACATAAAAGACAAGATACGTTCATCAAGAATCATAAGGTACAACACTTAATGATAGTCATAGGGTACAAATAAGCAATCAGGAAACAATATCAATATAAGTTGTAAGGATACAAGCAACAAAATAAATGATCTAGATGGGGGGATAGAAAGGAGCATATCAGATTTCCAGATGACACCAAGTTATGGGGAATTGTTAACACATTGGAAGATAGACTGAACTCTCTGAGGGATCTTTACAGACTCAATAATTGAGCCCTAGCCAATAAGATGCAATTCAGTAGTGAGAAAAGTAAGGTCTTGCACTTTTCCTGCCCTTAGGCAGGAAAAACTAAATGCACAGATACAGAATAGGCGGTACCTGGCTCAATAATAGTAACTGTGAGAGGGAGCTAGGTGTAATATTGGGCAACCACTTAAGTATGAACCAGCAGTGTGCTGCAGCTGCCAAAAAGGCCAATACAATTGCATCAGTAGAGGGATTGCATCAAGATCACAAGAAGTGATAATATTGCTTTGTACTGCACTGCTGAGACCACACTTGGAATATTGTGTCCAATTCTGGTCACCAGGATAAAAGAATGCCGAGACTCTAGAAAGAGTACAACAAAGATGATAAGGGGTCTGGAGCAGTGGTGGAATTCAAAAAAAATTACTACAGGTTCTGTGGGCATGGCTTAGTGGACATGGTGGGGCTTGGTAGGCGGTGGCGGGGGAAGGATACTGCAAAATCTCCATTCCCACCCCACTTCAGGAGAAGGATACTGCAAAATCCCCATTCCCTCCCCACTCCTGGGGGAAGGATATTGCAAAATTTCCATTCCCTCACCATTCCAGGGGAAGGATATTGCAAAATCTCCATTCCCACCTCACTCTGGGGCCAGCCAGAGGTGGTATTTGCCGGTTCTCCCAACTACTCAAAATTTCCGCTACCGGTTCTCCAGAACCTGTCAGAACCTGCTGAATAGCACCCCTGGTCTGGAGGCTAAATTGTACAATGAACAATTAAGGTATGAACTAGGTATGTTTATTATTTATTTATTTATTTTATAAAATTTGTATGCCGCCCTATCTCCAAGGACTCAGGGCAGCTCACAACGACAATCGACCAAGCGACTATTAAAAACAACAATATACACCAAAAATAAAAAGTTTGGCCTAACAAAGGGAATAATTAGGGGTGATAAGCTGTGTTCCAGTACTTGAAGAGCTGTCACAGAGAAGGGAGGGCTGACTTATTCTCCAGAGCATTTGAAAGTAGAACCAGAAGCTAAAGAGTGATCCAGCCAGGAACTAAGGAGAAATTTCCTGACAGTGGAATTAATCAGAGTCATAAGTAAGGATTGGCAGCATATGGGCTGATGCTAGCAAATGATAATTGGACTTAACCATTATCTGACTTTATCTTTGACTGTTACTCTTTTAAATTACCTGAATACCTTTAAAAATATTGTTTTTAAAGGTATTAAGATAATTTAAAAGAGTAACAATCGGGATTCCCTGTGCACAGTCACTCACGCCCTTGTCACCTCTCGCCTTGACTACTGCAACGCTCTCTACATGGGGCTCCCCTTGAAGAGCACCCGGAGGCTCCAACTGGTCCAGAATGCAGCAGCGCGGGTAGTGACAGGAGCAGCATGGCGCTCCCATGTAACACCGCTCCTGCGCGAGCTGCACTGGCTCCCAGTGGTCTTCCGGGTGCGCTTCAAGGTGTTGGTTATCACCTTTAAAGCGCTCCATGGCATCGGGCCTAGCTATCTTCGAGACCGCCTGCTGCCACCGACGATCTCCCATCGACCCGTGCGCTCCCACAGAGAGGGCCTCCTCAGGGTGCCATCAGCCAAACAATGTAGGCTGGTGACCCCCAGGGGGAGGGCCTTCTCTGTGGGGGCACCTACCCTCTGGAATCAGTTGCCCCCAGAGATAAGGAGAATCCAAGACCTCAGTGCCTTCCGCCGTGCCCTTAAAACCCACTTTTTCCAGCAAGCCGGGCTGGCTTAAGAAGAAATTTTTAAATGTTTTAATTGGTTTGTGATTTTTTAATTTTGGGGCCAAATTTATATATATTTTAATTGTTTTTAATATTTGTATTTTATGTTTTTAATTCTGGCTGTACACCGCCCTGAGTCCTCAGGGAGAAGGGTGTTATATAAATTGGAAATTAAAAAAAAACAAAAACAATCAAAGTGTCAGGTTTGGAAGCCATATTAGGCCGGAAGCTTCCATGCTGCCACCTTCTCATGTGTGGGAAAGTAGGAGGGGGGATTTAGTAGATGGGTTGTCTTTAGAGATAATAGCATTCTTTCTGTTGGTCAAGGTCAGGGTGATCCTGCATGTGGAGAAGGAGTGGTCGGAGTGCTGTCTCGAGATGGGACGGCGGTTGATTGGAGCATGTGATCGATTGAGGAGTGAGGAGATGGTTTGGGGGTTTTTGATTTACTGAGGGAAAACCCAGACCTCTCAGATTCGGGTTTTCCCAGATGTGCCAGTTTACCTATTCTAGTAAATAGAACTTTGAAAAATGCTTGCATCAGAGTTTTTACTTGGAGTGGGGGGTTTTCTGGAACGCCGACACAAAGATAAAGTCAGATAATTGGTTATCTTGAGCTTGGAAGAGGCTGTTTGCTTATTTTAGCTGTATATTCACCCAAATGCACATGTGTTAACATGGAAGATTCTATGACATGAACTCACCGGTGGCCCACTTTCACCTTTTCTGCCAGTTTCTCCTGGTTGACCCTACGAAAAGACAAGACAAAACACAGTAAAACAGATTATAATATCAAGGTTTCTCTGGTGTTATCTGCTACCCATTTTCAGCCAGGTCACAACAAAAACTACTCTGGATTATCTTCTACTTGGTTTTGGGAGTGCCTTCAAGTCAGTTTCGAGTCTTGGTGACTGCCTGGAAAAGTCCCTGCAGTTTTTTTGGTAAGATTTCAGAAGTGTCTTGTCAGAGGTGAGGTGGCGCAGTGGTTAGAGTGCAGTACTGCAGGCTACTTCTGCTGACTGCCGGTTGCCTGCAATTGGGCAGTTCAGATCTCACCAGGCTCAAGGTTGACTCAGCCTTCCATCCTTCCGAGGTGGGTAAAATGAGGACCCAGATTGTTGGGGGCAATAGGCTGGCTCTGTAAACCACTTAAAGAGGGCTGTAAAAGCACTATGAGGCGGTATATAAGTCTAAGTGCTATTGCTATTGCTATTACCTGTTTCCTAGAGCTGAGAGAGAGTGACTGGCCAAGATCACCCAGCGGGCTTTGTGCCTAAGGCCAAACTAGGACTCACAGTCTTCTAGTTTGGGGCCTTACTCATTATACCAAATTGGCTGTCACTATGGTATAATGCTTATTTTTACATTATTTAGACCTGAGTTTGATCTGCATTCTCCTCTTTCCAGCCACGCCTTTTTTTTTTTCATAAATATAGGATGAATTTTGTTTCCATGCCTTCCTTTATCAAACTTCTCTTTTAGGTCATGTGTTGACCATGGCCAAGCAGATTGCACCACCAGAGAGAAGGATCTCCTGCAAAAGGTCACCTCTGAATCTCAGATAAAGAGTGCTATCTAACATTGCTAACTTTCCTGTTTTTATATAAAAATATATTTTTTTTCCTTACTGGAGATCCATCAAGTCCAGGAGAACCAACAATTCCAGGAGGTCCTGGGGGACCCTGCAAAAAATGTAGAAGACAAATACATTAAATTGTAAGCTGCCCAGAGTCATTGATTGAGATAGGCTGCTATAGATATTGAATAAATGAATAGATAAATTACATGAAATCCATCGATATGTTTTTATCACCAGCATTGTTTGTAACTTTCAATTTTTGTAGAGCTATCCACTTGCTACCCACTAGAAATAGGATGTCTCTTCTCTGTGTACAAAATAGAGCATTTCAACAAATATTACTTTTCCTAACACTATAGTTTTATAATGCAGTTTGTCCAAAAGGCAGTTTGACTGATGGGAGAACTGAGAAGTATAAATGTTTAAAAATTAGTTTTCATTGCTTTAGTCAATGTAAGCCCCTTTTTTTCCTGCCAATGAATAGCACTTGAGTGACATCTACCTTTTCAGAGAAATGATAAGGGATCGAAATAAAGTGAATACACAGTATTCTTCTTCTGTGAATTGTTGAAGACACAGCTCACTCTCTATTTGTTGTTTTCACAAGAAAGAAGTGATTAGTATATAGAAATATTTCTCATATTCCCCAAATCCATATGTGCTCTTCTTGTTCTGCAAGAAGGTATAAGGTGATGGCTAATCTTTTTGCCATCACGTGCCAAAAGCGTGGGGAGCATGGGGAGGGGGGTTGCGCGTGCTCACACCCATAGTTCTATGTGCCTCACCCCCCACACACACATGCATGTGTGAACCCCCCGCTTCCCCTGCTTTTGGCACACAATGGCATGATGGGCCTGGTAGGCCCATTTTTCGCCCTCCCCAGGCTCCAGAGCCTTTCTAGGAGCCTGAGGAGGGTGAAAAACACCTTCCCCACCATCCCGGAGGCCATCCAGAGGCTGGAAACAGCCCATTTGTCAACTTCCGGTGGGATCGGAAGGCCCATTTTCTCCCTCCCCAGGCTCCTAGAAAGGCTCCAGAGCCTGGGGAGAGCAAAAAATGGGCCTTCCTCACCCCCAGGCCCTCCAGAGGCAGGAAACAGTCTGTTTCCTTACTTCCGGTGGGCCCAGAAGGCCCAAAAATCAGCTGCCAGCACGCTCATATGCGCCGGAGCTGAGCTCGCATGCCCACCAATATAGCTGTGCGTGCCACCTGTGGTACGCGTGCCATAGGTTCTCCATCACGGGTATAGTGTCTCTGCCAGACCTGCCTCAGCTTGAACCTGCTTGAGCATGGGGCTGGACTAGAAGACCTCTGAGGTCCCTTCCAACTCTGGTATTCTGTTAAGAAATATCTTTGAACTTCTTGCCTAGTTCCAATCTCCTTTTAAAAAAATATTGCTATTTGATGTCCGCCCCCCCCACTCCTGCTGCTCTATCCACAAGCAATTCAATTTACCAGAAGTTTTATAGTAATTAAAAAAAGCCTAGCCAGCTTAAAAGAGAAACTGAGTTAAGAAAAGGTCAATCTACTCTTAACATGGGAAAAGGTAGAGCTTTTACAAAATTTGTTCTATGTTGTTTGGGTTCGTGTCACATTTCAAACTGTAATGAGAAAATGTCAAGGTGGACATTTTCTTGTTCTCATTCTTGTTCTTTCTTCAGTCACTAACATGGAATAAAAATCTAATACAAAATAAAAGTCCAAAGAGCAAGAATTTCCAGGCTCTTCGTGCACAGTGATCACAAAAGAAGTCACGATTTAAAAGAAAAAAAAATAAAGTGAATAATTCATTCAAGTAATTCACACTACATAACATATTGTAGGTTTTGAGCCTTCTCCAAGAAAATTCAGACAGTAAATTCTCAAAGCCTGGAATTTGTGTTTTGATATTCTTTAAAGCATCACTTACACAAGGGGCCCTCTGCCCTCTGTGTGTAGATCATTTGCACTTCAAAGGGCAATTCAAAATGTGTTAAAATATTTAAATTTAGTAGTTGGATCAGTGGGATTGTGCAGTCAGCCAGTACACACAGTTGTGGTTGATTGATTGGAGAATTCTGGCTCCTCCGTGAGGCAATCTGTGCTGTGATTGGCTGCTGTGGATGTGGAGGAGGAGTTTCCCTTTTTCTCCACCTTTTTCTTCTCTGTCCTCCATATGTTCTGTGATTTACCTCATGATGCTCCTGTTTGCCTGACTATCTAGTTTGCTGTATATATTGATGTAAAATATAAAATATAAATAAAACTACAAGTACATGTCAGCATCTATGATTTCATTTGGACACCAGCTGTGCAATTCCTTGACAAAGTGTAAACAAATGGCTTAGGGGAATTTTCCCTGAGGTCAAGAACCAGATGCATTTTGTAAATGTGGTCATGGAGGGCTTTGCAAGCAAACCAAGCCCTGTAAATAAAACAGCACAAAAGCTAACATTCAAGTTTCCACACTAGAAAACAGCTTCTTGATCTTACACAACACAAACATGATTTTTTTGATTTTTTTCAGCACCTTGGACAGAGATCAGACTGGTTCCTACTTACAGAAGGTCCCGGTAATCCATCAACTCCGGCGAGACCTACTTCTCCTTTCTTGCCCTAGAAGAGAGAATTGAAAGTTACAGTTGTGGCCAAAATTGTGGAACCTTTAGGGGAAAGTATATTTTTGAGGTTTGATGGCTAATAACACCACTTTTTTTTTTTTTTTTTTTTTGGAGTTTCAAGACAATCATATTCCACTGCTGGAATGACCTGGGAATAGCCCAGACCTTAACTCAATTGAAAATCTATTTTACAATATAGAATAGATGGTACCAGTGGATAAATCAGAGGAGGGGAACTGGGTAGAGATGAAATTTAGAAGAAATTAATATAATTAAAAACTGCACTGTCAGATGGATAGAAAATGAAATATGTCACTGTATGTTTGTTTATATGTATATATAATAATAGAAATTAGTTAGTAGGTGAAGTTGTGTACTGTATATGTAAATTTGTTTCTTGACTAAGAGAAACTTGTATGTTTTAAATGTTTTTAAGAATGAATAAAGTTTTGTTTTTAAAATTAAAAAAAAAAAAGAAAATCTATGGAGCCGACTAAAGAAACTTGTTAGTCAGAAACGACCCAGAAATAAAACTCAGTTAATAGAAGCAATCATTCAATCTTGGTTTCACATTACAACAGCTGTAGAACTAAAAGGCTTGGTTCACTCCATGGGAAGATATTTTAAGGCCATAATTCGTGCTAAAGGTTACCCAACTAAATATTAACTGACATGGTAATAGTTTTTGTATACCTCATTTTTTCTATGGTGATAATTTTTGTATATTTTGTTTTTTTTCTACATGTTTCACTTTTCTTCTTTATACTGTAACTGCTATTCTAAAAGCAAATCCTTCATAAAAGTTATTGCATTACATTCTTGATTATATTATCTTTTCATTGGTATATAATTTTATGGTCCTACTCCCCAAAAAAGTAGTGTTATTAGCTAGTTTTAGAAAATACACTTTTCCCAAAAGGTTTCCACAATTTTGGCCACTACATCATGAAAAGACACAAGTTGAACTGATCGTCTGACCAATTCATTATGAGTCATAAACTAAAACTAAATTTTAAGTAAGATAATTCCTTGGATTTTCAAGGGGTCTTCTTAATTTTACAGTATCTGTTTTAAACAGAATTATAATCCTTGATTTTGATACGTTAGGATTAGAGTGCTGCAACATGTTTCATGGGGAGTTTTCCTTAAAAAAGGTTGTTCAGATATTTCAACTGGACCAAAATGCTACAACCATATTGGAGTAGAAGACCTCCAAGGTCCCTTCAAACTCTTATTATTCTGTTACTAGAAGAAGCCAATGAAAATTCATGAAGACTGTTTAATAAAAAATATTTTTTTTTAAAAAAAAAGAAAATTCATGAAGACTCAGGAAAGGAATTGTCTACTTCTGACCAGAAGGGTTGTTGATGCTATGTTGCAACTTAAGTAGAATGTAATTATCTGCTAGTGTGATTAGATTTTTGGTATAACAATCGCTTTGGAGTACCACCATCTGTGTAGTTTCCACACTGTGCTGAAGGCATTTTTTGTGTATGTGTGTGCAAAATACAATTCAAATGAACAACATGAGTAAACGAGAAAAAAAAATATTGCTTTTTGAAAGAGACCACGTTCCTCTCATTGAAAGCAGGGCTGTTAAACAGGTCTTCTTTGGCTTCCATAAAAAGAAGGAGCTAAGAAAAATAAACTTGTAATTCAATATAGATTTATAGCACACCAGGGAAATTTTAATCTCATTTCTATATGAGAATTTATTATCCCAGAGTCCATTACATTATTTTTTTATGGGTTACCTGGTACAATTTTCATTACTACAGCAGAATGGAATCATGCCAGAAAAAATATGAATTCTCTATTCTGCAGCCCAGAAATTAGCAATTAAAAAAAAAATGACCCAGAGAGAAATGCATAGGGAAGGGGATGAAAGGGGAAGAAGATGGTTCAAATTTAAATTCAACCAAACAAGTATTCTAACAGAGAAAACTTTAACTAAACCAGATATTTAATTCCAAGATAATACAAAGGATTTGGGAACGAACTTTCAAAGCCAACCAACCCCATAGACATTATCTGGTTTTTTTTGTGTGTCAATTTTGGAGGCACAACCATGTCTCTATTTCTTCCTAAACCAGCATGGGGCACCATTTTCCCCCTGCTTTCCTCTTCTCTACAGAGTTACTATAAAGCTTCTTAGATCACTCTTAATTGTAATGGTGTTTAACCAAAAGAATTCTTTCCTTGTTTCAACATCACCTAAGGATAGTACCAAAGGTGCTTTTCTTTTCATTTCTTTTTTCCCCGTTTTTTATTTTTTTTTAATTTTTTTATAAAGATATCAAATCAATGTGTGAACAGTTTGGCACTTGGATGTCATACATTCTAATACAAATAAAACTAATCAGGTTAATCATAATCATTACATTCAATCCACTTGTATATTTCTAATAATAATAATACACACTTGTATTTTGTTATAGTCTATCATTGTTCAATTATTCCATGTTTTCTCTTGTTATTACTTTCATTTTATGATATAAAAATGTATACATTAATATACTCCCTTCTTTTATTTCTATCACTTATTCTACCTATCACCCTTTATTAAGAGACTCTTTCTTTCTTTCCTATCTAACTTCTAATCATGTCACCTACCTAAAAAAAGAAAAAGAAAAAAAAAAGGAAAAGAGAGAGAGAGAGAAAAGGAAAAACAACTCAGAACAACAACAAAAAGAGAAATCATCCATCCATCTTCTCTTGCCCGCTTTAATACTTTAATTATGTCTTGGTCCAGAATTGATATGATGTGGATGTCAGACGACTTATTATTTAACATACAAGAAATAAATATTGAAACAAGCACATGGGCGGATCGTAATCCGATGAAAATCACATGGAAGGGACAAAGAAAGAAATTAAGATGGACATTGAACTGAACAATTTTAAATGAAAAAGAACTCTTACAGCACATGGAAAAAGAGTTGGTTTTCTTTTTTTAAAGAGAATAGAAAAGAAGACACTTCATTACAAAATGTATGGGATACAGCCAAAGCATATATTAGAGGACTGGCAATAACATATGTGGGAAAGAGAAACAAAAAGAAAAGACAAGCAAAGAGCCCAGAGCCAGCCCTGAGGCAGAACACGAATGCAAGAACACATTCTCGGAATTGGCAACAATCATTGGGGATTTCCTGTTACATCTCAGGAACACAGAAGCTATTATAAAACATGGATGGCAATAGGCGAGAGGGAAGAGGAAAATGAACCATTTCTACTGGAAACCTGGCAGGCTAAAGCAGTATCTTCTTTGAAAAGCTGTTCCATAAAATTTACATCGCTGCACAATGTTAACCCGGGAAGCAACAAGGGGTTTTTAATATCTATGGAGAGTCTTAGTTTTCCAGGACATAGTTATCCCAAAGGTCCTTTTTCAAAAGGAAATTGGACTTTGTCCTTGAAGACATTTCGCTTCTCATCTGAGAAGCTTCTTCAGTTCTGATTGAATGGTGAAAAATGGAAAGGTTTATATTCCTCTGGTCATTAGTCCTCTTCCTGAGAGTTGTTGAGGCCACTTGGCAGTTTATCTGTGTCCTCCCTCTCTCAGCAGAGGGGGAGGAATATGACAGAGGTGGTATTCAGCCAGTTCAGACTGGTTCGCCCGAACCAGTAGCAGAAATCGTGGATGGCTCCGCCCACCTGTCCCAGCTCTATGCCATTCTATTTAGGCACACTTTTGAGGACAGGTGCATGCAGGGAAGGTTGCACACCAGCAAAACACATGCATGGAAGACCCAACACATGTGTGGATGTGCACACTCACATTTATGAACCTGTAGGAAAAGTAAGTGAATATTACCCCTGAATATGACACTACTTATCTTTCAGCAGTTCCAAGAAGGTTCCATACTCATTTGCACTACTCAGATGAGCCTGCGGGCACAGATAAACCCCCAAGTGGCCTCAGTGACTCTCAGAAAGTGTCCAAACAACCAGATGACTGCAAGGAACATAAATCCTTTCATTCTCCATCATTCAGTCAGAACTGAAGAAGTTTCTTGGATGGGGAGTGAAATGTCTTCAAGGAAAAACAAAGTCCAATTGCTATTTGGGACAAATGCAGAGGTGGTATTCAGCCGGTTCGTACCGGTTCAGGTGAATCGGTAGCGGTGACTGTATGTGGGCCCGCCCACTTGTCCGGATGTAATGCCATCCTATTTAGCCACGTTTTTGAGGCCAGGTCCATGCGCGGAAGGTGCATGTGTGAGCAAAGCACATGCACGGAAGGGCACACACTTGTGCAGATGGCACATACATGTGCAAACCGAGCATGCATGCACGGGGTGAACCAGAGGTAAGAATATTGGAAACCCACTGCTGGGCAAGTGATTTTTAAAATAATTTTCTAAGCTCAAAGCAAGAAAAGGGGAAAAAAAGATTGGTAGCATTTGTATCTTCTGAAATAAAGCAGATAACTCTACGAGGAAGGAGAGGATTTTAGTTGGAAGCATTTAAAAACAAGAATGATTGCTCACCCGTAGACCTTGTAGACCTGGAGGTCCCATCTTGCCTTCTGATCCGGGTGATCCCTGAAAATAATATATTTTGCCTTTACATTGCATACAGGGCCATTGATATTAAACGGTTTCTATTTTGGGGGGATGTCATAGGAAAAAAAATAGCTACCCCCTATAATATGAACCAAAGCAATGGAAATCGAAAACAACCCCCCTCAAATAGTGATAGCCAAACTGAGAAATTTGCTAATAGCATGACAAAGATTTACATTGGAGATAGAAAAGGTGCATCAAGAGTGATAATTAATTTAGTTTATTTTATTTCTTACATTTGTTTGCTGCCTGTCTCGTCTAGAGGTAGCTTACAAACATAAAGGTAAAGGTTCCCCTTGCACATATGTGCTAGTCGTTCCCGACTCTAGGGAGTGGTGCTCAGCTCCATTTCAAAGCCGAAGAGCCAGCGCTGTCCGAAGACGTCTCCGTGGTCATGTGGCTGGTATGACTAAACACCAAAGGTGCGCGGAGCGCTGTTCCCTTCCCACCAAAGGTGGTCCCTATTTTTCTCCTTGCATTTTTTACGTGCTTTCGAACTGCTAGGTTGGCAGAAGCTGGGACAAATAACGGGAGCTCACTCCGTTACGCGGCACTAGGGATTCGAACCGCTGAACTGCCAACCTTTTGATCAACAAGCTCTGCATCTTAGCCACTGGGCCACCGTGTCCCTAACTTTACAAACATTAAAACCTGGTAAATATTAAAACGATAAAAAAGAGCAATAGTAATAATTTACAGTTAAAAGATGGGGGGAAAGGAGCACAAAATACACAGAGGAGGTGAGGTCTTCTCCTAATCCGATAGGCACCTCCAGAATGGTGCTCCCCCATTGGGACCCCAGGCCAACTATGTAATGAAATTATACAAACAAGAAAAGCAATATCATGATCACTAAAATATGCACCTACCTTCTTTCTACTAAGTTATACTATTGATCTGTTAAACCAGTACTGTGTACTATAGTGATTCTCTTAGATCTTTAACAGAACTATTTCTCAAATCATTACTGCATTATTTCCTGACTTCAAAATGAAACATAGTCTAGTTTCAGGTGATGCTTAATGTACTCTATTATTATATACAGTAATGTAGGAGATGACCAGTCTGAGCCCAGGGGAGGGGGTCAAATGGGCCATCAGTTTGGAGTCCCCCTCATGCCCACAAAAGTTCTAAGCCTAGCCCTCCTTGAATTCCATTGACTCTTCTCTACCACCAATTTTCCTTGACCATTAGTAGTTCAGATTCTTGTGGAGAGCTAGCATTGAATGAACGTGTATTCATCTGAACAACCTTGGTTCCTGGTTACTCGCCCCTGACAAGTAGGTCATTCAGATTACAAATAATTCATTCATTCAGAAATAAAATTACTTACTGGGGTACCTGGAGTTCCTGGAGGCCCCATAGGCCCCCGTGGGCCAGGAGCTCCCTATAAACAAATTTCAAAGTTAAAATAAGAAGTATCAAAGTTAATGTATATATGTATTTACATGTTCAAATACAGATAGATAATCCTGTTAGTTTGAGTATATATGTAATTTAGAATTGTACTTTTTTTATAGAGTTAAGAACGTTTTGTATAATCTTTTATTTTTTAAATTGAATAAAGTTTGTTTTTAAAATTGAAAAAAAAATAAAGTAAAATAAGAAGTATGGAATTTTGCTTTGCATTCAAACTCTCCTGATGGGGTCTGAGATTTATAATATCCACTTTTCATCATTCTCCAAGTGGAAGAATCTTTCTTTTTTACATCTCAAGTATCCCAAGTTAAAACAACAAAAGTATGTAGGTATTTTTGTAAGGGTAGGTAAGTGTAGCATAATATTATCTGAGATGAATGGCATTTTTGCATCAGGTTTTTTAATATATTGACCAGATCGATCTAAACTGCACAAAAACAAATTATCAAGGCATTTGTTTCATACACTTGGTTGTCTTTTTTGTATATGTACCTTTTTACCACTATTAAGAGTTAATTGTTTTCTGGTAATTGACACCTTTTGAGAGATAACGTTGGACAGATTAGTGGACATAAAATATTCCTTTTTCTCCAAACTTCAACCTATTTTTCTCTAAAATACTTTCTATAATACATATAGAAATCCTAGTGGACAACCATTTAGATATGAACCAGCAGTCTGCAGCAGCTGCCAAAATACCCAACACAGTTCTGGGCTGTATAAACAGAGGGATAGAATCAAGATCATGTGATGTGTTAATACCATTTTATAATGCCTTGGTAAGGCCACACTTGGAATATTGGATTCAGTTTTGGTCGCCACAATGTAAAAAAGACGTTGGGACTCTAGAAAGAGTGCAGAGAAGAGCAACAAAGTTGATTAGGGGACTGGAGGCTAAAACATATGAAGAACGGTTGCAGGAACTGGGTATGTTTAGCTTAATGAAAAGAAGGATTAGGGGAGACATGATAGCAGTCTTCCAATATCTCAGGGGTTGCCACAAAGAAGAGGGAGTCAAACTACTCTCCAAAGCACCTGAGGGCAGGACAAGAAGCAATGGGTGGAAACTAATCAAGGAGAGAAGCAACTTAGAACTAAGGAGAAACTTCCTGACAGTTGGAACAATTAATCAGTGGAACAACTTGCCTGCAGAAGTTGTGAATGCTCCAACACTGGAAATTTTTAAGAAGACGTTGGATAACAATTTGTCCGAAGTGATGTAGGGTTTCCTGCCTGGGCAGGGGGTTGGTCTAGAAGACCTCCAAGGTCCCTTCCAACTCTGTTATTTTATTCTATTCTATTACATGCATTCTTAAAATAGATTAATGTAGGTAAATTCATTCTTTGAATGTTGGACATTATTGCATTTTCTTTTTAAAAGAGTTTGGGGTCTCAAAATAAATTAGCTTATTTTGCTCAAAGAAGCACGCACGGCTCTTTTTCTCCACAACTGCAAACCTGTGAGGCTGGTGCCACTGAGAAATGGCCAAACAACACCCTGTTGGTTTCTTTGGCTGGAGGTGGGTTTAAATGTAAGCCTCTCTGGTGTCAATTCAATTTACTTTAATTAATACACTACACAATGTATTTCTGTATAATAATTCTCAGAGTGCAACTTTTAGGATTAAAACTGTAACTATTGTACTGTATGCCTGTATGTAGGTGTTGTGGCCCGCCAGTGGCCTACGTGGATCGTGGCTGATCCCGACGACGAGGAGGCTGGTGTGGGGTTGCGCCAGCAGCCTGCGCAGCCGGTGCTCGCGTCAGACAGCGAGGAGGCTGAAGAGGATGTGGTGCCAGAGGCAGAGACTCAGCCAGGGCCTTCAGAACCTCCAGTGGCTCCTTCAAGTGTAGAGAGCGAAGTGGAGGAGCCTCTCCTCAATGCTCAAGCACGCAGGGCTGCCAAAAGGCAGGAGTGGCTACTCAGGAGGAGGAAGTCTCCTCAAGAGTAAGGTTTGAAGATAATTGGCCACTCCCTTAGCCTATTTAAGTAGCAAGTAGTTAGTAATTTCTTGCTGGAAACAACGTGTAATTATTACAGAGCATTTTGGAGAGTGAGTGTCTTATTGTATCTTGTTTTCTGGGCTGGTTGCCAACCTTTGCCGGACTTTGTTTATTCTTGGTACCTTAGAACTTTGATAAGAACTGTTGGTGTGTGTCACAATCCTTGGGAATCAGGAGCTGGGGCAGAACAGTAGGTGAGCATGTGCGTGCGCAAGAAGTAGGGGATTAATTTAAAATCTGAAGAAAATAAAACCCATGAGAGCCTAAATTTCACTTAAGTAGACTATCTGCTGTTCCTCTACCTTGTCCTAATGGAAAGATAAAGAACAATTCATTTGGATGAATTGGATGAACAATTCAGTGGGTGGATGAGTGTAACTTTGAAATAAATACTATTATGAGGAAAATAATTTCCCATCTAGAGCCATCCAGCAGGTCAAAAAAAAAAAAATCAAGATGGTGGATATAATCTTGCATTTGACACACAAAAAAGGGGCTGGGGTCTTATCCAGTGGTGAAATTCATTTTTTTTACTACTTGTCCTGTGGGCGTGTCTTGGTGGGTGTGGTGTGGCTTGGTGGGCATGGTTTGGTGAGTATGGGTAAGGGAAAGGATACTGCAAAAATCCCCATTCCCACCCCACTCTGGGGCCAGCCAAAGGTGGTATTTGCCAGTTCTGCTATTGGTTCTCCAGAACCTGTCAAAACCTGCTGAATAGCACCCCTAGTCTTATCCCATGATCACAGCAGACTTCTTGACTATGTTTTGATACCACCTGCAGAAACCCCTTTTATTAGATGCTGATGGTTTTTGTAGTGGAAAGCTATGCAGCACCCAGCGTTTAAAAAGTGCTTTGTATTTTTTTGCCAGTTTTTCGTGACTTCAAAATTAAGACATAGAAGTATCATTTCTGAACACAGAATGAATTTAAGTGATTTCGAGAATACCGTATTTTTCGGAGTATAAGATGCACCGGAGTATAAGACACACCTTCATTTTTGGGGAGGAAAATAGGGGGGGGGGAATTCTGCCTACCAGGTATTCATCTGGCTAGTCCCAGAACATTAATGGGGTTTTAATGGGGTTTTTAAATTTTCGATTTTATTGATTCTGGGTTTTAAATTGGGAACTTTTCGATTTTGTAGATTTGGGATTTTAAATTGGAAATGCCGATGATTTAATTTATTTTAGTTTTTTCTTAACTTTTGTACTATATGTGTTTTAAGTTTGGCTGTCCACTGCCCTGAGTCCCCCTGGGGAGAAGGGCGGTATATAAGTTGAAATAAAATAAATAAAATAAATAAATAAAATTAGTTCACTCGCTGGTTTTGAAGTTGGGGCTGGTTGGGGCTAAAAAACAGCTTCTAAAGCACAGCTGATTGTCAGAGGGAGCAGCAATTAGAAAAGCAGGCAAAGCATGGAAGATCCCTTCGCTCACATTGGGGCTGAAAAACAGCTTCAAAAGCACAGCTGATCCTTGGAGGGAACTCCAATGACTGAAGCAGGCAAAGCACGGAAGGTGTAAGAGAAGGCAGCAGCTGTTCCGGGTAGCCATTTTGGGCACCGCACGGGGTTACATTCGGAGTATAAGACACACCCAAATTTTCAGCCTCTTTTAGGAGGGAAAAAAGTGTGTCTTATACTCCGAAAATACGGTATTCTACCTGAACATGTATCACCTACACTAAAAAAATTAGAAACACTTACTTGCTCTCCTTTCAAGCCTTCGATCTGTACCTGAAACAAAAAAGATTATCTATAAAAAAAGAAGGGAAAAAAAAATCTGGTGGGGTTTTTTTGGTAGCAAAAATGTATATAAGGAGCATATTTAAGGTCCATATATGACGATAGTGTTTTGTGGGGGGGGGGGAATGAATGAAGGAAGAGAGTGAGAATCATTTGAAGCAGATAAATGTATACCACACATATTATGAAACACTAATGATTCAGGGTCTCAACAATTGTGTGAAAAGTCCCTTGGAAATTACATTTGAGAAACTATTCCTCTCTGACTTGGCACCAGCAATAATGACCACTGTGAGTAGCAAAGCTAAGAGTAAAGTTACAAACAACACATTGGAGTCAGAGATATAAAGCTGAATTGGAAGCAAGTAATGAGTCAGCTAAACTGTTCTATAAAACTACAGATTGGGTTGCACGGAGAATCTTCATAAGTGATCAATCCATCTTAAAAGCTGGAGGGAGGTTAACCTATGAAATCTATTTCGGTTACCTGAAAAAATGGTAATGACTATGAAAAATGAGACCATTTTGTTTTTGAATTGCTACAATAAATGTTCCCTTCAGCCTGTGGCACTTTATACCTACTGAAATAACAATATCAATAATGAAGTTTTAATAGAATTTGTAGGACAACTTCAGAACCCACTGAAAAATGGCTAACGGTGAAAAGTGAATGCATGGTAACGCAGTCAGAGTAGTTCAAAATGTTATCCAACATATATTTTCAAAAGTGACACAGGTCACATGTACAATCTAACCATCATTGTTACCATTAATTATATATTAGGCTGTTTGATATGCATGTGTACAACATAATTGATTTCCCTGTCAGTTTGCAACCTATTTCAGGATTGTAAACTTAATCATAATTGTGATTAATGAACCTTAATCATGAGGATTATGTGTCAGGAATTGGCTTTCACTTCATTATCCCCCATATTAGATCCATCTCATTCTGGGCACCCTTTTTTTTTTGAACTATTACCATCTGGCAGACGGTACAGGATAATAAAAACAAGGACAAATAGGCTGAAAACAGCTTCTATCCCAGGGAAGTAACTATATTGAATTCTACTGTATAGTGCAATATTAATGCAATATCGGGTTTTCAATTCAATTGTATAGAATGTGAAGGATATGTGTTTGTGTTTTATTTTTATAGTTATAGTGTACACTGAAGATGACATTTAATTTGTTGTATGAGGTGCAATGACAATAAAGTCAACTAAAAACTAAAACTAAAAATTATTAGCACAAGCTCTACTCAAGATTTCTTCCTCTTGATCCCCAAATTGCAAAGCATGAAGTTGGACACATTCCAATTTTTTAGCATTAATCCATGGACATGAATATGGCTTCCTTTTATCAAAGATAGGAGATATTCACAAGGGTTATAAATCCCCAATTCCACAATTAGAGGGAAGGAAGAATCAGAGTATTACAACATATGGGGGCAATTTTATCAATGGATAGAGACTGAATATAGACAATAGACAATGTAAAAATAAGAAACATGGGAAAATATGTTGTTATACATTAAATTTAAATGTAAGAAGAAAGATAAATATGTACTAAGAAAATGATGATAAATGTTGAATATGATGGCACAAAAAATTCTATACCCAGATGTTACACTGATTGATTAATGATGAATTGTTTGTTTAAAAATAAAAAAAAAACTTATAAAAAATAAATCCCCAATTCCACACCAATTCCAGAGGAGTCATTTTTCATCATCCCATGCCAAAGCTGTGTATAAAATAAATCTTACTGCTGAGCCTGGTTTACCAGGGGGACCGATATCACCCTATAATTGGAAACAAATCAGAGAAAAATAATTAAATGGATGACCTGTAAGAGTCTCCTACAGCCTGATTAGCTGATTTATATCAGTGTTTCTCAACCTTGGCAATTATAAGATTCTGTGCAGTTTGGAAAAACCCCAAATCCCACTCCTGGCTGGCCCTGCCCACCCTGCCCCTCCCCTCCCACGAGTCCCCCCTCGTGGCCCATTTTGGGTGAAGGTAAGTGCAGGGCGCGCATAGAGGCTCAGGGAGGGCAAAAAACGGGCCTACTGGAAATTCGGGAAGGCCAGAAACGGGCCTGTTTCCAGCCTCCAGAGGGCCTCGGGAGCCTGGGGTGGCCATTTTCACCCTTCTGGAGGCTCGAAAAAAGCCTCCGGAGCCTGGGGAAGACAAAAACACCCCACACACACAACGTGGTGAAGGAGGCTGACTAGGCCACGCCCATCATGGCCGTGCCCACACAGCAACCAGGCAGAGAACCCCTTAATAAAATTTTTGAAGCCCACCCCTGGATTTGATACACCACATAGACTTATCCCACTGGAGAACCCCTGCTGATTTCAGTGGGGAAATAAACAAAAAATGTGCAAAAAAAAAGGAAAATCCTACATCAATTACTTAATCCATGTAGACTTCAGCCACTGTAATGTGCAAAAACTATGATCTGGCCACGAAAAATGTGATTACTCTATTGGCAGCCTAATGAAAACAATTTAAATAATATTGACTATTTGCCTCCAAGTTGATCAGAAACTCTTACTAAGTAGATTTTGTTCCTGATGGTAAATGAAAATGAATGAATAAACTGAATGAACAAATAAATGTATGCCTATAGACAGATACATGCAATATTTGTATAGCGGTTACAAAAATGATGTTGAAGAGATTTGGAGGGACTGCAAACATAGGGCCTGTTTAAAGCAGCAACATCTACAGTATTTTTAAGCCTGAAAACAGAAAATCTTCAGGCATTAGACTGAAAAAGATATTGTTTTAAAAGATCATCTACTTATGCTAGCTGTATCTTTAGTGCATTTTTTTAAAGATGCATCTGCTTTCAAGCTTGCTGTCGCCTACATTCCAATTATTTTAAAAGTAATCTTCAAAGCATGAATAGACATACATCAGTCCTTTATATAATCCTCATTTTACCTTCTCTCCTTGCAGTCCTACAGGTCCAGGTTGACCTGGACTTCCTTTGGCACCCTGAAATAAAAATAACCAGATGTCAAAAAGTGTTCAAGATAGTAATGCTTTAAAATAAAGACAAGGATCAGAAGAGATGAGCATTGGGTCTTCTTAAGAGGCCCAGAAAAGTGACGTTATAGTAGAACTTAAGGTAATATCCTCAGGGCCAACAGTCCAACTGATGAATTCAACAAAAATAGACAACTTCAGGAACTTTAAAATCCCAAAAGCAAACTTTATTGAGTACATCGTTTTGGCACTGATGAATGCAAAACCAGCTCTAACTTTTCCCGCACAATCCCACATAGTTAAAGAATAGATGTCCCCTTTGCTCCCCATGGAATGCGTCATATTAACCCAGGGGTGTCAAACTCTGCAGGCCAGATGCGTCACAAGCTGACCACGCCCACCCCCAGTTTAATGAAGGAAGAAAAAGTTGCAATACATCACGTGATGACAACATGATGCCGTGAGTTTGACACCCCTGCATTAACCAATTATGAATCATTCTTTTGTTTTGAGAACAATCCATGGCTTGACCGACACCTAAAGAAGTGTCCTTGATGGTTACTTGGATCTCACAGTTGAACCTCCACATTCCACCTCACCCCTCCTCTTCCCCCTTCCTTTGGCAAGCTGAAGAATCATAGCATTCACATGAAGCATAATCTATTTCAATATTGACACTCACTCAATATCCCAATTTCAAATCAAAGCTAGGTTAGGTTGCACTGTAAAATTACCTCTTAACATTAAAAAAGGGTTTGTTGTTTCCTATGAAAAGGTGTAAACTTGCCTGCTTTAAAAGTGAGTAATAATATGTGGGGGAAAGTTTTGGTGGAACAAATTTGTCTTAACAGCAGTTTTTAGATGAGAGATTTTTGTTCTTTTAATTTGTTTTTGGAACACACCGGCAAATAAATCAAAACTGCACAACTCACTTTTGAAACTCTATTGTACTGAGACTACTAATTCATCAAGCTTAGACTGGTAAACATGCCTGACTTTCCACTCATCTAACAATATGCAAACTATGTTGATCCAACTAATCAATCATTCTGTATTCCTTAGTGGCCAAGTGGTTCTTTCAGTAAACTCCCAAGCATGGAACATTAATGCCAGAAACATAAAGCTATAAGAATACAAAGAAGTAGTTATGGATAAATCATCCTGGTAAAAGGATGTCCATGAGATCATGAAGAATCAGAAGCATGTATGCTTCTGTTTTGTTCTGCATGTATACCAAATACAGATTATAGAATAACAGAGTTGGAAGGGACCTTGGAGCTCAAGCAGGAGACCCTATACAAGTGATGGCTAACCTTTTTGCCATCGGGTGCCAGATGGGAGTCTAGGAGTCTCTGGAGGTTGGGGACAGCAAAAAATGTCACTTCCTGTCCAACCGGAAGTTGGGAAATGGGCCGTTTCGGGCCTCCGGAGGGCCTCCGAAGGGGTGGGGAAGGCTGTTTTTGCCCTCCCCAGATGCATAGAGAGGCCCTGGAGCCAGGTAAGAAAGAAAAACGGGCCTTCCCCACCCACCCCCCAGCCCTCCGGAGGCAGGAAACAGCCTGTTTCCCTACTTCTGGTGGGCCCAGAAGGCCCGAAAATCAGCTGGCCAGTGCACGCATGCGTGCCAGAGCTGAGCTGGTGTGCCCACTGATATGGCTACACATGCCACCTGTGGCACGTGTGTCATATGTTCGCCATCACGGCCTTATACCATTCCAGACAAATGGCTGTCTAGTCTCTTCTTGAAAACCTCCAGTGATGGAGCACCCAGAATGTCTAAAGGCAAGCCATTCCACTCATTAATTGTTCTCACTAACAGGAAGTTTCTCCTCAATTCTAGGTTGGATCTTTCCTTGATAACCTTCTATCCATTGCTTTTTGTCCCGCCCTCAGATGTTTTGGAGAATAGGTTGGCCTCCTCTTCTCTGTGACAGCCCTTCAAATATTGGAAGATTGCGATTCCTTCTCTTTGTAGAAAAAAAAGTACAAAGCTGATTTGATTATTGGACCTTGGATCCAAATGATTAATTTGTCACCACAGAGGACAAAACCAAAATGTTTGTCCTGCAGGATAGTCACATGTAGACCAGTCTGAAAAATGTTTTCTGAATCTTATTGGAAAGCATGAGGTATGATAAATAGTTAGAGGGAAAACCATTTCTTCAGTTAGCAGTGGTCATTAACTAAAATAAACAGATGTGTTAGAATAGAGTAGAGTAGAGTAGAGTAGAGTAGAGTAGAGTAGAGTAGAGTAGAGTAGAGTAGAGTAGAGTAGGATAGGATAGGATAGGATAGGATAGAATAGAATAGAATAGAATAGAATAGAATAGAATAGAATAGAATAGCCTTCCCCACCCACCCCCCAGCCCTCCGGAGGCAGGAAACAGCCTGTTTCCCTACTTCTGGTGGGCCCAGAAGGCCCGAAAATCAGCTGGCCAGTGCACGCATGCGTGCCAGAGCTGAGCTGGTGTGCCCACTGATATGGCTACACATGCCACCTGTGGCACGTGTGTCATATGTTCGCCATCACGGCCTTATACCATTCCAGACAAATGGCTGTCTAGTCTCTTCTTGAAAACCTCCAGTGATGGAGCACCCAGAATGTCTAAAGGCAAGCCATTCCACTCATTAATTGTTCTCACTAACAGGAAGTTTCTCCTCAATTCTAGGTTGGATCTTTCCTTGATAACCTTCTATCCATTGCTTTTTGTCCCGCCCTCAGATGTTTTGGAGAATAGGTTGGCCTCCTCTTCTCTGTGACAGCCCTTCAAATATTGGAAGATTGCGATTCCTTCTCTTTGTAGAAAAAAAAGTACAAAGCTGATTTGATTATTGGACCTTGGATCCAAATGATTAATTTGTCACCACAGAGGACAAAACCAAAATGTTTGTCCTGCAGGATAGTCACATGTAGACCAGTCTGAAAAATGTTTTCTGAATCTTATTGGAAAGCATGAGGTATGATAAATAGTTAGAGGGAAAACCATTTCTTCAGTTAGCAGTGGTCATTAACTAAAATAAACAGATGTGTTAGAATAGAGTAGAGTAGAGTAGAGTAGAGTAGAGTAGAGTAGAGTAGAGTAGAGTAGAGTAGAGTAGAGTAGGATAGGATAGGATAGGATAGGATAGAATAGAATAGAATAGAATAGAATAGAATAGAATAGAATAGAATAGATAGAATAGAATAGAATAGAATAGAATAGAATAGAATAGAATAGAATTTTTTATTGGCCAAGTGTGATTGGACACACAAGGAATTTGTCTTTGGTGCATATGCTCTCAGTGTACATAAAAGAAAAGATATGTTCATCAAGAATCATAAGGTACAACACTTAATGATAGTCATAGGGAACAAATAAGCAATCAAATCATATTAGGAAACTGTCAATATAAATCATAAGGATACAAGCAACAAAGTTACAGTCATACAGTCATAAGTGGAAGGAGATGGGTGGTGGGAACGATGAGAACGATGAGAAGATTAATAGTAGTGCAGACTTAGTAAATAGTTTGACAGTGTTGAGGGAATTATTTGTTTAGCAGGGTGATGGCGTTTGGGGAAAAAACTGTTCTTGTGTCTAGTTGTTCTGGTGTGCAGTGCTCTATAGCGTCGTTTTGAGGATAGGAGTTGAAACAATTTATGTCCAGGATGTGAGGGACCTCTTTTTGACTCATGCAGTATACAGGTCAATAAAAATTCTAAACAGATGTGTTCTTTTCAACTGTGAGATGGAAGACCTGAAATGAATCAAGTTGTTCATGTGGAACATTTTGTATAGTCCACAATGCTTTTCTGTTGCCCCATCAGGCCACTGGAGGAACCACCATTTTAAATGTAAAGGATGTGTGGTAGAACTTGGTGTCAGGTTTATGCAAAGCATTGCAAGAGCTGATTACCAGTCCTAAATCTTTGTAGTGCATATGCACAACTTGTTCTAAAAAGGATTCTATTTCTTTAACTTAAAAATGAAACACATACCTGTTTTCCATCCAAGCCAGCCTTCCCAGGAAAACCATCTAGGCCACGTTCTCCCTGAACAAACAAACATAAAGGTTCTGTTGGAGATCTCATTCCATGAAGTAGTCTTGGAAAAGCTTTTCATTTTCCAAGGGATAAAATATGGAAGTAGATTGATTTGAACTGCTAGCAAACATTTCTTGTTTGATTTCCTATCGTAGATTCTGAACTCCAACCTGCACTGAATTGTGTTCCTGGTTTGGATTGTTTTCTTCTCTTTTGGCCAGCAGGACACCCAATTACCAGCCCATCTTTGGACAATATTTTATATCTCCAGTCTATTCCCTATATAGTGTTTCTCAAATTAAACCTATGCTTATTTGCTTCATTGCTGAAGAGTGGTGCGGTGGCCTAGAGGTGGAACTCTCGCCTCACAATAAGGAGGCTGTGAGTTTGATCCTAGGTAGAGGCAGATATTTCTCTCTCTGGGCACACTGAGAATATATCTACTGAACAAATCTCCATATTGGCGATAGGAAGGGCATCCGGCCATTAAAACACTCTGTTAGGTCCATTCAGTTGCCCAGACTCCATCCCTCAAGGGATTATGGGGTCATTAAATGAAGATGATGTTTGCTTCAGGGCTGAGATTGAAAACATCCGAAAGGCAGTGAATTAATTATTTAATAAATTTGATCAATTCAAACAATGAACTGATATCTTTATACAGACCATGTTTGGTCAACGACAAGGGTGAAGATTCCTGATCATATTACATGTATGTAGACTGCATAGAATATATTACATCTAACATAAGTTTTAAAATGATCTAACTCAGGTGGACTTCCAGAGAAATGTATTGTCCTAAGTGTAGCATATTTGACATGGAATGTCTATCATGAGCCAATTCTGTTCCAAACTTGTACTCATATTTACATCATATTATTTGACAAATTATTTGTACCTTGTCACCACGTGGTCCTTTTTCTCCTCTTTCCCCTTGCAAACCCTAAAAAAAAGTAAGTAAGTAAGAAATCACAGAAATCATATTGACCCCAATACCTCTGAGCTATTGGCTGGCTAGGAATGTTCACAGAGTGGCTTAATAAATGTTGAGTATCCTTGAAGAAAGAAGATATCTTAGACTCTATTATTGTTGAAATGCCCTTGAGCTTGGTTGTCTTCTTGCAGATGTTTCAAAGAAACTAAGTAACATCATCAGTGCAAAAAGCTCAGAGAGCAGCAAGGATAAAATAAAATAGAATAACACTATACAACATTTTTTTAAAATGTCTATGCTAATTGGTCTTGGAGCATTGATCAACAAACTCAATATTTTGTCTTTAATCTACTTTTTAAAAAATAAACTTTGACAACCAGATAAAGGAAGCTAATGAAAACTGAGTGACCTTCTTCAACAAAAGGCATGACCTCATCTGATGAACAGTGACATTATTCAACAAGCAAAAGCTGACATTATAAAGGAACAAGATGTATAATCCATGTGAGGAGAACCCATAGAATTAGAATGATATTATCAATCCATATGAGCTTTGTTGAGGTCAATATATGTACACTTGCTATGGATAATTTATACAAAATTGACTATCTCCATGAACTTAATTGTGTACAGCAGCTCGCCAGAGGGATAAATCTATGTCCATAAATCCATTGGAGTCAAAGTTTCTCCAAAGAACAGTCTAAATTATTCCTCAACATTTTGTAAAAACTAATATCAGTTAAATGGGATATAGTTACAACCTACCAAAGACAAGCTGAAACCAAAAAGGCTAATTATTATGAAGTTGTTTTATTCCTGAACAAACGTTGTTTCATCGGGGATCTGAACAATTAGGTTACAGCAAATTAAAGCCTAAAAAAAACCATTTATTTCTCATTAAGCAAAAAAAACCCCAAAACACTGTTACACAATGTGTCTGGAATATGATGTACGAATGGGGAAGAGAGGGCATGTCCAAAAGGATACTTACATCTGGCATATGTAATTCCTAATCCTTTTCTATTTTGCCCATTTGGGTTATGCAAATACTCAAACTGGTTCGGACATCTGAAAATTTAATGCAGACTTAAAAGTTCTAAAGATGGTAAAAGAAGCTACAGTAGACAAATACAGTAGTGCCCAAATTATAGAAACCTTTTGGGGAAAGTGTATTTTTGAGGTTTGATGGCTAATAGCACCATCTTTTTTTTTTTGGAGTTTCAAGATAATCATATTCCACTGCTGGAATGGCCTGGGAATAGCCCAGATCTTAACCCAATTGGAAATCTATGGAGCTGACTAAAGAAACTTGTTAGTCAGAAACGACCCAGCAATAAAACCCAGTTAATTGAACCAATCATTTAATCTTGGTTTCACATTAGAACAGCTGCAGAACTAAAAGACTTGGTTCACTCCACGGGAAGATGTTGTAAGGACGTAATTCATGCTAAAGGTTACCCAACTAAATATTAACTGACATGGTGATCATTTTTGTATATCTCTTTTTTTCTAAGGTGATAATTTTTTATATGTTGTTTTTTCTACGTGTTTCACTTTTCTTCTTTATCCTGTAACTGCTATTCTAATAGCAAATCCTTCATAAACGTTATTGCATTACATTCTTGATTAAATTATCTTTCCATTGATATATAAATTTATGGTACTACTCCCCAAAAAAGTGGTGTTATTAGCTAGTTTTAGAAAATACACTTTTCTCAAAAGGTTTTCCACAATTTTGGCCGCTACTGTATGTTACCTCAAGATTGCAAAATTGATTGGCTCAAACACAAATTCCTAAGGAATGATTATGTCCACCGTTGACCTTCTCAGATGCATGACTCATAATGTGAAATTAAAAGGACTTCTGAGTAAATCAGTTCTGCCTTTCTTTAATTCCAAACTTCATGGGATATTAAAGGAGCTTCTTTTCCAGGGCTGGATTATCTTGGGAATTGAATCAGAAGGGCTGCAGATCTCTACCTTTGAGTGGAATTGTTCTACCTTCCTTAACTTGATAACCTAACCAAATATCTGTGTAAAATATGCAGTGCTCTGATTCTGGTTTGAGAATCATGTATCTTCTTGCCAGACAATTGAATTTTAAAAAAGTATACTGCATTCATTTAGAGCAGAGGTCCTCAAACTTGGCAGGTTTAAGACTTATGGACTTCAACTCCCAGAATTCTCCATAGCATAGCTGGCTGGAGAATTCTGGGAGTTGAAGTCCACAAGTCTTAAACCTGCCAAGTTTGAGTACCCCTGATTTAGAATATTAAGTTAATGATGACGACAAATCCTAACTTACAGGTGCTCCAACATAACCTTGACGTCCTGGGGGACCTGAACCCCCTTCTTCTCCCTGGGCAAAAATGAAAGGAAAACAACATCTGAGAAGATAATCAACATTTACGGTAGATTATTTACATGAACAAATGTAAATCCTCTTTAACAGGTTAATTCGACAGTATTGTAAACATCTTGTTAGCTTTCCTGAAAAGCAAATTACTTGAGTGTTAAAGCCAGGTGGCTAATCACCAGTATATTTTTGTGCTTGTGATGAAGCAATTCTGGGTAAATTGATATAAAGATGAAACATCATGATATTGTCCATATGTTGTACCAGATGATGATCAGCTACTTATTCCATCACTGGATAAAGCCATCATTTCCCATCATATGCATGTCACACAATGTGCTTCTGGATTAACTGGATTAATCCGACAAAAAATTCAGGAGGGGCTGCATGTGTTTGGCTCAACTAAAAGAAAGCTCTTAGCTGATTTTCTCTGAAATCACAAGCTTCAGATAATCTAAGAACTAAGACTGAGAAATAAAAAATAGTATGTATTTATATATGTATGTGATGTATGTACTCATTCATTCATTCATTCATTCACTCATTCATTCAAACTTATTTGCTGCCCAAATCCAGAGATACATCCAGAGGGATGTCTCGGGGATTGTGAGTCCTGAAGTCATTTTCCCCCTGGCACCTTCAGGGTTGCCACAGCGGAGATGAGTCAAGCTATGGGAAAAGGAGGGGGGAGGTAGAGATAGCTGGGGGATTGTAGCCATAATAAAATTCTTTCCTCTGAGAACCAAGGACTTTCTCACCAGGTGCAAGGAGGTGGGATCTGAGACCAACTGACCCTTGGAGTATGACCTGATTGGATCATGTGATGGATTGCATGGGTGGGGGAAAGAAAACTTTACTTTTAATGGGGGGGGACCCAAGGGGGGGGGGTTTAGAGTCGGGTTTCCCCAGACATGCCAACATGACATGCCTAATAAATCTATGCTTTGAGGAATATGCTTGCCTTGGAGTTTTGATTCCGTTGTTACTTGGAACCCTGACAGATATCCTGGAAGAAAACAATAGTAACAGGGGTGAAATCCTACCGGTTTGGACCGGTTCGGGGGAACCGCTAGGGATTATGGGCATCAGTTCACCGAACCGGTAGTAATTACCCCTCCTTGGCCCCACCCATGCCCGGCCGGTCACCGCTCACCTCTTCCGGCCGCTCGATATCCCACAGAATTCAATGTTAAATGCAGCAGAGAGAATGCTAACTTTTCTCCCTCCATTCAGAACGGAGCTGCTGCAGCCTGTCCCTTTTAAGGTAGTCCCCAGGAGTGAGGGGGACATGGGGGGAGCATCTGGAATGGAGCCGTTTTTGTGAAAGGCAGGAAAATGGGGAAGGGGATTTTACTGCCTGTCATCCATTCCTCAATCTCAGCACAGACTGAGGGAAGGATGGTAGGCAGGAATATTCCCCTCCCCATTTTCCTGCCATTTGCGACAAGGAGTGGCTGGGAGAGGATGGGCCGTTGAGGAGCTCCTCGATGTGAGTGATGTCAAGTTGGCCACGCCCACCCAGTCACATGACCTCTCCCCCAACAAGTCAGCTCACAAAACCGGTAGGGGAAATTTTTTAATTTCACCCCTGCTTTGACAATAGCAATATCCACCAGATGATATATCCATGAGATCACTAGGATTTCAGTCTTATACATATTGACCAGGAACAATAATTTCCGTGGTCATTTATATAGAAGGAAAGATATATGGAAGATATAAACTTAGTAAATTCGAAGTAGTTAAGATATGAAGGATGGAAAGGGTGGCATGGAAAATTGTTTACATATCGTTGTTCCCAAATTTTTCTATTGCTCATTTGTGTTATTTTTTTCACTAAGAATTTCCAAATTACTTGCCCTTTAAGGTAAATTAATTTCCATATCTTGCATTTTCCATGCTAGAGAACAAACTGAAAGTGTGGCTTGGTCTGGAGATCATGATAAGTGGTCTACAACTCCCTGAGTCAAAACTTAATAAGAAGCAGTATGAGTTTGTATTGACTTATTTAGGTTGCAAAACCATTAATACAGATGCCGGAGTATATTTTGCTGAAACTGTAAAAAAAACAAAAACCTCCAGAAACTTAAATACAAAGGAGATTACAAACAAAATTAGTATGGCTATTAATCTTCAATGACTCAAATATGTTTTTCAGCCAAACAAGCTATTACGATATTTTAGAAATCAAACACAACATTCTCAGTAGAGTCAAGTATTGGCACATTGATAAATGAGCCATCACATTAGTATAAAAGCTGAGTAAGGAAGTAAGGGAATAAGGGGAAAATATGCTGACACCTTTGTAATGCAGTAGTATTACTTTATTGGAGTGAATAAATATTACCTTGCAGCTATTTGGAAAAATAATAGTAGTTAATGGGAAAAAGGGACTATCTTATTTTTTTGTAATATTTTTTTTTATTTTGAATACAAATAATACAAACATATAAATCTAAATTTAAAAAAGGAAAAAAAATACAAATATTACAATGCACTTCCTCCCTCCCAGAGACCATTTTTCCCCTTATGTTTCTTCTTCCATAAAAATTAAAAAAATATGCAATATATTCCAATTGTGCCCTTATCCTCCCCAAAACAACATACTGTATATTCTTGAATAGGTTTATTCCCTTTGCCTTCCACCAACACTGTTTTTATAAAATCCCCCCATATTTCATTAGGCTGCTATATATGTTCTTTGCATTCAATATATGATCAAAGATACTACATTTTCCAGTGAATCAGATTTTAGACAAACTGCTATGTAAGGAATTATCATGTTTCCCCAAAATTGAGACTGGGTCTTGTATTAGTTTTTGCTCCAAAAGATGCATTAGGGCTTATTTTCTGGTTAGGTCTTATTTTGGGTGAAATATGGTACTAAATGCACCCATCTGGCTGACATTATATATACATACACACATACACACATACATACATACATACATACATACATACATACATATATATATTTGTCTTCTTAAGTTTTCGCGGGTGCATATGCAAAAAATTTAAATCTCGGGTGTTTTCCCGCATCATTATAAATAAGTTGGTTAAAATATTTAAAATCCTGGTTAAAAGATTTTAAGCTGGGATTTTAACCAGGATTTTAAATATTTTAACCAACTGATTTATAATGACGTGGGAAAAAACCCGAGATTTTTAATTTTTTGCATATATATATATATCAAGAATGTATTAGATAATATATATAAGTATAAGCATGAATTGAATACATAAAATAGATACAAATAGAAGAAATATTAGGACATGGATGGTAGGCACGCTGGTGCTCTTATGCATGCCCCTTACAGACCTCTTAGGAATGTGGTGAGGTGAACAATAGACAGTTTAAGGTTAAAATTTTGGGGATTTGGGGATGAAACCATAGAGTCAGGTAGTGCATTCCAGGCATTGACCACTCTGTTGCTGAAATCATATTTTCTACAATCGACTTTGGAGCGGTTCACTTTAAGTTTGTATTTATTGTGTGTTCGTGTATTGTTGTGGTGGAAGCTGAAGTAGTCACTGACAGGTAGGACATTGTAGCAGATAATTTTATGAGCTACGCTTAGGTCAGACCGAAGGCAGCGTAGTTCTAAATTTTCTAAGTTCAGAATTTCAAGTCTGGTGGCATAAGGTATTTTGTTGCAAGCAGAGGAGTGGAGGATTCTTCTTGTGAAATATGTCTGGACACGCTCAATTGTATTAATGTTAATTAATCTTAACTGGAGCTTATTTTGGGGGGTAGGGCTTATATCACGAGCATCCTGAAAAGTCATGCTAGGACTTATTTTCCGGTTGGGTTTTATTTTCGGGAAAACATGGGTAGGAGTCTCTCCTGACCAGGAACTGGGTGCATCTGGCATATTTAAGCTGGAAACCACCTTCAATATTATATCCCAAACAACTAAAACTTTCCTGAAGGTCTTGTGAATCTCACTCTTCCATTGTTTAAATAGCCTGAGTGGCGTAGGAGGCTAATGCCTCCTACTAAGGCAGCATTTAACATCCAGCTGTCTGCAATTAAAGTAAGTTCAAATCTCACCAGGCTCAAGGTCGACTCAGCCTTCCATCCTTTCTAAGGTGGGCAAAATGAGGACCCGGTTTGTGGGGGCAATAAGCTGACTTTGTATAAAAATATACAAGAGTATGAAGGCTATTGCTTAACGCATTGTAAGCCGCCCTGAGTCTCCGGAGAAGGGCGGCATATAAAAATAAAAAAATAAATAAATAAATAAATAAATAAATAAATAAATAAATAAATATAAATATAAATATAAATATAAATATAAATATAAATATAAATATAAATATTCATATACCTTTGGGCCAGATGGTCCAGGAAGGCCAGTTGCTCCAGGAAGACCAGGTTCTCCCTAAAAGAGAAGGCAAAATAATATTCATTGCAAAGACTTGCTGTGGACACTTTAGGAACCACAGTATACGGAAAACTCATAAACTGGTTTATGTATGAAACCAAAAGTGATGCTTATTTTGAGAGAAATGCAAAGTTTTCACACAATTACTCCAAGTTTTCTGGAAGAGAGAACTTCACTAGTTTTGTCTATGGAGATTCTCAGTCATCCAGGTATGGTTGTTCCAAAGGTGCTTTTTCAAAAAACTTGGACTTTTTTCTTTGAAGACATTTTGCTTCTCATCCAAAAGCTTCAGTTCTAAGAAGCAAAACATGTTCAAAGAAAGACATTTTGAATAAGAGGTCTTCAAAAACATCTTCTCTCACCCTAGATGTCTAGAAAAAAATGATCTCTTCACATCAAACAAGGATGTGCATTTTTTTAAGATCTTCTGGTTGCTAAGTCCTGTTTTGCAAACTTTAAAGTTATGGTTTAATCGAAGTGTCAATGGTAAAATATGATTTCAAGGTATGCACTTTAAAAATCAATCCTTCTTAATATCTTTTATTATAAATTTGTCGGTCTTCATCCTGTTCTCACATACCATTACATCAGGTCATATCTTGGAATATGGAAGTCTACATCTCAGGGAAAGAGGATTCACTGACTTCAATAATCCAAATTTATTTGGTACCTTAGTGATTAAGAGCTATGGTGGTATAGTGGTTAGAATGTAGTATTGCAGGCTAATTCTGCCGACTGCCAGCAGTTCGTTTCTGACTGGCTCAAGCTTGACTCAACCTTCCATCCTTCCGAGGTGGGTAAAATGAGGACCCAGATTGTTGAGGGCAATATCATGACTCTGTAAATTGCTTAGAGAGAGCTGAAAAGCACTATGAAGCACTATATAAGATTAAGTACTATTGCTATGATGCTGTGTTTATAAGAGCCGAGGTGGCACAGTGGTTAGAGTGCAGTATTGCAGGCTACTACAGCTGACTGCTAGCTGCAGTTCGGCAGTTCAAATCTCACCAGGCTCAAGATTGACTCAGTCTTCCATCTTTCCGAGGTAAGTAAAATGAGGAGCCAGATTGTTGGGGGCAATAGGCTGATTCTGTAAACTGCTTAGAGAGGGCCATAAAAGCACTATGAAGCAGTATATACGTCTAAGTGCTACTGCTATTGCTATTGTCGACTGGAAGGTTGGCAATTTGAGACCCTACCATCATGCGGTATGAGCTCCCGTTACTTGCCCCAGCTGCTGCCAACCTATCAGTTCTAAAGCATGCAAATGTGAGTATATAAATAGGTACCACTTCGGTAGGAAGATAACAGTGGTCCATGCCTCTTGGCATATAGTCATGCTGACCACATGACCATGGAAGCGTTTTCAGACAATGCTAGCTCCCTCAGCTAAGAAACAGAGATAGTGTCCTAGAATTGGACCGTACTGGACAGGGGGAACATTTACCTTAAAAAAAGTACTATTGCTGAAGAAGATTGCTTGCACACTTGTAGACATAGAAGTGGATAATTATTGTTTTCAGATCCCACCAGAATTCCTGTGTTTCCACTCATCAGATTTCAGCTGGCAAAGTTTTGTTTTGCAGAGAAATAAATTGCTGTCTTTTGTTGAACTGTTTTGCTCAACTTCTCCTGTGATATGTCTAGCATTTTAATGGATGACAACTGGAATTCCTCCTTGGAGCTTCACAGAACAGATCATCTCTAAGAAGTCTGTTTGCTCCCTTGGCCCAAAGATAGGATTGTTGAGGTTAATAACCTGCTTTTTGTTTTATTTTGTTTTGTTTTCTTACATTTGGAACCACAACATTAATCCCCTGGATGTGTTCCTTTCAATGAAGATTGCTCCAAACACGTGGTTTACGCTACAATGGAAAGAGGATTAAAAAGAGAGGAGGAAAAAAGCTTACAGTTTCTCCTTTGGCTCCATCGCTCCCTGGGACGCCAGCCGTACCAATGGAACCCTAAAAGAATACAGATTACGACAGCAAAATGAATGGGAAATCATAATCATATTTAAAAACAGCATTGGCTAAAAGCAGGAAAACCTGAATAATAAAAGAGACAAATCTAGGCACTCTCACCTTGAGCCATATTAATTTATTATTAATATTTTATACTTTTATTATAATATAATTTTATAATATTTATAATTATTATAATTATCAATTTGTGATCTCAAAGGTGCTATATAATCCATTCCAAAAGACGGGGATTAAGCAGTGAATTAATTATTTGATATGTGCTGTTGGAGTAATGTACAGTAATGTCAATTTCCAAACTCAAAAGGGTTCCGGGACTAGTTTATAAATAACTAATTGAAATTTATTTCTTAATGAAGAGATCTACTAATACATGGGCATACAGTGTTTTTGTTTTTTTTTTCAAAATCCACTTGAATGTACTTTGAAATTTTTCATGCTCTCTGATGCTTGGTTGTTTGCAGACATTTCCAAACAATGTTTGCAGACATTTCATTACTCAACTGGGTAGCTTGCCCTTTCAGTTTTGGGGATAGAATAATAGAGTTGGAAGGGACCTTGGAAGTCATCTAGATCAACCCCCTGCTCAAGCAGGAGAGCCTATATTATCCAGACAAGTGGCTGTCCTGTCTCTTCTTAAAAGCTTCCAGTGATGGAGCACCCACCACTTCTGGAGGCAAGTTGTTCCACTGATTAATTGTTCTAACTGTCAGGAAATTTCTCCTAAGTTCTACGTTGCTTCTCTCCTTTATTAGTTTTCATCCATTCTTTCTTGTCTTGCTTTCTGGTGCTTTGGAAAATAGGTTGACCCCCTCTTCTTTGTGGCAGCCCCTCAAATATTGGAACAGTGCCATATCATGTGGTGTGGTTTCCATCCTCCTCCTTTTCATACTCCACTAAAATTGTCAGAGCATACTAGACAGACAGACAGACAGACAGACAAACAGACAGATATGGCAGTAAACCTCACACTGATTATGTTCAAATATCTGCAAATAACCAAGCTCAGGGAACAGCAAGGATTCTACAGTTCAACCCTGAGCTCAAATATTCTCATCTACTAAAGGCTCTTTGACATATATTGGTTGTAGTTTGGAAAAAGTTCAGTTGCCAGAATTCCTATAATAACAAAATACCAGAGTTGGAAGGGACCTTGGAGGTCTTCTAGTCCAACCCCCTACTTAGGCAGGAAACCCTACACCACTTCAGACAAATGGTTATCCAACATCTTCTTAAAAAGTTCCATTGTTGGAGCATTCACAACTTCTGCAGGCAAGTTGTTCACTGATTAATTGTTCTAACTGTCAGGAAATTTCTCCTAAGTTCTAAGTTGCTTCTCTCCTTGATTAGTTTCCAGCCATTGCCTCTTGTCCTGCCCTCAGGTGCTTTGGAGAATAGCTTGACTCCCTCTTCTTTGGGGCAGCCCTTGAGATATTGGAACACTGCTATCATGTCTCTAATCCCCTCTCTTTTTTCTAACTAAAACTCACTAAAGAGATTATGTGAGAACAGTGCTTGAAGGATTTCTAGGTTCAGCAAATGCAAGAGAGCTGATGTTTATGATAAACTGGTAGAAAGCCACTTCCCTCTTATCTAAACCATGAGCAAGTCAAGATAAACGATTGCTCATGTCTCAGTACCCTTAAAAATGCCATCGGATTTGTTCAATTTTCTTCTCTTTTCCTTTCTCCACACTTCCCCTGACTAAGAGAAATAAAATATTAAAAAGGCAATTAGATTATAATCTCTGTGTTCCTGAGATGCTTAAAAAGCCCAGTAAAAATCTCTAATGTTCTGTAATGATAACAGCCAAGAAATATTTTAGCACTCAAGTAGTAGTTTTTTTAGAACTAGTTCCATAGCACTTCATATATCTTTTCCTCCTTTTTCTTTTCAAGCTATCTTGGGCCAAAACGTTTCAATGAACAAATATTAAATCAGATCCAATAAATTAATGAAGTGGGAAATGGAAGACTTTATATTTAAGCTTCAGAATATCCAAATACGTAGATAGTATACTGCCCCAACCAAATTGGGGGCAATATGCTGACTTTGTAAACTGCTTAGAGAGTGCTGTAAACAACTATGAAGTTGTATATCAGTCTAAGTGTTATTACTATTGCTTATCCAGATCTGCAAATTTATTGAACATGTTATTATGATTCAAGCAGCTGACCACCAAGATTATGAATTAAGTTTTCAATTTCTATTGAATGTTCTATTATGTCATACTTGTTCAATGTTCATTTTTTTTTGCATTTGATTGAACTGCAGAAAAAGTCATATAAAATCACAGCTGTTACAATCACTCTCGGTATTCATTTTTATGCCCCGGAAATTTTATTTTAATTATTTCATTTCATTATTTCATTTCATTTCATTATTTCATTTCATTTCATTTCATTTCATTTCATTTCATTTCATTTCATTTTATTTTATTTTATTTTATTTTATTTTATAGATGGTTACCTTTTCTCCTCTCTCGCCCATTAAGCCAGGTAAACCTTGGGGTCCCTTTTCACCCTAAAAAAGCAGAATGGAAAATATTTGCATAAAATGTAGCATTCTCTTAAAATAGGTAAAAGGAATACAAGCATTAAAATCCACAAGGGATCCTGTTGATACTTTTGAAAAGGAACTTAATCGCAGGGTTGATTAACAAGGTAAATTTCTCAGTTTCTTAAGATTTGTATGCCAATTTTTGCTCGAAAAAAAATCCTGCAAGGAAATTTTTCTACCATATCAAAGCAACCAGTAGATGTCAGTACATTACTATGAAAGATTCTTTGCTTTCCTGGGAAGGATGAAAAATCAGAATAAAATATTGCAGGCCCCTCTAAAGCCAAGAAAAGCCAAATAAACTTGTAAATCCATCTGCTCTCCCTGAAATTCCTGTGGTGGCTAAGAAATCAGCTGTTGAGACAGGCAATTACGGGATCTCAAAACAATGATATGCTCAGTATTTGGGGGCAGTGAATAAAACAGAAACCCTGTAATTGCTGTGTTCCAAAAGGAAAAGAAAAGAAAACAAAAATCTTAGTTTTCTCATCTGGTCATGAAGGGACAAGAGAACTGGCTGTCAGGCCTGGAAGCCATCTTTCGTATCAGGCTTCCAGCAGGCCTGACACTGGCATTCTGAGGCCTTTTAAAGACAGGTCTTTTTCACAGTGTGAAGTAGCATAGGATGAAGGTAACAGTAACAGAGTTGGAAGGGATCTTGGAGGTCATTTAGTCCAACCCCCCTGATCACCCAGGAGACCTATACTAGGGATTCGAACCGCCGACCTTTCTGATCAACAGGCTCAAGGTTTTCTGCCTGTCATTCCTTTGAGTCAAAATGCAAGATGAAATAAAAGGGGGAAAAATTAAGTAATGATGTACCACGAGTTCTTTGCCTTCGTAGAAAAAATAGGGAGCAAAAGAGATCTGAATTTGTGGAAATTAAGACCCTGGTGGCGCAGTGGACTAAACTGCTGCTGTTAAAGTAGTACTTAGCTGCCAGCTGTCTGCAATTACTGCAAGTTCAAATCTCACCAGGCTCAAGGTTGGCTCAGCCTTCCATCCTTCCGAGGTAGGTAAAATGAGGACCCAGTTTGTGGGGGCGATAAGCTGACTTTGTATAAAATAGAACACTGGTCAGGGGAGGCCAAAAAGCCCTACTAAGCAGGTATATACAAAAGTATGAAGGCTATTGCTTAATGCATTGTAAGCCGCCCTGAGTCTCCAGAGAAGGGCGGTATATATAAATTGAACTAATAAATAAATAACAAATAAATGGTGCTGAATTTAGGAGACAACTAAGCCATGAGGACTTCAGGCACAGCTTTTTACTCCTGACATGACAGACAAAGAGACAAACAGACATCCTGGCTGGCAGAGAAGGGAGAGGATGTGACTTTCAAGACGTTACATGAAGTACACCGGGGTCGTATTATCATATGTGGTGGACATGTATAGAAGTGAAAAAAAAGTATTGGGCAAGAATTTGAATGTAGTTGGAGAAGATGCCGCAGCAACATATTGATTTAAAACCTGAATTGTTCTTGTTGGGTATCTTACCAGGGAAATATAGTAAAGAAAATGCATGTTTGATCATTCATGTAATAACTGTGGCTAGAATTGTATTTGCACAAAATTGGAAAGTTGAAGAAATCCCTAAAGATGATTAAGAAAATATTAGATTGTGAAGAAATGAGTAGATTAACCCTAGCAATTAAAGGAAAGGGAGAATCTGATGATTATAATATATGGGGGTTATTTTATCATTGGTTAGAAAATGAATATGGATAAAAAGTATAAAATTAAATAAATTAAGGAAGAGAAATGTTATGTTAGGAGATATGTTAAGTTATAATATTAAAATAAAAATAGATGTACAATATATAAAGAATTTGATGGTAAGCTATAACTATTACGACACAAAAAAAATTGTACTCAGACGACACACTGATTAATGAACAATGAAATGTTTGTTTTAAAAGGAAAAGTAAATAAAAAACTTTTACAAAAAAAGAGAGACTTTATATGAAGCATCATGATCCAAGCTCCATTCCTTTTTTTTTTTTTTGTAGAAAATTAGCACCCACCCCTCTCCTAGAAGAATGAAATATTTTAGGAAATATTAAAAAGGCAGAATATTTCCCCTAAAAGAGAAATAGAAATCTTAAGGGAGACAGAAACTCAGAGCTTCAGCTCTCTGCCCCCAGCAGATATTTGGTGCCCGTTGAGAAAGACTGGGCCAGCCTATCTACAAAACAAAAGACCTCAGCTCCAGGGTGATGGGATTAGGACATGGCCCTCCAGGACATATGGGATTATCTAGCAGCAGGGGTTACTGCATTGCAAAATCACCTGGGGACATTATATCAGCCCAAGGTTCAACTAAACTTGATTCAGACAATCATGACTCCACATGGGACAGCAACCAATAGAATACATATTCTTGCACAGGAACAGGAAGCTCAAATTCAAACCCCAAGAGAGGATGTAAATACCTCTCACACTCCAAACCCATGTGGTCAGCTTCCCAGGACCTCAAACCCATGTGGTCCTGTCCATCAATAAACCATCTTTCCAATCAGCCTCCATGTTTCCAGTGTCTTTCTCCCCACTTGGAAATGAACCAGATGGATATTCCTTCCAAGAACATATATGTGTCTCTCACACACATACAAATATGGTAGACCTTGGACTGTGATGTTGCACTCTCCATCTTGCAGATTTTAATCCATGAATAGATAGGGAGATGGGTAGAAGAGTAGATAGATAGCTGGTTGGGCAGGTAAATGGTGGATGGATGGATGGATGGATGGATGGATGGATGAGGGATGGAGAGAGAGAGGGAGAATGCTTGGGGGAACAATGAAGTCTTAAAGGTAATTCCAAATGCCAAGAGGGTAAGGGCCTTTTGGATATCTGGGGAACGCTATTCTATAGGGCAGATACCATTACTGAAAAAGTTCACACCCTAGATCCTGTCAGTTGATATCATTTATTAGAGGGGATGTAGAAAACACCCAAACTATCCAATTTGGTGGGATTGGCAGATATCCTATGAGAGTGGTGGTCCATTAATAATATCTGGCCTCGTGCCAGGTGGAGTTTTGAAGGTGCTAATCAGGATTTTGAATTTGCACCTGGAATGAAACCGGGAGACACACGAAATTAACACAAACTAGACCATATCCTCAAGATGTTCTTCAACTTATATTTTAATGATACCTTTTGTCCTTTTTCTGCTCGTCCAAATGTTTCCCCACCCTGAAAAGAGAAATTAATAAAACCAGGGTCAGCAGATGCAATAAAGATATGAAAGATCAGAAATAATGCTAAATAATAATAGCTTTATCAAGCCATGGAATAGCACACTGATTAATCAAACACATTCAATTAATAAATCATTGTATCTTCTGCTAGTATCAAGGTTGTAAAGCATGAATCAGATTGTATGGAAGATACTAACCAAGCTGACAAGAAAAGGTCTCTAGTATTATGACTTTAACTTGAATCAAGAGGACACTCCATCAAACTGATGGGCTTCAGCTTCCATAATCCCTAGCTAATGTAGTTTAGTTGTAGGGGGAAGAGATAGTTTCTTTAATACAATTGGATAACAACCAAATTGACAGTGTGGTCTAGAACTTAACAATTGACAGCCTCATCTTTATTAGCCCTGCCATTTAATTGCTTTGAAACTGGGAAGGATCAGAACGCTATTTTATATTTCACAATTATAACAAGTGGCTTTTAAAAGATAGCTGAGGTAAATATTTTATGAAGGGTTGCACGACTTTAGATAAATGTCCTGGTAGATGAGATCTGAAACATTCTAATTAGAATTTCGCCTGCAAGAAAGGAGGCAGATTCAAGGACAATCTCTCTAATTTTGTGGAAGTCGATATTGTTCTGATCTAGGCTCCCTTAAAAAGCAGGAAGCAGAGTCTTGGTCCCGGCAAAACCTCTTTTATTTACACGACACTGAATTCCTTTCATTCACAGCCAGCAAGGCCTGTCCAAACAGTTTTTCAAAGGAATATTTATCGACACAGACCTTATCTCGCTTGGAAAGCTTCCAGGTAACTAGTTTCCAAATGCAGTACAAGGCAAAACTTGGCACAGAGTCTCTTAGAGTCAGAGAACAAACAAATTGTTTCCTGCAAAAGCCCACTCCCTGTTCGCTCCTCTTTTGTTTCCTATGGGAGGGGCCAATCATCTCCAAGGTGTGGTTTTACTCCCAAGTCGACCCTGCTTTCTTAGTTGGTCTTGTCTTCTGGCAGTTCTGTGCATGCGCACATTGGGAACAGGCTCCAGCTGTTCCTCTGCCTCACTGCTCTCTAGCTCCCTTTCTGCCTCTGATGCAGAGCCCTTGTCCGAACTTTCCCCAGTCCCCAGGACTGGCCCATATTCCTCTCCAACCTACTCACTGTCCAACTATACTGCCAGCTCTGCTGGCTGCCGGCGGGCCACAACAGATATTATCTCTGCTTCCATTTTTTTTTAAGCTAGTTCTTTAGATCCCTTCAGAAATAATTCACAACAAAACTTTGGCTGTAGTGAGATGTTGAATAAGGGAAAACACACGTATGTGAACACATTGATTGATGTCTCTTCCAACCAAGATTTCTCCATATGGATAGGCAAAGATCTAAATCAGGGGTGTCCAACCTTAACAACTTTAAGACCCGTGGACTTCAACTCTCACAATGGCTGGCTGGGGAATTCTGGGAGTTGAAGTCCACAAATCTTAAAGTTGCCAAAGTTGGAGATCCCGGATCTAAATAGAATGTATAACTATGTTTAGATGACAATGACTTTGGCTCTCTGAAGAGGAAGTTTTTACCATCTGCTTTCTCTATGATGAGAAGGTCAGGCATGTTACTGTGGGCAGAGTTCATGACACCACTTACAGATCCCTTCCATACTAATTATTTTAAAATATTCAACCGGAGTCTTCAAAATCTGGATTTAGAATTTTGGTTTAAGTTAGTCCATCAGGACCTATTCTGATTTTTTTAAAACTGCATGAGTTTTCTCACAAATATATGATTACATTAGGATAAAAAAAAAAAAAGAACATTGAGGGTCTTATAAATTTTCTTACTGGTTCTCCTTTGTCTCCTTTTGGGCCAGAAGGTCCAACTGGTCCAATGTCTCCCTTGACAAAAATAAAGTTATGTTAGCAAGAAGGAAATGGTTTTTCCCCACTGACTTTTATTACCATAGCCAGGTTTTTTTTTTTTAAAAAGTAAAAACTTAATGGTGAAAGATGCATTTCTTTATCTAACATGGAAAGGAAGGAAGTGAGGGAGGGAGGGAGGAGGAGGAGGAGGAGAAGGAAATTATGGGGTTGTTGTTGATGCTCTTTGAGCTTGGTTGTTTTCTTGCGACGTTTCATTACCCAAATGGGAAACACCATCAGTGTTGAAATGTAG
>NW_026844077.1:7910535-8096031 GCF_029531705.1 Pantherophis guttatus | reverse complement strand
AGGAAATTATGGGATTGTTGTTGGTGCTCTTTGATCTTGGTTGTTTTCTTGAGACGTTTCATTACCCAAATGGGAAACACCATCAGTGTTGAAATGTAGTGGGATTTGTGGAGAGGAGGAAGACGAGGAGGAGGAGGAGGAGAAGGAGCAGGAGGAGGAGGAGGTGGAGGAGGTGGATAAAAGATTGCATAGACAGGACCTGTAGCCAAGAATATTGCTTTCATGGAGATGCTGAAATGGTATCTGCTATTTCCAGAGCTACAGAGTTAGTCAGAAAATATGGATCCAAAAATCTCATGAATAAATTAGAATAAATAAATCTACAATGTGTCTGATCCTTATTGTACTGTCTTTTTCTAGTGCCCAATGGCCTAAATTCTAATAAACTAAGACAGCAACATAACTGTAAAGCATTTACAGATGCCATCTGCAAAGATAGTAATGGAAAATATTATCATCCAGCCATTGTACCGTGCAAACATAAATCATGGGTGAAAAAAACATTAAAAGAAGAAAAAAAAAATAGAAGCCTTTAATACAATGCCAATGTTAAACAAACCACTCCATACATCAGACCATTTGTGTAGGCAGGCATGCTTTAAGTGTTAAACAGGAATCTGAATTGTATCTGGCACTGTTTTAGAGATGCTGTGGGACACTCTAAATGGAATGAGTTTTTAAGGTTGATTTCTTACACAGGCATCTTGTTCAATAATTGCATTTCATTCTATTAAGTTGGCTGTGGTTTAGCATTTTTGGAATCATCTTATGTTCCAGCCATTGTTAAGATGATGGCTATTAAAAGATAAAAGTGTTGTGGTCATCACAGAACAGTTGCTTTCTCTTTTAGCAATTTCTCATGTCTTTCCGTGAAAGCCTCCCTTATTAGTTAAAGTGCTACAATTTTTTTTAAAAAATGGCTTCTCTATTTAAGGCTGCAAAACCAGTAGACTGTCAATCTGAAGCGAACCTGGCTGAGGCTATATTTGTAGCTTCAGGGTTGCCACAAGGCAGAAGAGGGGACAGGGAGGGGGAAATAGTTAACTGAGGCTTTGCAGTCAAAACAAAAAGTTTTCCTGTGGGAACCAAGGTCATTCCAACAGGTGTCTGGGAGAGGAGGAGTGGAGTAACCAAGTAACCGGCCAGCACTTCTATTGGACAATGTGACTGATGACTTGAAAGAAGGGGAAAACTTTCACGTTTTAATTAGGTGAAAACTGGGGGAACTTTAGAGTCGGTTTTCACCAGTTGTGCCAATATGATGTATCCAATAAACTGTTCTTTGAGGGATCTACTCACATCAGAGTTCTACTTTCAATGGGTGCATTACTTGGAACGCTGGCATAGAGGGTAGACCGAAAAGAAGAAGAAATCCTTAAGAACATGTATGCAGCTTATGTTTCATTTTTTTAAAATACGTTTTATTCCTTGGCCAACACTAACCTTTTGTCCTCTCAATCCTTCAAATCCAGGAAGGCCTCTCTCCCCCTGAAGTGAAAAATGGAGACTGTTTAATAGCAAAATTCATCATTGCTTCTCACATGTTATGAATCCTGACTTAGTGGCTCTGTGTAAGCGTTCTGTACATCTGCAATAATTACTGAAAGCAGTTTCTGAAACAACTACATGGGACTGAAGAAAACACAGCGGTTTTAATTGAGGCTGGCATATTTGGGCTGTAAAATTCATATGATGTAATTGTACGTGAGGAAAACCTTGAGAAAAAGGTGGAAGAGATGTGGCCTAGAGAATGATTGGATAAGAGAGGGTGAGTCCCACAGCTGCATAACAGATGAAGAAAGATATTCAGGAGGGGTAGCAATAGCATAGTATTTAGACTTTTCAAAGCATTTTTTTTACCACCTCTTCGGCCAAGAGGTTGCAGAAAAAAATGCTTTGAAAAGCCTCTGAGGATCCTAGCTGAGCCGTGTGATCATCAGAGCCTTTTTTTTTTAACTTTTAAAAGCATTTTTTCATCGGAAGAGGTTGTAGAAAAAATGCTTTTAAAAGTGTAAAAAAAAAAGCCTCTGATGATCGTGCGACTCAGCTGAGCATGGTGGGGGGGCATAGGGATTTTTGCTTCTGGTTCTCCGAACCACCCACCGCTATCGCTACCAGATCGGGCGATCCAGTTTGAACCGGGAGCATTTCACCCCTGGTGTTTAGGAGTCTGACAGCCCATGGGTAGAAGCTGTTTTTAAACCTGTTTGTCCAGCTGGCTATACTTCTCTGTCTTCTGCCCGATGCTAAAAGTGAAAAAAAGACACTGGCCAGGGTGTGAATCATTCCCTAAGTATCTTCCTTACTCTGCTGAAACAGTGAGACCTGGCAATGTCATCCAGTGGTGTTAGTAAGGGGCCATATGCAATCCCAGGCTTACAGGTTGTCCATTCCTGTGATGATATGCTGAGCTTTCAGTAACCACAACTCAAGGAATATCCCTTGAAGCCAATTCCCTTGAGTTTAGTGGCTCTTGTTTATAACAGGGTGAATGCAGATACAAACCTTTTCTCCGGGAGGACAGGAACAGTTGACTGTCTTGGTAGGTCCAACATGCTCATTTCCAACAGTTGGTGGAATTACAGTAGGGGGAACATCTGTAACTATGGTCACTTGACACTACATTGGTAAAAAATCAGAAACAATAATAACACCGCATAAATAGGATTTAAATAGGATTTTGAAAAGAAAAGACATGTTTTTCATGAAAAAGAAATAGCTCGCTTTTATCAACAATGTATATCTGGAGAATATTTGGCACTACAGTCCTTGACTTATGACCACAATTAGAATAGAATAGAATAGAATAGAATAGAATAGAATAGAATAGAATAGAATAGAATAGAATAGAATAGGAATAGAATAGAATAGAATAGAATAGAATAGAATAGAATAGAATAGAATAGAATAGAATAGAATAGAATAGAATAGTAGGAAGGGACCTTGGAGGTCTTCTAGTCCAACCCCCTGCTTAGGCAGGAAACCCTACATCACTTCAGACAAATGGTTATCCAACATCTTCTTAAAAATGTCCAGTGTTGGAGCATTCACAACTTCTGGAGATAAGTTGTTTCCACTGATTAATTGTTCTCACTGTCAGGAAATTTCTCCTTAGTTCTAGGTTGCTTCTCTCCTTGATTATTTTCCATCCATTGCTTCTTGTCCTGCCCTCAGGGGCTTTGGAGAATAGCTTGACTCCCTCTTCTTTGTGGCAGCCACTGAGATATTGAAAGACTGCTATCATTTATTTATTTATTTATTGAATTTCTATACCGCCCTTCTCCCGAAGGGCCCTGAGTCGGTGACAGATTAAGATTTCATATACATATAATTATATGTGTGTGTGTGTGTGTGTGTGTGTGTGTGTGTGTGTGTGTGTTTGTAGGTCTTTGGTTATTCGGGTCTTCTCCCACATAAAATTGGAAGTGTCTTGGCGACGTTTCGACGAAGTCTCATTCGTCATCTTCAGGCTGGTGTTCTCGGCTTCGTGCTTCCAGGAGCAATGTGAGATCGCAGCTGTCTCTTCCTTTTAACTGCTAGTGGGGGTGTGAGCTGATTGGGTGGGGACTTGGCTGTGTTCTGATTGGGTGGAGGTGTGTTCTGATTGGTTAGGGGCTTGGCTGTGCTCTGATTGGATGGGGGGTTGGTTGTGCTCTGATTGGCTGGGGGTGTGTTCTGTTTGGGTGGGGGCTTGGTTGTGCTCAGCTTAGTCTGAGTTGCAGGGGGATTTGAGCTGGTGAGCTGCGTTGTTGTTGTTTGGCTTCGCACGGCCACAAACACAAAGCCTGTGATGGCAGATGAGATTCTGTCAAAACGTCGCTTCTACCCTTTTAGGGATATATCCACAATTACATGGGAAGAAACCCGAAATATTAACTATACACACACACACACACACACACACACACACATAACAGTAAATAATAGATTGAGTCAACTTGGTGTATCTGCTAAAATCTTGGCATAGAATTTAGATATTTATGCTAGCCCTGCTTGTTGAAACAGAAAGGTCTTCAGGGCACGTCGGAAAGTGCGAAGATCTGGGATTATTCGTATTCATGTCTCCCCTAATCCTTCTTTTAATTAAACTAGACATACCCAGTTCCTGCAACTGTTCTTCATATGTTTTAGCCTCCAGTCCCCAACAATCATCTTTGTTGCTCTTCTCTGCACTCTTTCTAGAGTCTCCACATCTCAACACAATTGTGGCCAACATTTCTGCTGTTAAATGAGGCAGTTGTTCAGTGAGTTTTGCCCCATTTTACGACCTTCCTTGCCACAATTGTTAAGTGAAACACTGCAGTTGTGGGTGCAGTAACACAGTTGTTTAGTGAATTTGACTCCCCCGTTGACTTTGCTGGTTAGAAGGTTGCAAAAGGGGATCACATGACCCTGGGACACGGCAACCATCATAAACCATCATAAACCATCATAAATATGAGTCAGTTGCCAAGAGTCGAAATTTTGATCACGTAACCATGGGAATGCTGCAATAGTTATAAATGTGAAAAACAGTCATAAGTCAGTACCGTTGTAACTTTGAACAGTCACTAAACAAATGGTTGTAAGTCAAGGACTACTTGTACTCCTATTGATTTCAGCTGCACAACATTGATGCTGAATGACTTCAGAATGATCCAAAGCTATCTTCAAAGCTTCTTCAGTAGTGGGCTTTTCATGACCAGGATAAGTGTGCACTAAGCAAAATATGTCAGTCATTGCAAACACAACTCTTGATTCAGTGACGGGACTAGAAATGCTACATTTTAGAATAGAATAGAATAGAATAGAATAGAATAGAATAGAATAGAATAGAATAGAATAGAGTAGAGTAGAGTAGAGTAGAGTAGAGTAGAGTAGAGTAGAGTAGAGTAAATAGAATAGAATAGAATAGAGTAGAGTAGAGTAGAGTTGTAGTAGATAGAGTAGAGTAGAGTAGAGTAGAGTAGAGTAGAGTAAAATAGAATAGAATAGAATAGAATAGAATAGAGTAGAGGAGTAGAGTAGAGTAGAGTAGAGTAGAGTAGAGTAGAGTAGAGTAGAGTAGAGTAGAGTAGAATAATAGGAAGGGACCTTGGAGGTCTTCTAGTCCAACCACCTGCTTAGGCAGGAAACCCTATCCCATTCCAGACTAATGGTTATCCAATATCTTCTTAAAAACTTCCAGTGTTGGAGCATCCACAACTTCTGTAGGCAAGTTGTTCCACTGATTAATTGTTCTAACTGTCAGGAAATTTCTCCTTAGTTCTAAGTTGCTTTTCTCCTTGATTAGTTTCCACCCATTGCTTTTTGTCCTACCCTCAGGTGCTTTGGAGAATAGTTTGACCCCCTCTTCTTTGTGGCAGCCCCTGAGATATTGGAAGACTGCTATCATGTCACCCCATGATGTCATCCCTTTTCATCAAACTAGACATACCCAATTCCAGCAACCGTTCTTTATATGTTTTAGCCTCCAGTTCCCTAATTTTAAACCAAACCAACTCCAGATAGCCATGTTATATGAATACAAAACAAAGGATGCTTTACCAGCTGTACTAATTCTTACATCTTCAGGTGATCCTGCAAAAATTGCTCTTCTCTAAAGATTTGTGATTGGACTTTTCACCATGCCAAGGCCACAGAAAAGGAGGAGCAAGGAACAAGGAGGAGAAAAGGGGAAGGAGTGATAAAAACATCTGTTTTGTTTCCTTTAACAGTGTAAATGAAGCTCCAAGAAAATTCTGGAGACAACAAAGTGGACATCAAAGATGATTATTCCCAGTCTGATTGAATTCGTACCACAACCACATGGCAATGGTATTTTGAGGAGCTTGAAGACATTTCATCACCAGTCTAAGTAACAAAATCAGAGCACAAGCGAAGAACGTTTGCCAACTTTATTCCCCCATGCACTGATGATTCATCGCCTGTAGTGACATATCTGGAATGTGACAAGCAAGTTCAGAGAATGCTAAGAACCCAACAATTCAACCTTGAACTACATATATTCTTCACTATTAAAATTAACACAGGTAGGCCTCAATTTACAACTCTTCGTTTCACAACAGCTCCAAGTTATGACAGCCCCAGAAAAAGTGATCTATGACCTATACTTGCATTAACAACTGTTGCTGAACCAGTGGTGAAATTCAATTTTTTTTTACTACCAATTCTGTGGGCGTGGCTTGATGGGCGTGGCAGGAGAAGGATATTGCAAAATCTCCATTCCTACCCCACTCCAGGGGAAGGATACTGCAAAATCCCCATTCCCTTCCCACTCCTGGGGGAAGGATATTGCAAAATCTCCATTCCCACTCCACTCTGGGGCCAGCCGGAGGTGATATTTGCCGGTTCTCTGAACTACTCAAAATTTCTGCTACGGGTTCGCCAGAACCTGTCAGAGCCTGCTGAATAGCACTCCTGTGCTGAACCCACATGATCTATTTGTGTGTTTGGCAGCCAGCTCACACTTACAACTGGTTGCAATGTCCTGTAGTCATGATTTGTGACCCTTTTTGTGCCAAAAATCCATGCAGGGTGGCTGGATTCACTTAAGAACTGTTGTAAAAAAAATGGTTATAAAATCAAGTCTGACTTGACTTATAGCAACAATGGCTTACGATGGAAATTTCAAAACATACCGTACTTGTAAGTTGAAGGCTACCTATATTTTCTCTAGAATGGTGACTAGTCTGTTAAAGAGCCTTGGTAGTACAGTGGTCTAAGGCACCCTGTTATTAAGCTGGTTATTAAAACCAGCTGCCTGCAATTACTGCAGGTTCGAATCTCGCCAAGGCTCAAGGTTGACTCAGCCTTCCATCCTTTCTAAGGTAGGTAAATTGAGGACCCAGTTGTGGGGGCAATAAGCTGACTTTGTATAAATATACAAAAGGATGAAGGCTATTGCTGAGCACATTGTGAGCCGCCCTGAGTCTCCGGAGAAGGGCGGCATATAAATCAAATTAAAAAAAAAAAAGTATCTCAATCAAATATAGCCCTTCAGTTGGAAGGTATAACAAAGAGCCATTGTTACATGGTATGTCCATAAGCACATTTGCAAAGCAGATCTACATTTTAAACTTACAGGTCCAGAATGAATATCACAGCAGGTTTCAAGCTCGGCATGTCGTGAATCACAATAAATAACCATCCGCTGAAGGTCGAACTGAAAGGAAAAGAAATGGCGTCAGTTCATTTTTGACCTGAGTTTGTAGCAAAATAATGGGCCCACAAGAGTATTTGCTGACATAATGCCAATCCTCATAGTGTCATTTGCCTTTGCAAGGAGGAAAAAGAAAAGTGGAAGAATGTGAAAACATTTACAGGCCAGAAAGTTTGGAAGAAGAAATATAAAAAGGCAAAAGACGTGCTGTGAGACACTTTAGAAACTGGTTAATCAAACCGAGGACATGAAACTGTGAACATTTCTGTCTAAGAAATCTAGAAGTTTAAGCCTCAAAGTCCTTCTCTAGTTTTTAAAACTAGAGTAATTCTAGTTTTTAAAATCCACCTCAGGATAGGAAAAGCAGCAGCAGCAGAATAAAAAAAAAAAAATCACAATTCTTTCCATCTCTGGTGTGTTGCTTTTATTTGCTTTTATTTATTTCGATGATTTTAGAAGTGGTGTCAGAATTCAGAAATTTCTAGCAAGATTTAAGTTTCCATCCATTGTTTCTTGTCTTGCCTTTTGGTGCTTTGGAAAATAGTTTGACCCTGCCTTTTTGTAGAAGCCCCTCAAGCATATTGGAACATTGCTATCATGTCTCCCATAGTCATGAAATGTTAAATCTGTCATTATTCTATTGTCAGGGTTCCAAGTAATACACCCATAGCAAACAGAACTCCGAGGCAAGCAGGTTCCTCAAAGAACAGGTTTATTGGATATATCATATGGGCACAGGCTGGTGAAAACCGACTCTAAAGGTTCCCACAGTTTCCACCTAATTAAAAGTAAAGTTTTTCCCCCTTTCCCAAAGAATCAGTCACATGGTCCAATCAAGGTGCTGTCTGATTGCTTGGAAACTTCTCTCCTCCTCTTATCAGCCTTGTCCTTAGTTTACAGGGGAAATTATTTTGTTTTGGCTACAAAACCCCAGCTATCTCTATTCCCCCACCCCCATCCCTCAGCTCCAGTGTTGCAATACTGAAGCTTCCATAATGGCCTCAGTCAGGTCAGCTTCAGAGTTGACATCTATACTGAATTGAAGATATTTTAGTGCCATGCAGTTCTTGAAAATTTGTAATGGAATTACAAGCACTATGTTCACAGTTTAACATGACATTTTAGAAATATGATAGAATAGAATAGAGTAGAGTAGAGTAGAGTAGAGTAGAGTAGAGTAGAGTAGAGTAGAATAGAATAGAATAGAATAGAATAGAATAGAATAGAATTCTTTATTAGCCAAGTGTGATTAGACACACAAGGAATTTGTCTTGGTGCATATGCTCTCAATGTACATAAAAGAAAAGATACGTTCATCAAGAATCATAAGGTACAACACTTAATGATAGTCATAGGGAAACAGTCAATATTGGTGGTAGAACTGATCCCACCCCCCCTTTTTTTTGGTGAGCTTTGTTCCTGGTACTTACATCAATTGGCACACTGTCATAAAGGCGTTTGCCGATCACCGTTTTCCCTTGAATGTCAATATTTTCTCTGTCTTCAATAGGTAATGTCTGGACCAGTTTGCAATCGATGTACAAGGAGACCGTCTGGGACTGGATGCTCAGTGCAATCTTATGCCAGTTACGATCAAACAGGTCATTGACAGGTCCGTTTCTGAAAACGACTCTCACAGCATCTCTGGTGAGTCCAATTGCATTGTACTCCAAGGCTTTGTTCTCCCCATCCAACCGGATAGAAACCTTTGAAAGCAGACGTAACACTGTAAGGACAGGACTCTTCATGGAACAAATACCGTATCTAACAAAGGAGCTATCATTTGCGAGAAGAAGGATAAGAACAAAGTTCATCAAACATAGAATCCATTTCTATGTGTCCCAGATGTTTTGGACCACAAAACTCATATGCTTCAACTGGCATAACCAATTGTGAGGAATTATGGGAGACCCTAGGTTTAGAACAGCAGTAAATCAAATTTAACAGTCTTGGAGGACCCAGAGAGTTGATGGCTTTAAAAAGTTCTGATCTGGTCTCCGAATATCCTAAAAAATTATCATGTACGTACCTGAATTTGCAAGCTAAATGTTGGAGATGTGAATGTGATGATGCAACTTATTATCATATATGGTGGACTTGTAAGAAAATCAAGGCATTTTGGATAAAAATTTGGTGGGTGATGCAGAACATTTTGAAAAAAAGGTTGAAATTTACTCCTCAATTCTTTTTATTGGGTATAACGACGGATTGTACAGTATTAGAGACTAAACTGATCTTGAACTTAATATCAGTAGCTAGGCTGTTGGTAGCGCAATACTGGAAGAAGGACTCTATGCCTACTATTGAAGAATGGACATTGAAAGTAGCGAACTTAGTGGAAATGGCGAAAATTTCAGCGTATCTGAAGGACTATACACAAGAAAGATACATATCGGAATGGAGAAGATGGATTGATTATATTCAAAATAAGTATCAGACAAGAAAATATCAAATAGCTTATGAATGAATGTTAAACTTTAGAAGTATTATGTTATCCATAGTGAAGTTAAGGTTTCAGGGGGGGATTAGGTAGTTTAAGAATAGTTAGGCTAATTTAGTTTATGATTGTTAATTGAAATACCCTGTATTTTGCTCTGGGAAGTCTGGGGGGTAGGGGGGGATGGGAGGGGGGAGGAGGGTGGGGGGAATGGTGAGGGGGAAAAAATTTTGTTTGTAAAACTTTTCAATAAAAAAAAAAGGTTCTGATCTGCAGCTAGGGGTGTCCCTGATTCTGAGAATTCATTACTCTTGGTTCATTACTATATACCTTTTTGTCATCGCATGCCATAATGCAATGCGTGTGCACCCCCTGCGTGCCCTGCCCCCCATGCATGGGTGCCAACCCCCCATGCTCCCCCACCCCCTCACATGTGCCCAGCTATATAAGAGACTGGACACCATTTAAGGCTGAGTCAACCTTGAGCTGGTAAGAATCGAACTGCTGGCAGTCGGCAATAGTAATCTGCAATACTGCATTCTAACCACTGCGCCACCACAGCTCTGCAGTCAGCTGCAGCCAGGCAGAAATGCATCACTGCACTTCGTTCGTGCATTCAGACATGCATTCATACATTTACTCACCAGCATGCAAGCCTTTGTTGCAGATACCTGTGTTACCTGAGCCACACCTTGGTGCTTTCGAGGACATGCTGATGTCCAGAGGCAACTTCACCCCACCCAGTCTTTTGAGCTTACAAAAAGCCAATGCTAAGACAGAATGGGGGAAAGGGCGTGTAGCACGAAGCATGAATGCAAATCACCTACAGACAGGGAAGCGGAGGTGATGCGTGCAGGTTGGCAGCTATTACAATCTTGCGTGAGGACTTTCGTTCAACTGCCAAGTCTGCAAGCTACGGTGAGCAGCATGTCCTGGTAGAAGTCCTGCCAGGAGTTTGGAGCTTTGCTGGAAGCTCAGTAGCAATTACAAAAAAAGGAACAACCACGCCGAAGCTATACCTCATCCCAATTATCACAAGAATGTTTGGGGAAAGGGGTTTGGAGAAAGGGTGTATGCTACTTTGTTTAAACTGGGTATAAAGGACTGAATATTAAAGACATTTTTAGTTGGCAACATCACCTTGCAAAGTCCTAGATGGGTGGAGGCAATCGTGAAATCTAAAATTTGTTACTACCAGTTCTGTGGCTTGGTGTGTGGGGGGGGGGGAGGTAATGTGACTGGATGGGCGTGGCCATTTTTTTTTTTTTACTTTTAAAACCATTTTTTCTACAACCTCTTCGGCGAAGAGATTGTTTAAAAAATGCTTTAAAAAGGCTCGATCCCAGCTGAGTTGCCTGACCGGCAGAGACTTTTTTTCTTTTAAAAGCCTCTGATGATCCCAGCTGAGCCATGCGATCATCAGAGGCTTTTTTTTTACTTTTAAAAGCATTTTTTTGGCCGAAGAGGTTGTAGAAAAAATGCTTTTAAAAGTAAAAAAAAAGCCTCTGATGATTGTGCGGCTCAGCTGGGCATGGGGGGGGGGGGCAGGGATTTTTGCTACCGGTTCTCCGAACCACCCGCCTCCATCGCTACCGGATCAGGAGATCCGGTCCGAACTGGGAACATTTCACGCTTGGGTGGAGGTGATCCAAAGCAATAGCCGGTAGATAAGGAAGGTGTGTGTTGTAATTAAAGTGTTGTGTTTAGAATTGTTATGTTGTGCTGTGTAGAGTCCTTGGAAAGCAAAGAAACCTAATACAACCAAGGCATTTTTGAGCCATTCTGTTCCAAATCGGATTCAGCTCCTGGTGACTTAACAGAATAACAGAGTTGGAAGGGACTTTGGAGCAGGGGTGAAATCTGAACCAGTTTACTACCAGTTTGCTGGCTGGGCATGCACGCTCTGAGCACGCATGCACAGTGCACACCATGCACCAAATGCGAGGTGCACGTACGCGTGCAGTGCACACCAAAAGGAGGCATGGGGTAAGTAGAATAGCGGGGGGTGGGGTGATCAGCTGTGGTGCATGATCTTTTTTTTTTTACTTTTAAAAGCATTTTTTTTTTTTTTACAACCTATTCGGCCAAATAGGTTGTAATAAAATGCTTTTATTTTATTACAGCTCAGCTGGGATCGTCAGAGCCTTTTTTTTCCCTTTTAAAAGCATTTTTTTTTGCTTTTGCTTGCCAACTCTCAGCTTCTTTTAAAAGTAAAAAAAAGACTCTGACGATCGCGCAGCTCAGCTGGGATCGTCAGAGTCTTTTTTCAACCTTTTAAAAGCATATTTTTTACAACCTATTCAGCCGAATAGGTTGTAAAAGAAATGCTTTTAGAAGGTTAAAAAAAAAAAAGGTTCTGACGATCAGGCGGCTCAGCTGGGATCGTCAGAGCCTTTTTTTTTTTTAACCTTTTAAAAGTTTTTTAAAAGAAGCTGCAAGTGGGCAAGCAGGCGATTGGGTGGGCATGGGCGGGGGAGGCAGGGATTTTTGCGACCGGTTCTCCGAACCACCCGCCACCATCACTACTGGATCGGCTGATCTGGCCCGAACCGGGAGCATTTCACCCCTACCTTGGAGGTCTTCTAGTCCAACCCCTTGCTTAAGCAGGAGACCATATACCATTCTGGATAAATGGCTGTACTCTCTTCTTTAAAACCTCCAGTGATGATCACCCATAACTTCTGGAGGCAAGCCATTGCACTGATTAATTGTTCTCACCGACAGGACATTTCTCTTTAATTCTAGGTTGGATCTCTCTTTAATAAGCTTCCATCCATTACTTCTTCTCCTGCCCTCAGGTGCTTTGGAGAATAGGTCAGTCTCTTCTTTTCTGTGACAGCTCCTCAAATATTGGAAGGATGCTATCCTGTCATCTCTGGCCCTTCTTTTCGTTAGACTAGGCTTACACGGTTCCTGCGACTGTTCGTTTTAGCCTTCCGTCCCCTGATCATTTTTGTTGTGCTTCTCTGCACCCTTTTTAGAGTGTCAACAGCTTTGTGATCAAGACTGGATACAGTCTTCCAAGTGTACTATAAAGCATCATGGATCTATCCATCTTCTTTTCTTGGCATGTGGACTCCCACTGAAGTACGAACAATGGATGGAAATTAACCAAGAAGAGAAGCAACTTGGAACTAAGGAGAAATTTCCTAATGGTGAGAGCAATCAACCAGTGAAACGGCTTGCCTCCAGCACTAGGGGCTTTCAAAAAGAGACCGGAAGAACATTTATCTGAAATGGTATAGGGCAGTGATGGCTAACCTTTTTGTCATCGTATGCCGAAAGTGTGTGTGTGACAGCGTGTGTGCATGCCCGCACCCATAATGCATCAAGCCTACTGAGCTTTGGTAGCACAGTGGACTAATGCACTGTTATTAACATCTGTTGCTTGAAATTACTGCAAGTTCAAATCCAACCAGGCTCAAGGTTGACTCAGCCTTCCATCCTTTCAAAGGTAGATAAAATGAGGACCCAGATTGTGGGGCAATAAGCAGACTTTGTATAAATATACAAAAGTATGAAGGCTATTGCTTAACGCATTGAAAGCCGTCCTGAGTCTCCGGAGAAGGGCGGCATATAAATTAAAGCAAAAAAAAAAAAGTGCTTGTGACCACCCGTGCATCCTGCCCCCGTGCACTCTCCCCCCGTGCATGCGTGCACAACCTCCCCAAGCTCCCCCACACTCCGTGCATGCACGCAAGCTGCTCTGCTTCCCCAACACCCCCGTGCTTTGCTCACACAACTCCCATGCTCCCCGACTCCTGCGCATGCACACGTGACCCCCTGCACTCCCCACCCCCATGCATGTGTGTGCAACTCCCCAGTGCTCCCCCACCCCCCATGCATGCGTTGGTGACCCCCTGCACTCCCCCCTCCCCGCATGGATGTACACATGACCCCCTGCCCTCCCCGCCCCGTGCATGCGTGCGTGAGCCCCCCACCCCCACACATGCACATTTGTCTCCAGCATGTGCCCCGCCCCCCGTGCATGTGCAGCAGAGACCTGAAAATCAGCTGGCTGGAGGAAGGCATGTGCACATGCGCTGTGGAGCTGAGCTGAGGCGACGGCTCGCGTGCCATCAGAGACGGTGCTGTGTGACACCTCTGGCACACATGCCATAGGTTCACCATCACGAGTATAGGGTCTCCAGCTCAAGCCGGGGGTTGGGCTAGAAGACCTCCAAGATCCCTTCCAAGTCTATTATTCTATGTTCTAAGCAACCACTCCTAATCTTCCTTCATTTTTGGATAGTTAGGCCTTCCTATATATTGGCGCCTAGCCCAGCTAGTATATACAAACCAGTTTTGTTAATCAAGGTGCTACAGTCAACAGAATAATAATAATAATAATAATAATAATAATAATAATAATAATAATAATAATATAATAATAATAATAATAATAATATAATAATAATAATAATAATAATAATTTTATTTCTATACTGCCCTTCTCCGAAGGACTCAGGGCGGTGTGCAGCCTGATTAAAAGCAAAAAGACAGACAAAATTTAAAAATAATTAAAATTATGAAATAATTGGCTCAATTATAAAACCCCCAAATTTAAAATCCCACATTTAAAACCAATTAAAATCTTTACATTGATAGCCCGGCCTGGCGGAACAACAAGGTTTTGAGGGCACAGCGAAATACACGGAGGTCGGAGATCTTACGCATTTCTGGGGCAATTCATTCCAAAGGGCAGGGGCTCCGACAGAGAAGGCCCTCCGCCTGGTTGTTGCCAGCCGACATAATTTGGCCGATGGCACCCTGAGGAGACCCTCTCTGTGGGAGCGGACTGGCCGGTGGGAGGCTATTGGTGGCAGCAGACGGTCTTGAAGGTACCCAGGTCCAATGCCATGGAGCGCTTTAAAGGGGGTAACCAACACCTTGAATCGCACCCAGAAGACCACTGGGAACCAGTGCAGCTCACGCAGGAGAGGTGTCACGTGGGCACAACGAGTTGCACCCATAACCACCCACGCGGCCGCATTCTGGACCAGTCGGAGCCTCCGGGTGCTTTTCAAGGGGAACCCCATGTAGAGAGCATTACAGTATTCTCATACAGAAGGCCAACAGTGCTGCGTAATGAGCTGGAAAGAACTAATTCAACTTCTTTAAGGCTGAAAAAGCAATCTTACCTGTGGTATGCCATATTTGTCAATGATCTGCCAAATGTACCAATCTTCTCGCCTGGATGACTTGCGGAATTTGAAAGTGGCAACAAAAGCATACTCATCCGGAAGCCCTTGTGGGAAGACATCTCTGGAGGAAGGAGGTGGGGAGAGAAAGTAATGAAAAGTATTTAGCTTACATACATCTGGGCAACTATTCTTCAAAATCATAGTGTGGGAGAATAAATTCTTTGTTCCCTGCGGTCTATAATGGTTATTAATCAAACTGGCTGTGGATACGTAGGAAGCACTAACTCTCGTAGCAGAGAAAGACGGAAGGTGGTAAATATCTGCAATAAACAGTTATTTTGCTTCCTCAGAATAAGAAAGTAAAGAAAAATTAGTTTAGAAGTTAAATTGCTTCCAATTTTTCAACCCTTTTTTCAGCCCAAAGAGAAACAGGAATAACTAGTGTATGAAATATTTGACGAGTTGGTCTCTTTTCTAAATTTCTTCCATTTTTTTCTCTACTGTAAGATAGATAGATGATAGATAGATAGATAGATAGATAGATAGGTAGGTAGGTAGGTAGGTAGGTAGGTAGGTAGGTAGGTAGGTAGGTAGGTAGATAGATAGATAGATAGATAGATAGATAGATAGATAGATAGATAGATAGATAGATAGATAGATAGATGATAGATAGATAGCCTAGGTCAGAACACATGTTTGGATATTTTGCTACTTCAGTAATAATGGCAGCATGTATTGGAAAGTGAGCAATTGAAACAGCGCTGTCTTATTCAAATGGGAAATGAAAGCATTAGCAATGGATATAATGAATGGAAATACCCTTTTCTCAGTTGGCTTTAAAGGATGTCCACTCTTCTGCGATATTCTAGAACCATTGATGGCAAACCTACGGCAGTGTGCCACAGGTGGCACGCATAGCCATATCAGTGGGCACACCAGCTCAGCTCTGGTGCACATGCGTGTGCCAGCCAGCTGATTTTTGGGCCTTCTGGGCCCATCAGAAGTAGGGAAACAAGCTGTTTCCTGCCTCCAGAGGGCCTGGGGGGTTGGGGAAGCCCCATTTTTCTTTCTCACCTGGTTCCAGATCCTCTCTATGCATCTGGGGAGGGTGAAAACAGCCTTCCCCACCCCCTCAGAGGCCTGAAACGACCCATTTCCCAACTTCCAGTTGGAAGGAAGTGTAATCTGTAATCTGCAATTTTTCCCTCTGGAAAGCCATTCAAAGGTGTTCACCTCAAATTGTATAGTTAAAAGTCTGTAGAGATTTTCAGTCATCCATGTTAGGGATTGGCTATTGCCTAACTGGTTGGGTTGGCAATATATATAAACCATCAATGCATGTTTGCAGTCAAAATGTAGTGTATAACTTTAAGACTGTAATGCTGTATTGCATCATACTGTATTCTGATTGGCTAGCTCTGTAGCCAATGCACTTAAGAGGAAGCTTGAATCATAGCTTATTTTTCTTATTACATTATTATTGCTACCTCTGCTCCTCTCTGCCTGTTCTCTCTGCATGATCACTGCTTGATCATGGCTACTTGTTGTTTTCTACTGTTTTACTGATTGTTTTACTGCTGTACTTGTTCCTGTTTGCAACTCCAAAAAGAACTATTTTATTGCATATGACTACAACAACTGGTAAGAAGACTTTGTTCTTGGAATATCCCTGGATTGACAATTTAACTATCTTTATCTGTGTATGACCTGGATTGTTTATTGGACTTTGCTTTGCTTTTTCCTAAAAGTAAAAGAATATCACAAACTCAGTGCGTCTGTGTATTGACAGTGCTTATTCACAATCACTCTCAGTCGTTTCTCATGTGCACAACCTTGCTACTCAAGGGTTTTACTCTGCACATATTCCTTAACAATCCAGGTCATGGTTGTCCCAAAGGTGCTACTTCAGGAGGCAACTGGACTTTCTTGGTGGGTGGGGAATGGGAAGATGGGGAATGTAAAATATTCAAAGAAAAAAACAAGGAAGTCCAGTTGCCTCTTGAAAAAGGACCTTTAGGACAACCATGACCCGGATGACTGAGAATCTCTACAGACTTTTATATTGTAGTGGTTTTGCCCTGTTTACTGTTAGCTTGTTTGGCAGTTCTTTGATTAGAGTGGTGTTTAATTCTTGATTGTTGGTCTGATTATTCTTAATGTTACTTGATTGTTGGTCTGATGTTATCTTAATGTTATTTGTGCTCATCTGGGTGTTGATTGGGAAAGTGGGAAAGTGTTGATTGGGAAAGTGGGAAAGTGTTTTTGGTGTTTTTTCTTCCATTTTGGCTTGTTGATGGTCTCTTTGTTATGACTGGACTTGAATTTGATGGCAATACACTTGTATGCATACCCTGTTTTCCCCAAAATAAGACATCCCCTGATAATAAGCCCAATAAATTGGGCTTTTGAGCACATGGCAATAAGGGCGAGCGCTTATTTCAGGGTTCAAAAAAATATAAGACAGGGTCTTATTTTCGGGGAAACACGGTAGATTAGGTAGATTTCAGCATACCTACTATTTTCAAAAGAAACAGATCAATATGCTCAGATCAATAGTAACACTCATGTGGCCCATCCTACTCCTTAGGATCATGTCCAAAAGTATTTCCTCTTTTGTCCTTGCAGTGCTGCCTGCTGTTCTAGAGCACAGTCATTACCTCTTCGTTGTGAATAAATAGAAAATATATTTCTACTTCCATGGTCCTGAAAGATCATATTTAAAAGGAGAAATTCTTTAAAACCAAGCGTGAGATGGGTGTTTCCATTCATTAAGTCCTTTGTTATTACTTTCATTTCCTGTTTGAACAAGATGGGATCAATATCTTGTGGATATTTACAGAATCACAATTCTGGACTGTATAGCAATAGCATGTAGATTTATATACTTCTTTACAGTGCTTTACAGCCCTCTCTAAGTGGTTTACAGAGTCAGCATAATACCCCAACAATTTGGGTCCTCATTTTACCCACCTCGGAAGGATGGGAGGCTGAGTCAACCTTGAGCCTGGTGAGATTTGAACTGCCAAATTGCAGGCAGCTGGCAGTCAGCAGAAGTAGCCTGTAGTACTGCATTCTAACCACTGCACCATCGAGGCTCATAAACTTTATTGGTGTATTATAAACCTGGATGATTTCAATTCCAACTCTGAATTTAAAAGGATCATATTAGGGAAGTGAAACAATTGAAGAAATGGTTTCAAAAGAAGAGGGGGAACTTACTGTGTTCGCTGAACGATGGGAAAACTTCCTAGCCGAACATAAGAGCTCTGGGTTCCATCGTCTTTCATTCGGAATATATCCCCGTACACTGAATAATTCCATCAAGTCAAACCCTACCAAAGCAACAACAACAAGAAAACATGAAAGACCAAAGTGAGACTATAACATTTAGCTGTTGGTAGATATTTATTATTTGTTAATATCTACCAGTAATAATTAAAATAATTGATTAATATATCTTCCAATATTAAAAGCGGGGCAGTTTGGTGTAGTGCTGAAGATGCTGACCTAGAAACCAGGAGACTCTGAATTCTAGTTTCAATTTAGGATGGGTGACTTTGGGTCAATCACCAGGAGCCTGGGAGTTCTAGTCCCGTCTTAGGCATTCTTGCAGGGAAAACAGGTAAATAGGATGAGGGAAGATTGTCTGCATGTATGTTCACCACCTTGAGTTATCTTAAAGTAATAAAGTATAATAAAGTAATAAGGGCACCTTAAAATATTCTGCCAAAGAGATCGCTAGAAGTAACAAAATCAAGATGGAGTGTTTTTGAGTTCCTTTCTCACTCTTTCTTCAATCTCTGGGCTGCATAATCACTTCTCTAAGTCCTTTCCTCAAGACGGTTCGAAATTCCTTTGCTTACTATTTTACCCTGTATATTTTTAATAAGTCCACTGGAACACAGCTTCCTTGTTTCTTCAGTTAATTGTGGTATCCTCTTTCCCCTGGGCACAAGTATAATAGTAATCTTTTTTTTTTTTTTTTTTTTTTTTTTAATTTTTATTAATTTAAGAAACCACATAATACATTTATAAATGCAAGTAAAACAATTTACAACAAACATCATCTTTATAACATCTACCTATAATATCTGAATTGTTACAATATCAATATCCTATATTCTTCAATATACAATATTTCTCTCACCTTATATAATGATATTATTTTATTGATATCTCGTGTCTCTTTCTTAAATTTCATTTGATTTAAAACTTTATTTTACTCTATTGATATCTTTTCTTTTATTCAATTTTTCTTTCTTTCTTCTTCTCTTCTTTTTCCACTTCCCTCTAACCATTTATACCATTTTTGCCAGACTAGATAATATTCAGATTCTTCTTTTCCTTGGATCTCCTTGGTAAGTTTATCCATCTCAGCGCATTCCATAATTTTGGATATTAATTTCTCTTGAGTCGGGACCTCTTCTTGTTTCCAATTTTGTGCGTATATAATTCTTGCTGCAGTCAAAATGTGTGTTATTAAATATATTATTTCTTTTTCATATTTGCTTGTAGGTATTCCTAATAAATAAGTTTCTGGCTTTAATGGCACCTTTTGAGTTATTATTTGTTCTAGTTGCATTTTTATATTGTTCCAGAATTTTTTAGCTTTGGAACATGACCACCATATATGATAATATGTCCCTTTATGCGCTTTACATTTCCAACAGAGTGGAGATGTGCCAGGAAACATTTTAGAAATTCGCGCCGGTGGTAGATGCCATCTATAGAACAATTTATAAGCATTTTCTTTGTATGGTACAGATAATGTTAATTTATTAATATTTTTCCACAAATTTTCCCACTTATTTAATTCTATTGCATACCCAAAATTCGTCGCCCATGTGATCATATTCTCTTTAACTACTTCCTCTGCTAGTTTATATTCCAATAGAAAATTATAAATTTTGGTTATTAATTTCTCATTGGGGCCTAATAAATTTTATCCAACTGATTTGGTTCCATTTGAATTCCAGTTTTTTCCATATCAGACTTATATCTGGATTTTAATTGCAAATATGACCACCACTCTATTTCCACATTTTGCATTCTCAATTCTTCTCTTGTTTTTAGTTTTCCTTCTTCATTTAAGATGTCCTTATATGTTTTTAATTTATTTGTATCTATTGTATTTGGATAAATATGTGCTTCCATTATGGAAGTCCACCTAGGAATCCTATCATAGTGATATTTTCTGATTTCATTCCATATTTTAAGCAAATTATCTCTTACAATATGTTTGCGAAATTGTTCTTGTTTTGTAATTTTCTCTCCCCAAAGATATGCATGCCAACCTCTTGTTAAGTCAAAACCTTCCAATATTAATGTTCTTATGTTTTTGAGTTCGATCCAATCTTTTATCCATATTAACGCTGAGGCTTTGTAATAACTCTGCCAATCAGGGAGTCCCATTCCCCCCTCTCTCTTTTGTCTTGTAGATGTTTTAATTTGATTCTTGCTTTTTTCCCCTGCCAAATAAATTTTAATATCATTCTGTCTAAATCTTTAAAATATGTTCTTCCTGGGTTTACTGGTATTACCCTAAATAAGTATAACACTCTTGGCAGAATATTCATTTTAATGGTAGCAATTTTGCCTAAAAGAGACAATTGGAGTTTTGCCCATTTTTCCAAATCCTTTTCTATTTGTTTAGCTAATTTAATATAATTGTCTTCCTTCAAAGTTGATATTTTGTTTGTAATCCATATTCCTAAGTATTTAACTTTCTTTGCTATTTGTATCCCTAATATATTTTCCAATTCTTCTTTTTGATACTTGTTAAGATTCTTTGTTATAATTTTAGTTTTTTGTTTATTAATTTTCAATCCCGCTACTTCTCCATATTGTTGTACTTTTATCATTAATTTTGGTCCAGATTGTATGGGTTTATCTAAAATGAATACTATATCATCTGCAAAGGCTTGCAGTTTATATTCTTGATTTTTTATTTTTAGTCCAGTTATTTCTGTATCTTTCCTGATTTCTTCTAGTAATATTTCCAATGTTAATATAAACAATATAGGAGATAATGGGCATCCTTGTCTCACTCCTTTCTTTATATCAAATTGTTCAGTTGTATCGCCATTAATTTGTATTTTTGCTGTTTGGGTGTTGTATATCTTTTTAATCATTTTTATAAATCTTTCTCCAAATTTCATTTTTTCTAATTGTGCTAATAGAAATGTCCAGTTGAGATTATCAAATGCTTTTTGCGCATCTAGGAAAATTAAAGCTAACTGGTTTCCGATCTTTGCTCATAGAATTCAGAGTGTCAATAATTGTTCTTGTATTGTTATGAATTTGTCTTCCCGGAATAAAACCATTTTGATCAGGATGTATATAGTATTTGACTAGGTTTTTCAATCTCTGTGTTATAATTGATGTGAATAGTTTATAATCTACATTGAGAAGAGAAATTGGTCTATATTTTTTAATTTCCGTGGGATCCGAATCTTGTTTTGGTATTAATGTGATTATTGTTTCATTCCATGACTTCGGAATTTCAGCTTCCATTAATGCATCATTGAAAACTTGTATTAATATATCATCTAATGGTTGTTGGAATGTCTTATAAAACTCTGCCGGTATACCGTCTGTTCCCGGTGTCTTGTTATTTTTTTGTTTCTTTCTCGCTTCTATTAATTCTAACATTGAGATTGGTCTGTTCAATAATTCTATATGTTCTTCTTCTAATTCTTGAATCTTTATTTTATTTAAATATTCTATGATATTTTCTTCTCTAATCTCTTCCTTTGCGTATAAGTTTTTGAAAAATTCCTTTGCAATTCGTTTTTTGTCTTCAATATTCTGGTATAAACAACCATCTACATCTTTTAACTGTATTATAATATTCCTCTGTTTTTCTATTTTCAATTTATATGCTAACCACCGTCCAGTTTGTTTGCATGTTCAAATTGGTTTTGTTTAGCGATTTTTATTTTTCTTGCTATTTCTGTTGTTGTGATCAAATTTAATTTATGCCTTGTTAAATTTATTTCTCCTTAATTTCTTGATTATATGGCTGTTTCTGTAGATCTAATTCATATTGATGTAATATTGTCTGTAAATTTGTTTTGTTTTATTTGTTGTTTGTTTTTTTTTTTTTGTGCAGTATAGGCAATTGTTAAGCCTCTGATATATGCCTTGGTTGTGTCCCATAGATTTTGTAGACTGGTGTGCTCTTTCACATTAATTTGTAGAAATATTTTCAATTCTTTTTGGATCATATCCACATATTGTTTGTCATTTATAATATCTCTATCCATCATCCATCTTTTACGCTTTTGGTGTCCCTTCCATGTTATTTCAATGGGGCTATGATCAGCCCATGTGTTTGTTGTAATTTCTATTTGTTTAATGTCTGCTATAAGCTCTGCTGTCATCCAAGCCATGCATGTCAATTCTGGACCACGATTGATGTGGATTTGAATAGAATGTGTATTGTTGTTTATCATAATTGAGTTCCCTCCAAGCATCTTGTAATTGAAATTCTTCTACTATATCATAAAATGTTTCTGGAAGTGTTTTTTTCCTGGATTTATTATGTTTACAACTCCTATAGTCCTTCTCTATGTTTACAATTGCATTAAAATCTCCAATTATGCATATGTTTTGGTATTCCAATTCCTTAATTTTGTTGTGCATCTTTTTAAAATAATCAATTTGGGTTCCATTTGGTGCATAAAGTGATACTAGTAATATCTTCTTCTAGATAGATAGATAGATAGATAGATAGATAGATAGATAGATAGATAGATAGATAGATAGATAGATAGATAGATAGATAGATAGCCTAGGTCAGAACACATGTTTGGATATTTTGCTACTTCAGTAATAATTGGCAGCATGTATTGGAAAGTGAGCAATTGAAACAGCGCTGTCTTATTCAAATGGGAAATGAAAGCATTAGCAATGGATATAATGAATGGAAATACCCTTTTCTCAGTTGGCTTTAAAGGATGTCCACTCTTCTGCGATATTCTAGAACCATGATGGCGAACCTACGGCACGTGTGCCACAGGTGGCACGCATAGCCATATCAGTGGGCACGCCAGCTCAGCTCTGGTGCACATGCGTGTGCCAGCCAGCTGATTTTTGGGCCTTCTGGGCCCATCAGAAGTAGGGAAACAAGCTGTTTCCTGCCTCCAGAGGGCCTGGGGGGTTGGGGAAGCCCCATTTTTCTTTCTCACCTGGCTCCAGATCCTCTCTATGCGTCTGGGGAGGGTGAAAACAGCCTTCCCCACCCCCTCAGAGGCCTGAAACGACCCATTTCCCAACTTCCAGTTGGACAGGAAGTGTAATCTGTAATCTGCAATTTTTCCCTCTGGAAATCCATTCTTACTCCCACACTATTCAAAGGTGTTCACTTCAAATTGTATAGTTAAAAGTCTGTAGAGATTTTCAGTCATCCATGTTAGGGAATGGCTATTGCCTAACTGGTTGGGTTGGCAATATATATAAACCATCAATGCATGTTTGCAGTCAAAATGTAATGTATAACTTTAAGACTGTAATGCTGTATTGCATCATACTGTATTCTGATTGGCTAGCTCTGTAGCCAATGCACTTAAGAGGAAGCTTGAATCATAGCTTATTTTTCTTATTACATTATTATTGTTAACTCTGCTCCTCTCTGCCTGTTCTCTCTGCATGATCACTGCTTGATCATTGCTACTTGTTGTTTTCTACTGTTTTACTGATTGTTTTACTGCTGTACTTGTTCCTGTTTGCAACTCCAAAAAGAACTATTTTATTGCATATGACTACAACAACTGGTAAGAAGACTTTGTTCTTGGAATATCCCTGGATTGACAATTTAACTATCTTTATCTGTGTATGACCTGGATTGTTTATTGCACTTTGCTTTGCTTTTTCCTAAAAGTAAAAGAATATCACAACTCGGTGTGTCTGTGTATTGACAGTGCTTATTCACAATCACTCTCAGTCGTTTCTCATGTGCACAACCTTGCTACTCAAGGGTTACTCTGCACATATTCCTTAACAATCCAGGTCATGGTTGTCCCAAAGGTGCTACTTCAGGAGGCAACTGGACTTTCTTGGTGGGTGGGGAATGGAAAGATGGGGAATGTAAAATCTTCAAAGAAAAAAACAAGGAAGTTCAGTTGCCTCTTGAAAAAGGACCTTTAGGACAACCATGACCCGGATGACTGAGAATCTCTACAGACTTTTATATTGTAGTGGTTTTGCCCTGTCAGTGTTGGTGAGAGTGTTCTTGGGGTTTTTTGGTTTTGGTTGGGCTGTTTACTGTTAGCTTGTTTGGCAGTTCTTTGATTAGGGTATTGTTTAATTCTTGATTGTTGGTCTGATGTTATCTTAATGTTAATTTGTGCTCATCTGGGTGTTGATTGGGAAAGTGGGAAAGTGTTGATTGGGAAAGTGGGAAAGTGTTTTTGGTGTTTTTCTTCCATTTTGGCTTGTTGATTGTCTATTATGACTGGACTTGAATTTGATGGCAATACACTTGTATGCATACCCTGTTTTCCCCAAAATAAGACATCCCCTGATAATAAGCCCAGTTGGGCTTTTGAGCGCATGGCAATAAGGCCGAACGCTTATTTCAGGGTTCAAAAAAATATAAGACAGGGTCTTATTTTCGGGGAAACACGGTAGATTTCAGCATCCCTACTATTTTCAAAAGAAACAGATCAATATGCTCAGATTAATAGTAACACTCATGTAGCCCATCCTACTCCTTAGGATCATGTCCAAAAGTATTTCTTCTTTTGTCCTTGCATGGCCTGCTGTTCTAGAGCACAGTCATTACCTCTTCGTTGTGAATAAATAGAAAATATATTTCTACTTCCATGGTCCTGAAAGATCATATTAAAAGGAGAAATTCTTTAAAACCAAGCGTGAGATGGGTGTTTCCATTCATTAAGTCCTTTGTTATTACTTTCATTTCCTGTTTGAACAAGATGGGATCAATATCTTGTGGATATTTACAGAATTGCAATTCTGGACTGTATAGCAATAGCATGTAGACTTATATACTTCTTTACAGTGCTTTACAGTCCTCTCTAAGTGGTTTACAGAGTCAGCATAATGCCCCAACTATTTGGGTCCTCATTTTACCCACCTCAGAAGGATGGAAGGCTGAGTCAACCTTGAGCCTGGTGAGATTTGAACTGCCAAATTGCAGGCAGCTGGCAGTCAGCAGAAGTAGCCTATAGTACTGCACTCTAACCACTGCACCATCGAGGCTCATAAACTTTATTGGTGTATTATAAACCTGGATGATTTCAATTCCAACTCTGAATTTAAAAGGATCATATTAGGGAAGCGAAACAATTGAAGAAATGGTTCAAAAGAAGAGGGGGAACTTACTGTGTTCGCTGAACGATGGGAAAACTTCCTAGCCGAACATAAGAGCTCTGGATTCCATCATCTTTCATTCGGAATATCTCCCGTACACTGAATAATTCCATCAAGTCAAACCCTACCAAAGCAACAACAACAAGAAAAGAAAACATGAAAGACCAAAGTGAGACTATAACATTTAGCTGTTGATAGATATTTATTATTTGTTAATATCTACCAGTAATAATTAAAATAATTGATTAAACTTAATATATCTTCCAATATTAAAAGTGGGGCAGTTTGGGGTAGTGCTGAAGACGCTGACCTAGAAACCAGGAGACTCTGAATTCTAGTTTCAACTTAGGATGGGTGACTTTGGGCCAATCACCAGGAGCCTGGGAGTTCTAGTCCCGCCTTAGGCATTCTTGCAGGGAAAACAGGTAAATAGGATGAGGGAAGATTGTCTGTATGTATGTTCACCACCTTGAGTTATCTTTAAAGTAATAAAGTATAATAAAGTAATAAGGGCATCTTAAAATATGCTGCCAAAGAGATCGCTGGAAGTAACAAAATCAAGATGGAGTGTTTTGAGTTTCTTTCTCACTCTTTCTTCAATCTCTGGGCTGCATAATCACTTCTCTAAATCCTTTCCTCAAGACAGTTCGAAATTCCTTTGCTTACTATTTTACCCTGTATATTTTTAATAAGTCCACTGGAACACAGCTTCCTTGTTTCTTCAGTTAATTGTGGTATCCTCTTTCCCCTGGGCACAAGTATAATAGTAATCTAAGAGTGCAGTGTGCATATGTCCTTAGCAGTGGTGGGCTACTGCTGGTTCGGACCGGTTCGGGCAAAACGGTCATTGTGACCTACGGGTGCCCTGCCCACTCACCCAGGTGCAATCCCGTCCTATATCGCTGTGTTTTTTGATGCCGCATGCATGTGTGGATGGCGTGCACGAGCGAATTTCCATGGGTTTTTTTTTATGTTGCATGTATGTGCGGATGGCACGTGTGAGCAAATTCCTGTGTTTTGTGATGCTGCACTTATGCGTGGATGGCGCACGTGTGCTCACATTTCTGGTGCTGGGTGAACCGGTTGTTATGGTATGTGACACCCACCTCTGGTCCTTAGAGAGGGAAGGGACATTCACTGTAAGGAAAACCAGGCAAACTTTTCAGTGCCAGAGTCACATGATCCCCCCACCAAGCCAGCTCACCAAGCCACGCCCACAGAACCGGTAACAACAAATTTTACATTTCACCACTGACCCAACTATTTTGCATAACCTTGGCTATCACCCTTATCATGGTTTAATTGGTTTGGGTCTAGCATATTATGCAAACAAAGCACTTTGTTATCCAGTTTTAAGATTTGGAGGCTGTATAAACCCAGGCAGCATCTTTACAGAAACGCACACATGTAAAAACACACAAAATGTTTCAATTCTAGACTCTCTATTAGAGTTTTCACTCTCTTCAAAAAATTGATATCATTTGGCATGGTAGAAGGGTGCACTGTGATCCTTTGCCAAGACTGTAATTTTGGAGATATTACAGCTTGCAAATAATTACTTTGTTAGATACTTTCTTTGTTTCCTGGAATGTTTTTCCTCTGAGCTTTTTTTTTTCCATTCAGAAGTAGCAATAAAAGGCATTTATTCTTGTCCAGTGCCCATCGGCTTCACCCCATGAAAGACCCTGAAAACAACTTTAATGGGATCATTTTTCTGATATATTGCCATGGTTGCAAACGTTCGTATGAACTGCATCCTTGATTTACCGCTGCTTGAGAGAACCTTACTGGCTCAAACATAGAAAAGTATTACTGAGCTGTGGAAATACTTTAATAATAAGAGAGACACATATGTCTTATTTTTCATTTGGGAATGCATTTTGTTAAGGTAATGATGATTTAATAGCTGACCAGCTGCTGTAAGGCTGTAAACCGAGATGATGCAATGAGAATGAGTCAGCAGGGTTATCACTTTAAGAGGCTGTCTATATAGGAGTGGCCATGTGAGAGCATCTCTCTCTTCTCATGTTCTCTCTCCATTGTAATTCTCCATGTATTTCTCTCCGTGTGTGCTTCCTGTTATAGTTGAAGATTGTTTGCCTGGCTTTGCTTAGCACGTGTATGTATATATACTCTATATAATTTATAAATAAACCACTGTTTGAAAGACAAAACCTCTGTGTACTGTATTTTGCCCCTGGGTTGTCTCAAACTAGCAGTCACCCTGTGCACACTCTGACACATTTCTTTCTTTCTTTCTTTCTTTCTTTCTTTCTTTCTTTCTTTCTTTCTTTCTTTCTTTCTTTCTTTCTTTCTTCCTTTCTTTCTTTCTTTTGAAAATTGTCATCAGATCTTCCTGGAAAGCGAAATCTCTATTGACTTTGACTTCTGCTCATTCTAAAATGTCATATTTATATATTGCATGAGAGAAGAACTTATTGCCAATATTAATAGGACCAGGTTTTGTTCTCTGCATTCTATCAAATGCATGTTTTGTCACTGCTGGCCAAATGGGTCTACCATATTTCCTCCCCGAACGTTATTTCTGGAGTACATAATGATGTATGTAGCATCATTTCGAAGAGTTTTACTAGATGGGAAAATATAATGTATGGAAACAGCACTGCTCTTTGCAACCTTGTAAAAAATTATTTCCCCACCAAAAGAGACACAGACACAAAACAAAGTAAATACACATACACATAAAGACCCAAATTCACCTAGACTCCTGAAACAAAACTCCCTATTTTTTTTTTTGAATTCCATTATTATTCATTATCATTTTGAAGATGATTATGATGTTATCCATTCAGTCGTGTGTGACTCTTGGTGATCCTAGGGCACAGATCCTATGCCACATCTTCCTATCTTGCACTAGTTCTTTGAGTTTTTCTATGCTCTGACTGGTGTCAGCTTTTAATGGTGTCCAGCCAATCAGTGGCCTTGTTTCCTTTGACCGCTAACTCTTCCAAACATAAACTCCACCAAACCAAAGCTTGATCAGTAAAGTCAGCCTGGCACTCTTAAATAATTCTATGTATTCCAGGGTTGAAATGTTCCCGGTTTGGACCGGATCGCCCGATCCGGTAGCGATGGAGGCAGGTGGTTCGGAGAACTGGTAGCAAAAATCCCTGCCCCCCCCCATGCCCAGCTGAGCCACACAATATCAGAGGCTATTTTTTTTACTTTTAAAAGCATTTTTTCTACAACCTCTTTGGCCGAAAAAAAATGCTTTTAAAAGTAAAAAAAAAAAAGAGCCTCTGATGATCGTGCAGCTCAGCTGGGATCGTCAGAGGGTTTTAAAAAAAAAAAAAAGCCTCTGCCAATCAGGCAACTCAGCTGGGATCATCAGAGGCATTTAAAAGAAAAAAAGCCTTTTTTTCTTTTAAATGCCTCTGACGATCCCAGCTGAGTTGCCTGATCGGCAGGGGCATTTAAAAGAGAAAAAAAAGCCTCTGCTGATCAGGCAACTCAGCTGGGATCGTCAGAGCCTTTTGAAAACATTTTTTTACAACCTCTACAAAGAGGTTGTAGAGAAAATGGTTTTAAAAGTAAAAAATAAATAAATTGGCCACGCCCACCCAGTCACATTACCACCATCACCACCAAGCCATGCCCACAGAACCGGTAGTAACATATTTTAGATTTCACCACTGATGTATTCCATTTGCAAAAGAAGGTAATGTCCTGGCCACTTTGAGACTTAATAATGCAGTCTCTCTATATAATATATCTCTGCTTTCCTATGTGATGAGAAGAACTGATTGTCGCTAATATTGCATTACCTGGTATGTCATCCATTTCTCCATTGGTGTGTCTGAACCTGTCTCCTTCTACGTGGACATTTGGACACAGGACATCTGTAAGGAGAGGGAAGAGAAAGGAAGAGACATTTAAACTAGAGTTATTGCTAAGAACTCCACTGATTTATTTTTCCTTTGGTTTTTATCACCTCTTGGCAATATTTAGTACTTTTTATATCCTTTTGATAGCACTGTGGAAACTTTATGAGTCCTGCGTATCCCCGTTGCCCACGAAAACTCTACAAAGAAAGTTGTATAAAGCAAAAAAAAAAATTGCACACCTCACTGAGAAAGAACTAGCATCATAAACAGAATCAACTGCCAAGATTTCAACCAACACCACACAGAGTAAATAAGGCCCCAGTTACAGTAAAGTAGCAATGAACACATAACTGCAAAAAAACCCAAAACCAGAATAATTCATAGCTACCTTTGCCCTTAAAATCACCTACACATTTGACTGGAATAATAAAGAAAGAATCAACCAAACAAATGAACAAACAGCAGAAGAGTCAGGAATTTTGGGAAGTCTAACACTACATTGGATAGGACAGTGAAGGCTAACCTTTTTGCCATCACGTGCCAGGAGCGGGGAGCGGTTGCGTACATGTGTGCCCACACCCATAATTCTATGCACCCTGCCCCCGCACATGCACACATGACCCCCCCCATGCTCTCCACACTTGTGGCATGCAATGGCACAGTAGGCCCTTTTTTTGCTTTCCACAGCCTCCTGAGCCTTTCTAGGAGTCTGGGGAGGGCAAAAATAGCCTTCCCCACCCCCCGGAGGCCTTCCGGAGGCCGAAAAACAGTCTATTTGCCAACTTCCGGTGGGACCGGAAGGCCCGTTTTTTGCTCTCCTCAGGCTCCAGAGCCTCTCTAGGAGTCTGGGGAAGGGGAAAATGGCATTCCCCTCCCCCAAGGCCCTCTGGAGGCCGAAAACAGCCCATTTGCCAAATTCCGATGGGAAGCTCGCATGCCCACTGATATGGCTACACGTGCCATATGTTCGCCATCATGAGGATAGGATTTACACTCTATCAGACACAAGATCTAAACCAGAGCAATCAGAACAGAATAAACCCCAACCAACAATACAGAATTCAAGCCCACATAGATTATAAGTATAGCACGGCAAGCCCCATTTCTGGATCATTCTATTGATGAAGCTACATTGGAATGCACAGGGAAATGTCTGCAGAATTTGTGATCTACGCTTTGGTGCAGTCATTCCCAAGCCCAGAGACCCTCAAGGAAAAACTGGTCTACCATTATTCCAAGAGATGAATACACCAGTTGTAGTTTCCACTGGGAACAGACTACTTTTATTCTCTTCACCTTCTCTTCTTTGGAAAAGAACCTTTGCATAACACAGCAGTTAGCTAGCACTCGGCCTCCTGCACCCTACCTGGGAGGAAAAAATGGGGGGCACTTTTAACCTCCCTGGGCTCCAGAGGCTCTCTGGAGTCTGGAAATAGGCCTATTTTTGCCCTCCATGAGCCTCTGGGAGGCCCATTTTCCACCTTCCCAGGCTCTACAGTCCCCCTGCACTTACCAAGGATCCAAAATGGGCTGCATGAGAACTCCTGGTAGGGGCGGGGTGGGGCAGGGCCAGCCAGTTGTCAGAACTACCAGTTCGCTGAACCAGATGTAAATTTAACATCCAGTTCACTTGAACTGGACCTAACTCGCTGAATCCCACCTCTGAGTCTCCTGCTTGGGCAGAAGGTTGGGCTAGAAGACCTCCAAAGTCCTTTCCAACTCAGTTATTTTGTTATTCTGAAGAAAGCAAACCAACAAGAATTGAAGTCAGCTAGCTAAATAAGCGCTAAGCCGTGCATATCAATATATAGAACTCAAACAAATTAGGGTCACGTAGTTCAAAGCAGTTCACACACTATTTTCATCTATGACATGCATCATTTAACTCACTAATCTCATTCTAAGGATGCTTGTCCTCTGATATATACCGTTGCTCTTTGAGGGAAGGTCTTGACTCTCTGCTGCCTGCTGAACTCCGCAATAATCCTGCCCTACCTTATGGAATCATGAAACCCGACATTATGTTGTTTGCAAAATGAACCCCACAAGGCCACAACAGCTGACTGAGAAGCAGAAGAAATAGCACTCATACCCTAACAAAAACCCAGAACTGATTCACCAAGATCAGGTGTGTAATTTTGGACCTGACTTTAATAAATACAGTTGTTGTTGTTTGTTGTTAGTTGTGAAGTCATGTCCGACCCATCGCGACCCCATGGACAATGTTCCTCCAGGCCTTTCTGTCCTTTTCCACCCTCTGGAGTCCATTTAAACTCTCTCTGACTGCTTCAGTGACTCCATCCAGCCACCTCGTTCTCTGTCGTCCCTTTCTTCTTCTGCCCTCAATCTTTCCCAGCATTAGGCTCTTCTCCAGTGAGTCCTTCTTTCTCATTAGGTGGCCAAAGTATTTGAGTTTCCTCTTCAGGATCTGGCCTTCTAAAGATCAGTCAGGGTTGATCTCCTCTAGGACTGACCAGTTTGCTCGCCTTGCAGTTCAAGGGACTCGCAGGAGTCTTCTCCAGCACCAGAGTTCAAAGGCCTCAATTCTTTGGTGCTCAGCCTTCCTTATGGTCCAAATAAATACAGTGTGCATCGCCAAACCATATATTTATTCAACCAATGCAAGATACTACACATCTAACAATTATGACCAGATTCTGGTAAACCCAGGTATGAATAAACAGATACATAAATGCATGCAAGGGAGAAAGAAAAGAAACATTCAAAACCAATGGGGGCTTATTCATGCTATAGGATCATGTTTATAAATATGGAATCTCTTCCTTCTATTAAGAGGGTGAGCAGGTTGGTTCTTCATTTTATCCCCAAATGTTTTCAGGGTTTCCAGATGTGTATAAAGTGTTTAACAGCCACGTCTATTGACCTTCAGCTAAGAAGCAATCATTAATGGGGATGTATCGAAACAGAATATATTTGTGTGATGACTCACGATACAAGAAAAAGTCACAGTGATTGGCAAAATATCAAAAAAAGCTCTAAAGCATCCGAAACAGAATGATCCAGCTTAGTCCAGCTCTGAGCAACAGTTTTCCTTTCCTTTCCTTTCCTTTCCTTTCCTTTCCTTTCCTTTCCTTTTCCTTTCCTTTCCCTTCCCTTCCCTTCCCTTCCCTTCCTTTCCTTTCCTTTCCTTCCTTCCTTCCCTTCCCTTCCCTTCCTTCCTTTTCCTTTCCTTTCCTTCCTTTCCTTTCCTTTCCTTTCCTTTCCTTTCCTTTCCTTCCCTTCCTTTCCTTTTCCTTTCCCTTTCCTTTCCTTTCCTTTCCTTTCCTTTCCTTTCTTTTCCTTTCCTTTCCTTTCCTTTCCTTTCCTTGGAATGTGGAATGTGGAATGTGGAATGTGGAACACATCATTCATTTCAACGTGGCAATAGGAGGCAAACTTGCCTTTTTAGATCCAATATTTTTTTCTCGGGAAACACCAAAGTTGGAGGAAGTGAACACTACTAAAATACTCATAAGTTGAACTTCTTTGGATACAAATAGATGAAGAATTCTATAGAGCTGGACATGATAAATATTGGGAGGAGGAGGAGGAGGAGGAGGAGAGGGAGGAGGAGGAGGAGAGGGAGGTCTTGGTTCTCTCTTTGAGCTTGGTGGTTTTCTTGCAGACGTTTCATGACCCAACTAGGGAACATCATCAGTGCTAGAAGAGAGTGGGATATGTGGAGAAGAGGAGGTGGAGGAGGAGCAGCAGCAGCAGCATTGTCTGGAACCTTTAATTAATTGCAACACTTGCCAATGTATGTACGCAGATTAATTAATGGTGAACTATATTGTTCTTTGAATCACATGTGAAGCTCCCTGTAGATTGGGATTGGTAATTAGATCTTTTACATTCAGTCTACAAGTTTTGTGACTTCTTTAAAAAAACAAAAACTTTCCCTTTTAACTATTGGATCTTTCCCAAGGGTCTGGAGTACTTAAAGAAGTTTCCATAACATATGTGCTGTTCCAAGTAATACAATTTTCATAACTGATGTATTCATATTCTATCCATTCCTATTGTTTTTGGTAAAGCACATCGACCAGAATTATTAAAACCACAACCAAAATTGAAAACAACACCTTAAAAACAAAGAGGGCAAATATAATTTATAAAACCGTGCCTAACTAGCTTTTCTTTCCTGTCCATTCGTCAGGCATTCAAATGACCAGTGCCAAGAAAAACAGCTTCCTCCCTCGCTAACAAGTTTTGAGTCAAAGCGTACAAGTCCCTTGGCCTTCCAGCTGCTCTTCAAAGAACTGAGCCCCAGAATTGATTTGAGGAAATGAAGAGGAACGAGACACAGGAAACTCAAATGCTGAGGGAGACCAAAGTGAAGTCATGTCCCTGGAGACAAATGAGCCTCTAGTAGAGCAGGCACTCAAGCTTGCAAGACTGAGTCCCATGTCTGGAATCTTTAATTAATTGCAAACAATTGCCAACGCATGTAGGCAGATTAATTAATAGCGAACTATATTGTTCTTTGAATCACATATGAAGCTCCTGTAGACTGGGAATGATAATAGCTAGATCTTTTTGTGTTCCCTCTTGTTAATCAAACCATTTATAATCCAACTATGGATTGTATTATTACATTTTTCATGCAGAAGGGTCTTTGATGTCATAGGTTATTAGGATCTCAGTCATAAAGTGCAAGGAATATTATAGAGTCCCTAGTTCCTGAAGTTCTAGATCAACCTTTCCCACACACCCTGTGGAATGAACTGCCCCCGGAAGTGCGTAAGATCTCCGACCTCCGGGTATTTCGCTGTGCACTCAAGACCCTGTTGTTCCGCCAGGCCGGGCTATCAACATAATAATTTTAAATTGGGTGTTTTAAATTTCTGGGGTTTTAAATTGAGACAAATTATTTAATAATTTTAAATTATTTTAATTGATGTTTGTCTTGTGCTTTTAATAGGCTGTACACCGCCCTGAGTCCTTCGGGAGAAGGGCGGTATAGAAATAAAATTATTCTATTCTATTCTATTCTATTCTATTCTATTCTATTCTATTCTATTCTATTCTATTCTATTCTATTCTATTCTATTCTATTCTTCTTCCTTGCACCTCACAAGTCAGTTGGGCGAGGAACTCAAAGATGCCAAACAAGCTACCACTATTATTCAAGGAACCGCTAAGATCATTCTTGTTGCTCCCCTCTGATGGGGAAGTTTTGAAGTATTTCTAGCAGGACTACCAGATTCTGTAACGGCTTTGTTGTCAAACCTGTTTTTTTTTTTCTTTGAAGACATTTCCCTTCTCATCCAAGAAGCTTCTTCAGCTCTGACAGGATAGTGGGGAATGTCAGAGCTGAAGAAGCTTCTTGAATGAGAAGAGAAATGTCTTCAAAGAAAAAACAAGAAAGTCGAGTTGTCTCCTGAAAAAGCATCTTTAGGACAACCATGATCTGGATGACTGAGAATCTCTACAGACTTTTACACCCATTCATGAAAAAACTCCGCTACGCTCATAAAAGGAAAAAGGGTTCAGTAACATCAAAGCAAACCAATTAAGCGAGCGTTTTGAAAATGTTAACGACCGTACAAAGGCTCTTGTGCAGATCTAAAACCAGCTAGTATTTTACCCCTGTTTTGTCTACAGCAAATTACAAGGGAGGACGGTGCAATTACAGTGATGACTCGTCTGCTTATAAAACTGGACCCTGTAACTTTCATTTCACCACTTGTGTCTCCATAAACCAAGTGCCAATTTGGAGAGCAAGTGAGTCAGAGTCAGCTGGGAGTTCGGCTCATGCTATTTCCAGAGGCAAAATTAGAGATGAGACAGGAACGGCAGCTGTTCTGCTCATTTGGCCTCTGGCAAGAATTCAGACCTCAGACCAAACCGAGTAGTTAAGGGGGAAAAAAAAAAACACAAAAACCTTGGAATGCGGAAACATTGCAATGGAAGATCGGATCAGATTTTGCTGAAAGGCATGTCCAAAGCTATTTGTCTGTCTTTCTGTCTGTCTGTCTTCCTCTAGGTGTCATCTATTGAGTCACTGTGGCGCAGTGGTTAAAGTGTAGTACTGCAGGCTACTTCTGCTGGCTGCTGGCTGCCTGCAACTTGGCAGTTCAAATCTCACCAGGTCCATTGTCTTAGCGGTTTAATTCCATGTGTTTTGGTCATGAATCATGCCGGAGAAAGGCTTTTAATGACTTTTATACAGCCGTTTCTCCTCTTATTCAATGTGACATAAGTTCAAAGTAAAAATAATGGTGAATAATTAATCTTGCTCAGTGGGGTTAAAATTCCTGGGCACCGACAATAATTAAAAGACCAGTTTTTTTTTTTTAGTTTTTTTTAATTTGATTTATATGCCGCCCTTCTCCGGAGACTCAGGGCAGCTTACAATGCGTTAAGCAATAGCCTTCATCCTTTTGTATATTTATACAAAGTCAGCTTATTGCCCCCACAATCTGGGTCCTCATTTCACCTACCTTTGAAAGGATGGAAGCCTGAGTCAACCTTGAGCCTGGTGAGATTTGAACCTGCAGTAATTGCAGGCAGCTGGTCTTAATAACAGGGTGCTTTAGACCACTGTACTACCAAGGCTCTTGGTAGTTCGTTTAAGATCTGCAACTGAAGACTTTTAATGACCAACACAGGCAAAAGGATATTAGGTTTAATCCTGGCATCTTTACCATCAAAAAGACAAAATAGAGAAGGTGATATTCTTAATTAGGCAGGTGTTGATTTACTTGCTTTGTTCTTTTCATCCTCTGGGCCTACTTACTAAACAGATTTTAACTTGGACAAACCTCAGTGAAATTTGACAGTCAGAATAGACTACTGCAACATTTCTCAACCTTGACCTCTTGAAGATAGGTGGACTTCCATTCCCAGAATTCCCCATCCAGTGACACAGGCAGTGGTGGGTTACCCCCAGTTCACACTGGTTCTATAGAACCGGTAGTAAAACCGGCGGGAGGCTCCACTCACCGACCCCGACATCATCAAAACACTTCTGTGCATGCACAGAAGCTTCTGTGCTTGCAGCGCGGCCCTGCTGTGAACCGGTAGTAAAGGTAAGTAGAACCCATCCCTGGACACAGGGAATGGATAGGAGTTGAACTCCATCCATCTTCAAGGGGCCAAGGTTGAAAAACCCTGGACTACAAATTTTAGGATTGTTCCCTATGTCAACCCTGGAGGCCATCTTTTTTTGGGGGGAGCTTCAGGGCTGCCACATTTAGAGCCTGGGAAAATGGGAGGGGGGATTTGCAAGGAGTTGGTGAGAATATATAGCCATAACAACATTCTTTTTCTCTGAGAGTCAAGGACGTTCAGCCTGCACCTGGATGGGAATGACTGGGAGTTGTCTCAGTGGTGAAATCCAATTTTCTTTTACTACCGGTTCTGTGGGCGTGGCTTGGTGGGCGTGACTTTGCGGGTGTGGCAGGGGAAGGATGCTGCAAAATCTCCATTCCCTCCCCACTCCAGGGGAAGGATACTGCAAAATCCCCATTACTCCCCACTCCTGGGGGAGGATACTGCAAAAAAGGGGCCTGGTGGCTCAGCAGACTAAAAGCATTGTGATTAACACCAGCTGTCTGCAATTACTGTAAGTTCGAATCTCGCCAGGCTCAAGGTCGACTCAGCCTTCCATCCTTTCTAAGGTAGGTAAATTGAGGACCCAGTTTGTGGGGGCAATAAGCTGACTTTGTATAAATATACAAAAGGATGAAGGCTATTGCTTAACGCACTGTAAGCTGCCCTGAGTCTCCGGAGAAGGGCGGCATATAAATCAATTTTTTTTTTAAAAAAAATCCCCATTCCCTCCCCACTCCTGGGGGAAGGATACTGCAAAATCCCCATTCCCTCCCCACTCCTGGGGGAAGGATATTGCAAAATCTCCATTCCCTCCCCACTCCTGGGGCCAGCCAGAGGTGATATTTGCCGGTTCTCCAAACTACTCAAAATTTCCATTACTAGTTCTCCAGAACCTCTTAGAACCTGTTGGATTTCACCCCTGATTTGTCTCCAGTTTGGACAATGGCTGATTGGACCATGTGATGGACATGTGGGTTATGGGGCATGGACTTGGACTTTCTTTTGGGTGGGGAAAACCTGGAAGCTTTCAGAATCGGGTTTTCCCAGATGTGCCAATATGACACCTCTAATAAAATGGATCTTTGAGGAATTGCTAGCCTTGGAGTCTTCTTTCGTTGGGGGTGTTACTTGAAAACCTGACACCCTAATTATTTTGAGTTAAGTCTTATCATAATAAAGGGACACCAAAAAGCAGTTGTACTCTTGTGTTATTCTGCCTGTTAATCAAATTTGCTCTTTCCCCTTTTATCAAAAAGTTTTAAATAGTTTTCCAGTTACCCTGAATAGTTGAGATTTTCAGATTTTGTAACACTTACCCGTGTTTCTCCAAAAATAAGACCCTGTCTTATATTTTTTGAACCCCGAAATAATCTCTTGGCCTTATTTTTGGGATGTCTTCTTATTTTGGGGTGCACGGAGCAAGACGGGGCTCCTCTTGCTGTCTTACCTGATTTCCAGCTCTGTCTCTCTAACCCTAACCAGAGGAAATGGTGGGGACTGGCTGCATATGTGTTTAAATATTTTCGGGGAGGGCTTATTTTTGGGGAGGGCTTATTTTTGGGGGGGGCTTATTTTAGTGCATGCGCTCAAAAGCCCAAATGGGCTTATAACCAGGTGATACCATATTTTAGAAGAAACAGGGTAATAAGTAGGGGATGTGGTTTTCTTTTTATGTTTTGTTTATTATGATTTATCATTAATTGTGTTTCTCTTTTCATTTCTATTTACAGTTTGTCTTTCTTGGTTTCCCTCTCCCCCAGTTAGTTTGCCATTTTATCTATTTTTTTTAAACTTGTTATAAAATAAACAAATTAAAAAATACTGAATGGAACTCTTTTAGCTCCCTCCAAAATTGCTATCAGGTTTTAATGTTTAATTTGACAAAAAAAAAGGCATTAAATACATAGAGAATAGCTGCATTATTTATATTGAATTTAATTTAAAGCAAATGTAAATTTCATTTAATCTAAATTACTTGTTCTTAAGGCCACACTGCTGTTTGCTATTTACTCTTGAGAGTTCAGCTTAGGAAAAAAATGTTCTTAGCTGTGAACCGAATTCTAAAGATACTGACTTTCATTTTATTTAATTTTTAATTACATTTTAACTTTATTAACTTTATATATTAACTTCCATATAGTTTAATTAACAGCGACATTGATGCCAGTGTTTCTATTTTTTATTTTATGTGTAATTATAATAAGCAATGTTTACAAAAAAGAAAGACTGAAGATAAACAAGCTGATTAATACACAGATAAATAGAAAAATAATAAGTAAAAATAGATAAATGAAGACAGGTCTGGAGAAAGGAAACCTTGTACATTCCAGGTATTAGACTCAGTTCTCATCCTTACAGCAGAGTCAATCATATTCCTGGAGCTATGTTTTTAAATTTTGTAAATTAAAGTAGGGAAAAGGACTCCCTGTTTCACAAACCCATCCTGGATAAAGTCAATTAAATCCTCTGAAATAAAAATAATAAAAACTGGTAAAAAAAATTGGCATTAAGGGAGATAACCAAGTAAACTAGGAACAAGCAGGATTGGGACATGACTGGACAATTATACAATCCATTCTCTGAAAGAATAGAGTAGAATGGAATGGAATGGAATGGAGTGGAGTGGAGTGGAGTGGAGTGGAGTGGAGTGGAGTGGAATGGAATGGAATGGATGGAATGGAGTGGAGTGGAATGGACTGGAATGAAATGGAATATAGAGTAGAGTAGGGTAGGGTAGGGTAAGGGTAGGGTAGGGTAGGTAGGGTAGGATAATAGAATAGAATAGAATAGAATAGAATAGAATAGAATAGAATAGAATAGAATAGAATAGAATAGAATAGAATAGAATAGGTTTATTGGCCAAGTGTGATTGGACACACAAGGAATTTGTCTTCGGTGCATAAGCTCTCGGTATACAACACGAATTGGCAGGAAAAAAATTTTAGAGGCACTATTTATTCTGAACTTTTATAAGAACAAAAGAAAGGTTTGAAACTTTTAGGCAATATGACGGTGAAAAAAATAATACTTTCAAAAGTGGCCTTGCCAAATCTGCAAAAAAAATGCAGGTCTCGCCTGCTCCTAAATGTCATCACATAGTCAAAATTCTCCGTGGGTAAAGAATGCACATTTTTTTTCCCCTCTCAATCTTATTCCCAAGAATTGGTAACTGCAAGTGCCTGTCCTGGTCATGTGTTCCCATTAAAATTGCTAACTGAGCTTCAGAATTTTATTTTGCCTTTCTTCCTTTCCAAGTTCAGACTTTTGGCAAGCACGTTTTTGATATCAGAGCCAAAGTTCTGTGAAACCTACCAACTTAGTCCACGTCAAAAAAAACACTCCACCCTCATTCCGCAGCAAAGATTTACTACCGTCAAGTAGTTTTGGACTATGTTTTGTGGCTGTGACACAATGGCATTGTTTAGTGGCCAATGGGGTACTCTGTGTGTTCTTGTGCATATTTAATATTTAATATCAATAAAGGGGAATATTTGTAGCTCAGAGTTGAAGTGAGTGCAGGGGTGAAATGCTCCCGGTTCAGACCGGATCACCCAATCCAGTAGCGATGGTGGCGGGTGGTTCGGAGAACCGGTAGCTAAAATCCCTGTGCCCCCCCCCCACATGCCCAGCTGAGCCGCATGATCATCAGAGGCTTTTTTTTTTACTTTTAAAAGCATTTTTTCTACAACCTCTTCCATGAAAAAATGCTTTTAAAAGTAAAAAAAAAAAGCCTCTGATGATCGCGCGGCTCAGTTGGGATCGTCAGAGGCTTTTCAAAACATTTTTTTCTGCAACCTCTTGGCTGAAGAGGTGGTAGAAAAAATGCTTTGAAAAGTCTCTGACGATCCCAGCTGGATTCCCTGATCGGCAGAGAGGCATTTTTTAAAAAGCCTCTCTGACAATCTCAGTTGAGTTGCCTGATCGTCAGAGGCTTTTCAAAGCATTAGAAAAAATGCTTTGAAAGGAATTTTTTTTTAAAAAAAAAAAGTTGGCCACACCCACATGTAGTAACAAATTTTACATTTCACCCCTGAGTGAGTGGTCCTCGATGCTGTCTGAGCTTGGTTATTTTGGTTGTGGGTTTTTTTACAGATGTTTCATTACCCAAACTAGATAATATCGTTAGTGTGTGGATGATGTTATCTAGTTTGGGTAATGAAATAAATGTCTGCAAGAAAATAAGAGCCTTGGTAGTACAGTGATTTAAGGCACCCTGTTATTAAGCTGGTTATTAAGACCAGCTGCCTGCAATTACTGCAGGGTTCGAACATCGCCAAGGCTCAAGGTTGACTCAGCCTTCCATCCTTTCTAAGGTAGGTAAATTGAGGACCCAGTTGTGGGGGCAATAAGCTGACTTTGTATAAATATACAAAAGGATGAAGGCTATTGCTGAGCACATTGTAAGCCACCCTGAGTCTCCGGAGAAGGGCGGCATATAAATCAAATTAAAAAAATAATTAAAAAAAATAACCAAACTCAGGAGCACCAAGGACACCCCCGTCCCCCGCCCACCCAGTATATAATATTGGAAGGTGAGAATCTCCAAGAAAGCTCATAAATGACTGAGATGTGAAAATGTACTTTCACTTTTCAAGGTTGCACAAAGGGCTCGTTGGGTTTACATGGGCATTGAATGAATGGAGAAATGATTGATGAATGTGTGATTAGTCTCTAGGCAGAAAAGGCAGAAATAAGACCAAAGTTTGCTAACTAATAAGGGAGAAATGTGACAAGTATTTGTAAGTGGATTTGTCAGGAGGGGGGGAGAGAGAGAGGGAGGGAGAGAGAGAGAGAGAGATTATGGAAAAGTATTAAAAAGAACCTGTTTCTGAAAATTGCATACACAAAGTGAAATGATGTTACTTTAAAAAGTGCTTACGTATATATTGCAAAATGTTATTTGTAGAAAGATTTACTTTTTTAAAAAAGCAAAAAAAAAAACACTCTGGGTTCTAATAGCCTTTATTTCCAAGCTTTCTGCCTTGGGTTAGGTGGAGACAAAAAGGTGAGAAGAAAGGAAAGAAAGTGAGAAGGATGGAAAGATGAAAGGAAGGGAGGGAGGGAGGGAGAAAGAAAAGGAAGGAAGGAAGGAAGGAAGGAAGGAAGGAAGGAAGGAAGGAAGGAAGGAAGGGAGAGGAAGAAGGGGAGGGGAAAGAAGAAGAGGGAGAAAGGGAGAAGAGGAGGAATGAAGGAGAGGGGGAGGGGAGAGGGAGAGGAGTGGAGGAGGAAGGAAAGAGGCAGGAGAGGGAGGGAGTTGAAAGAAGGATGGAGTCTGTTCTTCCTATCAGAGGGAAGCTGAAAGAAAGACTTCTGTCTTCCAAACCTATGGAGAAAGACAGGATCAGCCAGGGAGTCCCTCAACCGCTGCCTCCATTCCTAATGCTTTTACATAGGAGAGTGGGTTGAAAAAGTTCATTACTAGTGAGTACATTGATTGGCACCAGTGGTGCTATTCAGCTAGTTCTATTCGGTTCGGGCAAACCTGTAGCGGCAGCTGTGGAAGGCTCTGCCCACCCACCTGGATGTCATCACATCCTGTTTTTGACACTCTGTGCATGTGAAGAAGGTCCTGCACATGTGCGGAGGTGGCACGCGCGAGTGAAGTGAGCGCCTGTGCGCGCATGCTCCCATTTGCGAATTGGTAGCGAAGGTAAGTGAATACCGTACCTGATTGGCACTTTCTCCAATATTTATTCCAACAACGTACAATGTTGTTTTCTTATTCTACAGCGACAAACTGCTGGCATGTTTGCTAGGCGGTGCTCACAAGTTCACGGTTTAATTCGATTACAATTCTCTTCCCTTTCATTTTGCAGGCGCCACCCAGTAACTTCCTTTCTGTTGTTCTCCACTTAACATCTCAACACCATGAACAACAGCTGTGCTGTCAGATCCAGGAATGATGCTCCTCTCAAGGATTCGATTCCCCCACTCAATAACTAAATGCAGAAGCCACAAATGCACAGCAGGGCTAAATAAATAGCTTTTACGGTGAGATACAAAAGGAGCAATAAGTGCGCATGAGATCAATTTGTCGGAATCAAATCCTCCGCCATTCAGCCTTGAAAAATTCTAGGGGTTTTTCCTGCCAACTTTTATAAATCAATAATCTCTTAGCTATTCTTTCCCCAGCTTTGAAGGTGAACACCTTTTCTGAGTTTGTTTAATATGTAGTTTTCCCCCCTCTCCTTGCTAGCTTCAACCCTCAAAAGTCCAGACCCAAGTCATTTTTCACTGCAGCTATCTGCCAAGTCAATGTTTGCACAGTTCTATTGATGCTAGCTAGGTCTGTGTGAACTTAGATTTGCTTCATCAATGTGGTTTGCGCTAGGAAAAAATGCTGTGAAGAGGCCACTCGGTTCCCCTCAAAAAAGGAATTAGCTCAGGCATAAGTACTATATTATTCAGCCTGTTTAATCTGGTGCATAGAAACCACCAGAGGTGGGTTTCAGCAGGTTCTGATCAGTTCTGGAGAACCAGTAGCGGAAATTTTGAGTAGTTCAGAGAACCGGTAGTAAAAATTCTGACTGGCCAAGCCCCCATCTATTCTCTGCCTTCCAAGTTCTAGATGATAAGGAGGAAATGGGGATTTTGCAGTATCCTTCCCCTGGAGTGGGGTGGGAATCAGTGGTGAGTTCTAACCAGCTTTATTGCCGCTTATTTCGTGTACGCACTTCGTGCGCGATCCCCAGCCTCCAGAGACTCTCTAGGAGTCTCTGGAGGCTGGGGACAGCAAAAAAGTCACTTCCTGTCGAACTGGAAGTTGGGAAACAGGCCATTTCTGGCCTCCAGAGGGACTCCGAGGGGGTGGGGAAGGCTGTTTTTGCCCTCCCCAAATGCATAGAGAGGATCTGGAGCCAGGTGAGACAGAAAAACGGGCCTACTGGGCCATCGTGTGCCAGGAGTGGGGGGAGGAGGGATCACATGTGCATGCACAGGGGCCAGACACATAGAATTAGTGTGGGCACGCATGTGCGTGAACCTCCCCCCACCCTGCCCCCCTCCTGGCATGCAATGGCAAAAACGTTAGCAATCACTGGTTTAGGAGAATGTTTCTCTCAATCTACCCTACCCTATGGAACAATCTACCCCCAGAGATACGAGTGATCTCCGACCTCCGGATTTTTCATCGGGCCCTAAAAACTTATTTTTTTCAGTTAGCCGGTCTGTCTTGATTTTAGGGTTAGTTTTAAAATTTTAATATTGATTTTAATTGACAAGTTTTAAATTATGGGCCAAATTTATAAATTATTTTAACTTTATTTTTTAACTGTGATGTTTGTATAGACCCTTTTTTATTTGGCTGTTCACCGCCCTGAGTCCGAAAGGAGAAGGGCGGTATAGAAGTTTGAATGAATGAATGAATGAATAATAATGAATGAATGAATGAATGAATAAATAAATAAATAAATAAATAAATAAATAAATAAATCAATCAATCAATCAATCAATCTTATAGTTCAAGCTCTACAAGTTTGAAGAGTCCAAAGCCAACCAGGAGGTCCCTTTCGCTTAATTCTTAGAAATTGGAGAACCACTTTATTTTGCAAAGCAAATTTGAGGAGAGACCTTCCCCAACGTGAAAACCCAACAGACAGAACCAAGATCGATTGATTAAAACAATCAAGGAAATAGGTTCAGGTAGACATTAGGTGGAATTTCTGTGACCAATGAAAGAGGCTCACTGCCACTTAGGGCAGTGAGCTCTCCTTGACTGGATCTTCAATCTAGTTATTCCTTCAAAGAGCAGCAATTAAACTAGATTATCTCAATGGTCCCTTCTGACTCTATCATTCTATGATTGAAATAAAGGGAGTTAGAACAACTAATCAGTGGAACGAGAAGTGCCTCCCGAAGTTGTGGGTGCTCCAACACTGGATCTTTTTAAGAAAAGATTGGACAACCATATGTCTGAAATGGTGTAAGGCAGCGATGGCTAACCTTTTTGCCGTCACGTGCCAAAAGTGGGGGGAATGCGGGGGTGGGGATCGCACATGCTCATTCCCACACCCATAATTCAATGTGCCCTGCCCCTGCGTACGCTCCCCCTTCGCTTCCCCCACTTTTGGCACACGATGGCACTGTGGGCCCGTAGGCCCGTTTTTCGCCCTCCCCAGGCTCCAGAGGCTTTCTTAGAGCCTGGGGAGGGCGAAAACAGCCTCCCCACCCCAGAGGCCCTCCGGAGGCCGGAAACGGCCCATTTCCCACTTCTGGTGGGACCGGAAGTCCCATTTTTCACTCTCTCTAGGCTCCAGGCTTTCTAGGAGCCTGGGGAGGGCGAAAATGTCCTTCCCCACCCCCACCAGAGGCCAGAAACAGCCTGTTTTCCTGACTTCCGGTGGGCCCGGAAGGCCCAAAAATCAGCTGGCTGGTGCATGCATGCACACTGGGGGTGAGCTAGGGTAACGCTTGTGTGCCCACAGATATGGCTCTGTGTGCCACCTGTGGCACAGGTGCCATAAGTTCACCATCACGGGTGTAAGGTTTCCAGCCTAACAGGGGCTTGGATTAGAAGACCTCCAAAATCTCTTCCAATTTATTCTGTTAAACCGGTGTTTTTCAAACTTGGCACCTTCCAGAAACGTGTACTTTAATTCCCAGAATTTTCTGTCCAGCAAGGGGAATTGAAGTCCACACAACTGAAAGGTGTCAAGTTGGAAAAACACTGATTTAAAGCTTCTGAGAAGCTTAGTATTAACAGCACGGATCTACTGGCAAAGAGATTCACCTGTGCAAATAAATGCTTTTACACCGAAGGCTAAAAAATCTGAATTTTTATGGTTCTATTTTTCCAGTTACCAGCTCCCTTGCTCCCTGCGACATTGAAAAATGGTTTTTGCTTTCGCTGGGCCCGCGCATACCTTCAGCTCAAGTGTTTCAATAAAAATCACTGTTGTGTGCAGAACACTTTATCGTCACGGTAAAACAGACTTTCCCAATAAAAGCCCTTGAAATTTTAAAAGCTTCCAACGGTTGTCATTCGAGCTTTTTTTGCTCCAGTTTTTCAGGCTTAGTGGGGTGAAAAACTGTGGTTTTCAGGTTTGAAAAGAAAATAGTGATTGGGAAAAAAAATAAAATAAAGAGAAGCAGTAGCACCTTCTGTTAGTAAGAACTTGGGTGCCTGAAAATGCCAGCTACTGTATACGATCAAAGGGAAGACATCCGACACAAAATCAATGGAAATACTTTAAAGACTTATTTTGGCTTTCTGCTTGTCCCACTTCTGAAGCATAGTGACAATCCAGACTGTCTGCAATTTTTGTCCTGTCTACAAAGTTCCAGATGGTTTTTTGATGGCAGCAAAAGTTTAGAAACTTAGTGTTTCTCAACCTTGGGCATTTTAAAATGTGTAGACTTGGTGGCGCAGCAGACTAAAGTGCTGTTAAATAGCACCAGCTGCCTGCAATTACTGCGAGTTCAAATTTCACCAGGCTCAAGGTTGACTCAGCCTTCCATCCTTTCGAGGTGCGTAAAATGAGGACCCGGTTTGTGGGGGCAATAAGCTGACTTTGTATAAAAAAGAACACCGGTTAGGGGGGCCCGAAAGCCCTACTAAGCAGGTATATACAAAAGTATGAAGGCTATTGCTTAATGCATTGTAAGCCACCCTGAGTCTCCGGAGAAGGGCGGCATATAAATTGAATCAATCAATCAATAAAATAAATAAACTCCCAGAATTCTCCAGCCGGTTTTTGGCCTAGCAGGCCTTCCTGCAGTTTCCTGGACACAAAAACGGGCTTTGGGGAACTCACTGCACCCCCCTGCAATCTGTCCCCGGGTATGTGTATGTGACCCCTGCCCCCCCCACAAGCGTTCAACCCCCCCTTGCACATCCGTGTGTTTCTCCCCCATGCACCCTGCCCACCGCACATCCCAAAAATCAGCTGGCGTGTGGGAGGCGCATGCGTGGTGGAGCTGAGCTGAGTGATGGCTTGCGTGCCTGCAAAGAGGTGTTGTGGCCCGTACGCGGCCTGTGCAGCTAGTAGCTGATTCCGACAGTGAGGAGGCTGGTGTGGTGCTGCGCCAGCAGCCTGTACAGCTGGCACTCGAGTCGGACAATGAGGAGGCTGGAGAAGATGTGGTGCCAGAGGCGGGGATTCAGCCAGGGCCTTCAGAACCTCCAGAAGCTCCCATAAGTGAAGAGGACGAAGAGGAGGAGCCTCTTCTCAATGTACGGGCGCGCAGAGCTGCCAAAAGGCAGGAGTGGCTCCTCAGGAGGAGGTCTCCTCGAGAGTAAGGCTTGGGGCTAATTGGCCACTCCCTTAACCTATTTAAGGAGGAATGCCGACTGAGGCAATTTGCAGGGAACAACTTAGTTCACATACCTTCGTGCCTTGATCTTAGTTCTTTGCAAATTGCTTCTGGGCTTTCTGCCAACCATAGTAAGATTAAGATTATTTATTCTTTGGATTCTTGCAGGCTGTTAAGAAAGTTAATTAACAGCCTTTGTTTGAAGAAAAAACTGATTTATTTATTTTTTAAAATTTGATTTATATGCCGCCCTTCTCGGGAGACTCAGGGCGGCTTACAATGCGTTAAGCAATACCCTTCATACTTTTGTATATTTATACAAAGTCAGCTTATTGCCCCCCACAAACTGGGTCCTCATTTAACCTACCTTTAGAAAGGATGGAAGGCTGAGTCAACCTTGAGCCTGGTAAGATTCGAACCTGCAGTAATTGCAGGCAGCTGTGTTAATAACAGGGTGCTTTAGACCACTGTACTACCAAGGTTCTTGGTAGTAAACTAAGGTTTGTACAGACTTTGTGTGTGCTACGTTCTTTGGGGTCCATAGCTGGGGCAGAACAAGAGTGCTCTGCGTTTCAGATTTGGCACACGGGCCATAGGTTCGCCATCATGGGTCTATCAAATACAGGCAGTCCTTGATATACAACCATTCATTTAGCCCCCTTCAAAATGATGCAATGACATTGAGAAAAACGACTTGCGGCCATTTTTCATGCTTACAACCATGGTAGCATCCCCATCGTTATGTGATCAAAAATTCGGGCATGTGGTAATTCTCATGTATTTATGACAGTTGACATGCCATGGGGGGTCATGTGATTAAAATGTGGGCATGGGGCAACTGGCATGTATCTATGATGGTTGTGCTTTTCCGGAGGTCACGTGATCACATTTTGTAAGCTGGCCTCCGATGAGCGAGGTCAATGGAGGGAAGCTGGATTTGCTTATCAACTGCATGGTTTATGTTCTATTCGCTGAACAAAGGCTCAAGAAGGGAGGCAAAGCAGGATAAATGCTTCGCAACTGCTTATTGGCTAACAATAAAAGCTAACCGTGACTCGCTCTGCTTAGCTAACTACCTTGGAGAGCGAGCAGCGTTTTGAGGCACTGACAGCTCTTTTATACTGAGCTGTCAGTAGCTGGGCCAATCAGGAGCTGCCAATTTCCCGCCGGCTGCTTGCCGGCACACGGACCAATCTGCTGCTCTATTGACCACATGTGCTTGCCGTCCGGATGTAACAGTTTACTTAAAACAGCTGCAGGGATTCATTTAACAACCGTGGCAAAAAAGGTTGCAAAACGGGGTGGCACTCCCTCAACTGTCTTGTCTAGCAACAGACATTTGGGGCTCAACTGTGTTCTTAAGTCAAGGACTTCCTGTAGTAAAGACAAGTTGGCTCTGCAACAGGGGTGGGTTCTAAATTTTTTTTACTACCGGTTCTGTGGGCGTGGCTTATTTTGTGGGCGTGGCTTGATGGTTATGTGACAATTCTGTAGGATTTAGCAGAGATACTGGTCTACCAGGCTTTTAACTGCTTGCAGAGCTGTACCGGTCTACTCATTTGTTTTTGGAGGCATCGGTCTACCACCACAGTGCCTTTTAACACTGATCAGCTGTAGGGTGGCCCTTTGAAGCCCCAGAAAGAGTTTAAACAGTTTTTTTCCTTCTAGCCGATCAGCTGGGACTCGGGAGGCAGCAGTAGATTGGGGGTGGGGCCAAATAAAAGGTTAGAATAACGCGGGGGGGGCAGGAGGGCCCAGCTCCCGAACAAAGAGAACCAGTTCGGTGATGTGATATTGTCACCGCTACCGGCTCGGTCGAACCGGGTCAAACCGGGAGGAACCCACCACTGCTCTGCAACCAGCAGTTGGTCATTTCACAAGAGAAGCAGAGAAGTCTGTTGTGATTGGTAGTTAAAATCCCGTTTTTCCCCACCTATGTTGTTTGGGTAACAAAACTTTTGCAGGAAAACAAGCAAGCTCCGAGATCACCAAGGATCCATCCGTTCCTCTTTTCGGAATAGCAGGCTGGGTGGATGGAAGGCTGAGGATATCACAGGGCAGGGAGACCATCTGAGCACGATCATATTGTTGAAAGAAATATCCAGATCCAGGTCCAATCTGGGAGAAAGGCACTGGAGACCAAACGGAGGCTGATTGGAAATAAAGGTTCCATTTATTGACGAAGCCAAAACCACCAACCACATGTGATTCTGGGCAGCTGACAAAATGGAGTTTTTCCTGGATAGGTTTTTACACCTTCTTTGGGCTTTGTATTTGATCTTCCTGTCCCTATTCTGTGGGCTAAGAACATGTCCTTTAATATTCTGTTTGCTGTTGTCAGATTCCGATAGGGCAGTGATGGCCAACCTTTTCTGGACCGAGTGCCCAGGTGGCCAGCGGGAGGTGTGCACGCATGCACAGCAGAGCTAAACTGGGCCGATGGCTCGCGTGCCATCAGAGAGGTTGCTGCATGCCACCTCTGGCATGCGTGCCATAGGTTTGCCATCACGGCTATAGGGTCATGGCTGACTCTATGGGCAAAAGGGGAAATGCAAATCCTAGGTGCTTGTCTAAGCTAATTTTGTCAACCTTCTGTTTGTTGCTTATCTGGAGTTTCTGTCTCGCCCAGTCTTTCTAAATAAGATTACCAAATCTGCATTTCTAAAAGCTGGCCTCCTCAGTTTCTGCTTGGGGCAGGGAAACTGGGTCTGGTTTCTCTGTCTCTCCCTTAACATTTTTTTTTAATTTCTCCTTTAGGGGAAATATTCTATCCTGCCTTTTAATATTTCCCCAAATATTTCATTCTTCTAGGAGGTGGGGGTGTTCCCACCATCTCATGACCTTGAAGACTTGTTCTCTGATTTTTTCTGAGGTTTGGGAGTTTTGTTGGGGAAAAGAGTCGGTTTTCCTGTTCCTGAGCTATGTTCAGATTTGTTTATTTATGCAACTCAAAATACATTTGACCTCGGATGACTCTCATACATTGATTGATTTGGCTGAATGGGTTTGTGGAGCCACAGAAACGAGGACTGGGACCGTGCATAGCTACCAATTCTCTTATCTTTCTGGAGACAACTCAAAATACCCTTATTTATTAGATAAGTAGGTTTTGCTGGCTGAAATTATTGACATGCTGGAGGACTTAATTGTTTGAAAGGGCTATATTTTAACTGGGTTTCTAGATCTACTAGATTTACTTTTTACCATGGCATAGGACCTAGTTATCTTCGAGATCGCCTGCTGCTACCGACAACCTCCCATCGACCCGTGCGCTCCCACAGAGAGGGCCTCCTCGGGGTGCCATCAGCCAAACAATGTAGGCTGGTGACCCCCAGGGGGAGAGCCTTCTCTGTGGGGGCACCTACCCTCTGCAATCAGTTGCCCCCAGAGATAAGGAGAATCCAAGACCTAAGCGTCTTCTGCCGTGCCCTTAAAACTTTCTTTTTTCAGCAAGCCGGGCTGGCTTAACATATTTTTAAAATATTTTTAATTGGTTTGTCATTTTAAATTGGGGCCAAATTAATATATATTCTTTTAATTGTTTTTAATGTTTGTATTGTATGTTTTTATCTGGCTGTACACCGCCCTGAGTCCCTCGGGAGAAGGCGCGGTATATAAATTTGAAATAAAACAAATAAATAAAAATATATATATTTTTTACATTATATTGCAATGGGCAATTATGATGGTTGCAATGTCCCGGGATCGTGTGATTACCTTTTGTGAACTTCTGACAAGCAAAGTCAATGGGGAAGCCAGATTCACTTCACAAGCATGTTACTAACTTAACAACGGCAGTGATTCACTTAACAAATGTGGCAAGAAAGGTCGTAAAATGGGGCAAAGCTCACTTAAAACTGTCTCACTTAGCAACAGAAATGTTGGGGGGAGGGTCAATTGTTGGTCGTAAGTCGAGGACTACCTATATTACCTGGCTTTGGTGGTAAAGGTAAAAAGGTTCCCCTCGCACCTATGTGCTAGTCGTTCCTGACTCTAGGACCGTGATGGCAAACCTATGGCATGCATGCCACAGGTGGCACGAGGAGCCATATCTGTGGGCATGCGAGCATTGCCTTAGTTCAGCTCCAGCGCACATGCACATGCCGGCCAGCTAATTTTCTGGCCTTCCGGGCTGACCGGAAGTTGGGAAACAGGCCGTTTCCAACCTCTGGAGGGCCGCCGGGGAGCTGGGGAAGGCCGTTTTTGCCCTCACCAGGCTCCAAGAAAGCCTCTGGAGGCTGGGGAGGGCAAAAAAAAGGCCTACTGGGCCCACCATGCCATCGCATGCCAAAAGTGGGGGGAGCACAGGGGGTGGGGCGCATTGAATTATGGGTGTGGGCACACGTGTGTACGATCCCCCCACTCCCCCCGCTTTTGGCACGTGATGGCAAAAAGGCTAGCCATCACTGCTCTAGGGGGTGGTGCTCATCTCCGTTTCAAAGCCAAAGAGCCAGTGCTGTCCGAAGACATCTCTGTGGTCATGTGGTTGGCATGATTCAATGCCAAAGGCGCACGGAATGCTGTTACCGTCCCACCAAAGGTGGTCTCTATTTTTCTACTTGCATTTTTTACCTGCTTTCGAACTGCTAGGTTGGCAGAAGCTGGGACAAGTCACGGGAGCTCATCCCGTTACGTGGCGCTAGGGATTCGAACCGCTGAACTGCCAACCTTTCGATCGACAAGCTCAGCATCTTACCCACTAAGCCACCGCGTTCCTTCAGTGGCTTTGGTGGAGACAATATTTTCTCATATTCAGGAAGTTATGGACCAGATTTTTTCCCCCCACTCAATCCCATAAAACTAAAATGAATACTACACCACAAGGCATATTCAGATTTTGATAAATATTAATGTCACACACCATCATCACAGGACTACCTTGACAGCTTTGGTTGTTGCACCTTGCCTGTTTTTGTTGACATATACAGAACAAAGCATCTCACGCCTTCCCTGGACTGGAATGGACTGGAGGCTAAAACATATGATGAACGGTTGCAAGAACTGGGCATGGCTAGTCTAGTGAAGAGCAAGACCAGGGGAGACATGATAGCCATCTTCCAATATTTGAGGGGCTGCCAAAGAGAGGAGGGGGTCAAGCTATTTTCCGAAGCACCTGAAGACCAGACAAGGAAGAATGGATGGAAACTGACCAAGGAGAGATTCAACCTAGAAATAAGGAGAAACTTTCTGACAATGAGAACAATCAACCCATGGAACAGAAGTTGCCTTCGGAAGTTGTAGGAGCTTCATCACTGGAAGCTTTCAAGAAGAGACTGGGCTGCCATCTGTCAGGAATGGTGTAGGGTCTCCTGCTTGGGCGGGGGGGGGGGGGGGGTTATTTATTTATTTATTTTATTTTATTTATATACCGCCCTTCTCCCGAAGGACTCAGGGCAGTGAACAGCCATAATAAAAACAATGTACAAAAATAGAATTTAAGAGCAGATTAAAATAATTAAATCATGGGCCGAATTTAAAACTCTCATTTTAAAACCAATTTTAAAACCCCATTAAGACCAAATTAAAATCATTTATCCCATCAGAGTGGCTTGCTCAAATAACAGGGTCTTCACTGCATGACTGAAGGCGCGGAGGTCGGGTATCCTTCGTATGTCCGGGGGTAATTCATTCCAGAGGGCAGGGGCCCCCACAGAGAAGGGTTGGACTAGATGTCCTTCAAGGTCCCTTCCAACTCTGTTAATCTGTATATATCTGGATAGTATACCGACTGTTGACGGTTAGCATGTTGAATGTCTCAAAAGGAAAGTGTTTGAAATGCTGAAGGACTGAGAACACAACAGGTAAGCAAGCAATTGCAAGTGTACATTTCAAGATGTTTACTTGGGACATGTGTGCGGGGCTCGGATGGTTCTCCAGAGACTTGTGGATGCAGGGTTAAAAAAAAAAGGTGCAAAATTAGCCAGTGTATGGCCTTTAAGCATCCAGCACTTAAAGAAGCCCAGTGGAGAGTAAAACCCTTCCTTGGCCTCCCTGTTCCAACTCCCACCTGTGTATTGCAACAAAGCAAAATCGGAGACCTTCTGAGCTTGCAGCTGTTGGAGTCCTCCACCACGACTTTATGTTACAAAGAAAGCTTCCAGCTTGCTTGTCGCTCTCGATATAAATCCACGTCTTGCTTTCTAAACTGCTGCAGAGAGGACTGCCGTTTCCATCACCACCCCCTGTCTCTTTGACCACATCCTTCTGCTGCTTGGATACCCTGACTCACTTGAACTGATTGAATAAACAAAGAGGTAGAATTGCAAGTCTAGACTCCCTTTAGAGGAGTTGGAATGCTGGAGGCGAAGAAATCAGTGTGAAAAAAAATCAATGTGTGTGCATGTGGGTGGGTTTTCTTTTTCTAACAATCAACATCGCTTCCTTGCCAGATGAGCTTGGGACAGAAAGAAGGATCCTAAAGGTGTCTTAGAAGACTGAACTCCAATATTTATTTATTTATTTATTTATTTATTTATTTATTTATTTATTTATTTATTTATTTATTTATTTAATTCAATTTGTATACCGCCCTTCTCCTAGTGGACTCAGGGCAGTGCACAGCCAGAACTAAAACACATACCAATACAAAATTTAAAATTATTAAAAGAATTACATACTTTGGCCCAAATTTAAAACAATTCGAATTAAAACCCATTGACAGATTAAAAGCTAAAAAGCTAAAAAACAAAAAAAAGGGGGGGGGGCGGGTTTCACGCCAGGCCTGCTTGATGGAAAAGAAAAGTTTTCAGGGCACGGTGAAAGACCCAGAGATTCGATATCCTTCGTATCTCCGGGGGCAAATCGTTCCAGAGGGCAGGAGCTGCCACAGAGAAGGCCCTCCCTCTGGGGGTCGCCAGCCGACATTGCCTGGCTGACGGCACCCTGAGGAGTCCCTCTCTGTGGGAGCGTACTGGTTGGTGGGAGGCTATCGGTGGCAGAAGGCGGTCCCGCAAATACCCAGGTCCTAAACCATGGAGCGCTTTAAAAGTGGTAACCAACACCTTGAAGCGCACCCGGAAGACCACTGGAAGCCAATGCAGCTCACGCAGGAGAGGTGTCACATGGGAGCAACCCCTTGATCCCATAATCCCCCGCGCGGCCGCATTCTGCACCAGTTGGAGCCTCCGGGTACTCCTCAAGGGGAGCCCCATGTAGAGAGCATTGCAGTAGTCCAGGCGGGAAGTGACAAGTGCCTGAGTGACTGTGCGTTTAATAACAGGAGGTTATTAAAATTAAACAAAAAATGAAAAGCAGCATGCATATCAGAGGTGGGTTTCAGCAGGTTCTGACCAGTTCTGGAGAACCGGTACTGGAAATTTTGAGTAGTTCGGAGAACTGGTAAATACCACCTCTGACTGGCCCCGCCCCCATCTATTCTCTGCCTCCCGAGTCCCAGCTGATTGGGAGGAAATGGGGATTTTGCAGTAACTTTTCCCTGGAGTGGAGTGGGAATGGAGATTTTGCAGTATCCTTCCCCTGCCACGCCCACCAAGCCACGCCCACCAAGCTATGCCCACAGAACCGGTAGTAAAATTTTTGAATCCCACCTCTGATGCATATGAATTGTCTTGCCCTCCAAAGCACCTGAAGGCAGGACAAGAAGCAATGGATGGAAACTGATCAAAGAGGGAACCAACCTAGAACTAAGGAGAAATTTCCAGACAAAAAAAATAATAATTTAGACAATAAATAATAATAAGAATGAACTATTTTAGGAAAGATTAAAAAAAAAAGGCAGAATAATATATGTTCCTAAAAGAGAAATGGAGAAACATATTTTTAGAGGCGGAAAGCAGCCCCCAGCCTTTCTTAGTAGCCCACAGCAGATGCCCGCACTTAAGGAGATAATGAGCTTATTGAAAGAGGAAGCCAACTCTCTACTTTTGTTTTCCTCCTGGTTTTAAGCTGCAGTTCTTCCTTTTTCCCTCTCCGCCCTCTTCCCCAATCTACCCACGTGCCAATCCTATTTTGAGTGCAGGGTTTATTCCCTCCCCATCTAAAACGCCTGGGAGCCTTATAGTCGTGTAATATGTATCCCCTGGAGGGGTTCAGAGACCGCAAATAGGTGGATCAAAAGGCCACAGTTTGCTACCCCTAATTTGTTGCAAGAACCCTTCCCTGGTGTTTGAAAACTAGGGTCTGTTTCTGCTCCAGTGGTTAGCTAAATCACCCATGGTGAATAGCAGATTTGGTTACTCCTGTGGTCCCGGTGATATTTGCCTTTTGGGAAAGGAGAAATCTCATTTTACCAAAGTAAGGTGGGTTTACCAAAATAACATTGAGAGAAGGAGTCCCCCTCTTGCTGAAGCTATAAAAAGGGAAGCTAATTCCTCTTGTGGTTACAAGCAATCAGTCTCTTCAGTGTTCCAGAATGTTGTATTTACACCCAATTCCAGCAGCATTTAAACATAGGCCTATTTTGGAAGGAAAAATCAACTTAGCATTTATTCCGAATTAACCTTATGATGACAGCAAAAGGAGGAACCCTGACACCTCCTTATTTTTCTTGCAATACAGGTGGTCCTTGATTTACGAATACAACTGAGCCCAAAATTTCTATTGCTAATCGAGACAGCTGTCAAGTGAGTTTTCCAATGGTGGGATTCAAATCATTTAACAATCGGTTCTCTGCCCTAATGACAGGCTGGGTGGGTGTGGCCATGGTGGGTGTGGCCAGGGGGTGCGACAGGCTGCACTCGGTCTGCTGCACCCCCCCGGGAGCAAAAACAGACTGTGGGGGGAATGTGCCCCCCCGTGCCCTGTTTTGGGCCTAGGAGGCCTCCCTGAAGCCTCCTGGGAGTGAGAACGGGCCACGGGGGGAGGCATGCCCCCCCATGCCCCATTTTGGGCGTAGGAGGCCTCCCTGCACTTACCTGGGAGGCAAAATGGGGCACATGGGGACTCCTAGAAGGGGAGGGGAGGGGCCAGCCAGCAATTTTCGAGACCGCCTGCTGCCACCGACGACCTCCCATCGACCGGTGCGCTCCCACAGAGAGGGCCTCCTCGGGGTGCCATCAGCCAAACAGTGTAGGCTGGTGACCCCCAGAGGGAGGGCCTTCTCTGTGGGGGCACCTACCCTCTGGAATCAGTTGCTCCCAGAGATAAGGAGAATCCAAGACCTCTGTGCCTTCCGCCGTGCCCTTAAAACTTTCCTTTTCCAACAAGCCGGGTTGGCCTAATTTTTTAAGTGTTTTTAATTGTTTTGTTTATCGTTTTTAATTAATGGGGCCAAATTTATATATGTCTTTTAATTGTATTTTAATATTTGTACTTGATGTTTTTACTTGGCTGTTCACCGCCCTGAGTCCTCAGGGAGAAGGGCGGTATACAAATTCAAAATAAAATAAAATAAAAAAAATAAAAAAAATAAATTTAACTACCGATTTGCCCGAACCGCCCCGAACCGGCTGAATCCCACCACTGGTTTTGCCTCATTTTGCGACCTTTCTTGCCATAGTTCACTGCAGTTATTGGTAACACAGTTATTAAGTGAATCTGGTTTCCCCAGGGACAAACCTCAACATTTTACTTTTACATAGAAATATAAACTAGCCATTTCTATAACAACAAACCTATCTAAGCGGCAAAACCCAAAATCAAAGCTTCATTTTTTGTCCACCCCAAGCACAAAGTCCCGAAGCGGTTTCCAAGTAGAAACAAAAGTAATTGTGGGTTTTTTTTCTTCTTCTTTAATCGAAGCAATCAATTTAGCGATCTCTGCTAACTCCATTGTTTGAAAAATGTTTTGATATTCCACAAAGATAATTGTCTGCACAAATTGGGAGATTCTTGCACAAATGATCCAGAATACAGATCAGTTTCTTTTTTAAAAAAAAAAAAAGAGAGGAAATCATGGGCTTGCTTGGAAAGAAATGAATGGTGAAATGAAAGAGTTCAGATTTTGGAACCTTCCGATGGACACCTTCCAAAGGTGCGAATGTCAACTCTGAAAATTCTCAGCAATGATCCTACCATCTAGACACTGAAGTTCAAACACGCAGAATTGGAGGCCACTCAATTTGGGCAAGGCTGAATTAGAGCAAGTTAATTAGTCTTCAGATAATACTTGGTAAATAGATTAGGTGGCTCAGCGGCTAAAACACTGAGCTTGTCGATCAGAAAGATTGGCAGTTCGAATCCCAGGTCTCCTGCATCAGCAGGGGGTTGGACTAGATGACCTCCAAGGTCCCTTCCAAGTCTGTTACTGTTACATCAGCTTTTGCAGCCATTAATTCATTGTGGGATCAAAGTGTCCTTCCGCTTTTGTGCATAAGATTCATCATAAATAAAATAGAAAAGAATTTTATTGGCCAAGTGTGATTGGACGCACAAGTAATTTGTCTTGGTGCATACGCTCTCAGAGTACATAAAAGAAAGGAAAAATAAAAATAAAAAATTGGCACATCCATAAGAAACGTTTACGTGCCATGCACAATAGAGATGTTAAGTTTTCCCATTCCTACTAACCTCCAGGCTGAGAAATTTAAAAGGAAGCATGTTAACTTGATTTTCCAAAAGGGCCCTGGGAATTTGCCCCTTTAATGAGCAAACAACTTCTAGCTGAATGGGAACAGTGCAGTGATGGCTAACCTTTTTGCAGTCACATGCCAAAAGCGGGGGGAACACGGGGGGTTGTGCATGCGTGTGCACACACCCATAATTCAAAGCGCCCCGTATATGCACATGCAACCCCCCATGCTCCTCCCGCTTTTGGTACATGATGGCCCGGTGGGGCTGGTAGGCCCATTTTTCGCCCTCCCCAGGCTCCAGGGACTTTCTTGGAGTCTGGGGAGGGTGAAAACGGCATTACCCACTCACCCAGAGGCCCTCTGGAGACTGGAAATGGCCCATTTCCCGACTTCCAGTGGGACTGCAAGGCCCATTTGTTGCCCTCCCCAGGCTCCATAGCCTTTCTAAGAGCCTGGGGAGGGTGAAAACGGCCCTCCCCCCCCCACACACCCCAGAGGCCCTCCAGAAGCCGGAAACAGCCCATTTCCCGACTTCCAGTGGGCCCAGAAGGCCCAAAAATCAGCTGTGTGCGCCAGAGCTGAGCTAGGGCAATGCTCGTGTGCCCACAGATATGGCTCCAGATTCGCCATCACGGATCTAGTGCCTACGACACCCAAACATCTGGCAGCATTGCAGAAATACATTTTCCAGATTCTTGTCTATTTTTTTGGAGTGAGCTAACATGAGAAGGTTTTTCACAGACTTCAAAGCGTCAGAAGGATGAAATGCAGTCAGGAAAGGAAAAGCCATTCAGAGGCATGGAAAGCGGACAAAGATCTTCAGAGAAGTTTCAGACTTGTGTGGGTTTTTGTTTCTCGGTATCTGAGAAATAACTTGATAAATCACTAGATAAATAGATACATAATAACCACCCAGTTTTCAACATGGCATGGATTCTGGAATTGTGGGTGCCAGCCCTGGAGATGAAGGGTGGACGGAATATAAAGGCAAGCATTGTTTTCAGAAGATCACTCATTTTTCCCTCACTAACCATAAAAATAACTGCCGGAGTGGTTACAGATTTTTTTTATTTTTTTGCATTTTCTAACAAGAACTATTATATATTAATTCAAAAGGAGTATTTTTGATCACCAGTCTTGATTCATGAAATGGTTTTCTGGAATAGAGACAGCGGTAAAACTGCTAATGGAATGTCCTCTGCAATAGAAAAGAATATAGGTACAGTGCAGTGGTGGGTTTCAAAAATTTTTTACTACCGGTTCTGTGGGTGTGGCCTGGTGGGCGTGGCTAGGTGGGCGTGGCAGGGGAAGGATACTGTAAAATCCCCATTTCCTCCTGATCAGCTGGCACTTGGGAGGCAGAGAATAGATGGAGATGGGGCCAGTCAGAATTTTTACTACCGGTTCTCCGAACTACTCAAAATTTCCGCAACCGGTTTTCCAGAACTTGTCAGAACCTGCTGAAACCCACCTCTGAAGTGGGGGATGGGGAACATCTCAGATGCATTTAAAGCACATTTTTAAAACTTGTGCTTTTCAGTTGCAAACATTTTTAATATGCTGCCCAGAGTCATCTTACCATGGAGATGGATGGGCTATACCCATGATGGCAAACCTATGGCACGAGTGCCACAGGTGGCACATGGAGCCATATCGGTGGGCACGCGAGCATTGCCCTACCTCAGTCCAGCACGCATGTGTGCGCTGGCCAACTGATTTTCAGGCCTTCCGGGCCCACCGGAAGTCAGGAAATGGGCTGTTTCTGGGCCTCCGGAGGGCCTCCGGGGGTTGGGGAAGGCTGTTTTTGCCCTCCCCAGATTCCTAGAAAGCCTCTGGAGCCTGGGGAGAGGGAAAAAATGGGCCTACCGGGCCTACAGGGCCATCACGTGCCAAAAGTGGGGGGAGAGCGGGGGGGGTCACGCATGCATGAGTGGGGGGATGGGGCGCATTGAATAATGGGTTTGGGCACTCGCACGTGCAATCCCCCCCACTCTCCCCGCTTTTGGCACGTGACGGCAAAAAGGTTAGCCATCACTGGGCTATACATTCAAATAAATAAATACAGGTAGTGTCACCTCTGAAGCTGGCCTGAGTGAGGCCATCTTGGAGGCTTCAGTGTTGCCACAATGGTGATGAGGGATAGGGAGCGGGGAATAGAGATAGTTGGGGTTTTGTAGCCAAAATAAAACAGTTTCCTGCAGGGGTGAAATCCAGCAGGTTCTGATAGGTTCTGGAGAACCGGTAGTGGAAATTTTGAGCAGTTCGGAGAACCGGTAGCAGAAATTTTGAGTAGTTTGGAGAACTGGCAAATACCACCTCTGGCTGGCCCCAGAGTGGGATGGGAATGGAGATTTTGCAGTATCCTTCCCCTGCCATGCCCACCAAGCCACGCCCACAGAACCGATAGTAAAAAAAGTTGGATTTCACCACTGGTTTCCCCTGAGAAGCAAGGACATTCCCACGGGTGGCTGAAGAGAGGGGGAGTGAAGTTTCCAAGCAACCAGACAGCACCTTGATTGGACCATGTGATTGATTGATTGGGAAAGGGGGAAAAACTTTTACTTTTAATTAGATGAAATCCGCAGGAACCTTTAGAGTCGGTTTTCACCAGCCTGTGCCAATATGATCTATCCAATCAACCTGTTCTTTGAGGAACCTACTTGCCTCGGAGTTCTGTTTGCTATGGGTGTATTACTTGGAACCCTGACAGGTAGTCCTTGACTTACAATCACAAGCGAGCCCAAAATTGATGTTGCTAAGTGAGATAATTGCTAAGTGAGTTTTGCCCCATTTTGTGACCTTTTTTGCCACTGTTGTTCAGTGAATCATAGCAGCTGTTAAGTGAATAACATGTTAAGTGAATCTGGCTTCCCCGTACATTTTGTTTGTCAGAAGGTCACAAAAGCTGATCACATGACCCCCCCCCCCCCCGGGACAGTGCAATAATCATAAATATGAATCAGTTACCAAATGTCTGAATTTTGATTTTGTGAACCATGGGAATGCTGCAACGGTCGTAAGTGTGAGAAATGGTCATAAGCAGTGGTGAAATCCATTTTTTTTTACTACCTGTTCTGTGGGCCTGGCTTGGTGGGCATGGTGTGGCTTGGTGGGCATGGCAGGGGAAGGATACTGCAAAATTTCCATTCCCACCCCACTCCAGGGAAGGATGCTGCAAAGTCCCCATTCCCTCCTCACTCCTGGGGGAAGAATATCGCAAAATCTCCATTCCCATCCCACTCTGGGGCCAGCCAGAGGTGGTATTTGCTGGTTCTCTGAACTGCTCAAAATTTCCGCTACCGGTTCTCCAGAACCTGTCAGAACCTGCTGGATTTCACCCCTGGTCATAAATCACTTTTTTCAGTAACTTTAATGGTCACTAAATGAACTGTTCTAAGTCAAGGAGTGCCTGTATACATTTTAAACAGATTTAGAAGAAAGAGCAATACGTTTGAAAGTATTACCTGGTTTTGGTGGAGACAGTATTAAATCTTTTCTCATATTCAGAAAATAATAGACTAGAATTTTTCCCCCCTCTCTATCTCATAAAAATAAGATGAATACTACGCTATGAGACATATTCAGGTTTTGATAAATATGAATGTCACTGGAGACAAAGTCAGTTCAGAGGGGGAACATCACTTCTTGAAATGAAGTTCCAAAGCAACGACCGTAACATCATTAAGGATTTTAAAGAAAAAAGCTGCAATTCTTTTTGGGAGAAAAATGATAAAACAGTTACGTCTTGTTGTATTGCATTCAAGCTGCATTGCAAGTAGAGTTATCATTATATTTGACAGAATCATTGTGTGTGAGAAGACAGCAAATAATTTTCCTTTCATGTGTAATGCCGGATTCCCTAGAAGGTTATTATTTTCCTCTCTTCGAGTTGTAAACGCCAACATAGAGTGATGTATTATCACAACCGAAGTGTGACATCGATCAAATGAGAATGTCAGTCAGGCTCACCATTGTGTAACATCTGGAGATTTTCATGTAGCTTGAGAGTACCGTAGGAAGTTTCGCCTTTGGGTATAACTTCTTGAGGTCTAAGGAGAGTTCAGGACCCTGGATAAACCCAGTAATTTTAACTAACACAAATAACAAAAGCAGCTTCAAAAGGAGCAACGTGCTGCACTACGGAAAGGAGTAAGGGACATTAATTAGCCGGACAATCCAATTTACTCACTACTAGGTATGCAAAGGGAGTTTAAAACAAATTTAGGTTCAAGACTTATTGGTTTTAAAAATATCAGGCAAAGTTGTTAACTTTGATTAAAGTACAGAGTCACATGAGATCTGGATAACATGCTAATCAACTAAAATCTGGCTCTAATTGTCCACCTGTTGATCCCTGGATTAAACTGAACATATTGTAGATCAAAGAGGGACGCGGTGGCTCAGTGGCTAAGACGCTGAGCTTGTCGATCGAAAGCTCGGCAGTTCAGCGGTTCGAATCCCTAGTGCCTCGTAACGGGGGGAGCTTCCGTTACTCATCCCAGCTTCTGCCAACCTAGCAGTTCGAAAGCACGTAAAAAATACAAGTAGAAAAATAGGGACCACCTTTGGTGGGAAGATAACAGCGTTCTGTGCACCTTTGGCATTGAGTCATGCCGGCCACGTGACCACGGAGACGTCTTCGCACAGCGCTGGCTCTTCGGCTTTGAAACAGAGATGAGCACCGCCCCCTAGAGTCAGGAACGACTAGCACATATGTGCAAGGGGAACCTTTACCTTTTACCTTTATCTTAACGTAGATCAGAAGCACAGAATGTGCCACATAAGAGAATGAACGTCTACAAATACACACATACCCTCACACATTCTTTTCTTTTTAAATCCTTCTTTCTCTGGCTGCCTGTCAAACCACAAGTCATTATTGCAATGAGGAAAACAGTTGTCCAAGTGCAATAAAACTGTCAGTCTGTCAATCAACTGCTTAGCTGCAGAACATCCACGATCCAACCTAGAGATGTTTCTGTCACTGGTCACCATTCATCAGCAGGCTTCTACAGAACGTGGATTATTCCTATCCAGCAAACTACTTGCTACGGTTTTCATGCAGCTGCATGGTTGTTTATCGGTGGCATGAAAGTGGTCTGCAGGGTGAGGTCAAAACAGCCAATAAAATAGAATAGAATAACAGAGTTGGAAGGGACCTTGGAGGTCTTCTAGTCCAACCCCCTGCCCAGGCAGAAAACCCTACACCACTTCAGACAAATGTTTTCTTTTTTTAATTTGATTTATATGCCGCCCTTCTCCGGAGACTCAGGATGTTAAGCAATAGCCTTCATACTTTTGTATATTTATACAAAGTCAGCTTATTGTCCCCACAATCTGGGTCCTCATTTTACCTAGCTTAGAAAGGATGGAAGGCTGAGTCAACCTTGAGCCTGGTGAGATTCGAACTTGCAGTAATTGCAGGCAGCTGGTGTTAATCACAATGCTTTTTAGTCTGCTGAGCCACCAGGCCCTTTGTTGGTTTTCCAACATCTTCTTAAAAATTTCCTGTGTTGGAGCATTCACAACTTCTGGAGGCAAATTGTTCCACTGATTAATTGTTCTCACTGTCAGGAAATTTCTCCTTAGTTCTAGGTTGCTTCTCTCCTTGATTAGTTTCCACCCATTGCTTCTTGTCCTGCCTTCAGGAGCTTTGGAGAATAGCTTGACTCCCTCTTCTTTGTGGCAGTCCCTGAGATATTGGAACCCTGCTATCGTGTCTCCCCTAGTCCTTCTCTTCATTAAACTAGACATACCCAGTTCCTGCAACCGTTCTTCATATGTTTTAGCCTCCAGTCCCCTGAAAACATATGAAACATCCTTCATATGTTTTAGCCTCCAGCCAAGATGGTGTCTGCAATGGTGTGAACAAAGCCCTGCTTACTTTTTATGTGCTACATTAATTTTAGCTCAAAGGTTATGAAGCACAACAGAGAAAAACTAAGTGGAGCTTCAATCATGTCATTGCAGCCACTATCTTGATTTTGTAACTATAAGCTGATAGATACCCATGAACGGTGTAAAGGCTGGGGAGATCTTATTGGCTCTTCTAAATGCCGCACCGAGGGACGCGGTGGCTCAGTGGCTAAGATGCTGAGCCTGTCGATCAAAAGATCGGCAGTTCAGTGGTTCGAATCCCTAGTGCCGCGTAACTGGGTGAGCTCCTCTGACTCATCCCAGCTTCTGCCAACCTAGCAGTTCGAAAGCACGTAAAAAATGCAAGTAGTAAAATAGGGACCACCTCAAAGGCTGTGAATCTCACTAAAGATTAATTAATAATAATAATAATGATGTTGAGACTCTGGAAAGACTGCGGAAGGCTGGGGTTTAAAACATATACAGAATGGTTGCAGGAATTGGGTATTTCTAGTCTAATAAAAAGGGACACAGTGGCTCAGTGGCTAAGACAATGAGCTTGTCGATCGAAAAGTCGGCAGTTCAGCGGTTTGAATCCCTAGTGCCGCGTAATGGGGTGAGCTCCCATTACTTGTCCCAGCTTCTGCCAACCTAGCAGTTCGAAAGCAGGTAAAAAATGCAAGTAGAAATATAGGGACCACCTTTGGTGGGAAAATAACAGCGTTCCGTGCGCCTTTGGCATTTCTCATGCTGGCCATATGACCACGGAGATGTCTTCGGACAGCGCTGGCTCTTTGGCTTTGAAATGGAGATGAGCACCGCCCCCTAGAGTCAGGAACAACTAGCACGTATTTCCGAGGGGAACCTTTACCTTTACCTTAAATGCCACACAAAAGTTCTCATCTTCACATCTCCTAGCTTCTAACTTCAAGCATACATTACCCAAAAGGAAGTATCTGAGCAAACTCACTATAGGAACCTACTTGTGTTATTGTTCAATTGTTACTCGGTCATATCAGTGCTTATTCCTTTCTAAAGAAAAAAATACAAATTACAATGCTCTCCATTATATAATCAACGGATAACATCCAAAGTGAAAGCTCATGAAGATTATCCAGCCAACTCTCCCTCAAGCCTTTAATCTTGTTAATATTTTGGTCAGTTCCTTGAAAAGAAGATTTTCTCAAACTTTATCCTGATAAAATCTGAAAGGTGAAGAAAGAAAGCCAAATTGGGCTCTCCCCAGTTAAGAATATCCAGAAGTATCCATAATGACAAATAGCACATTTCTCTCTAAACTTTGAAGCAAAACACTTCAGTTTGTCTCAAAGGTGCATTTCCCAAAAAGGCAACTGGACTTTCTTGGGGTTTTTTTTCCTCTTTGAAAACATTTCACTTCTCATCCAAGAAGCTTCTTCAGTTCTCACTGAAGTCAGAACTGAAGAAGCTTCTTGGATGGGAAGCAAAACATTTTCAAAGAAAGAAAAAACACCAAGAAAATCCAATTGCTTTTTGGAAAAAAGCACTTTTGGGACAACCACGACCTGGATGATTAAGAATCTCCATAGACAACACTTCTCTTTGTTTCCCTGCAGAAAGGAAACTCGGCATTTTAAATGGCTACATAAATAACCAAGGCATGAAGTTTGCAATACATTTACTAATGGACGGTCTAATTTTACTGATGAGGCTTTTGGGAACACAGTCCTTTTCCCACACTGAGAGAGAGCGCTAAAATTCATAGGCTTACTCTTCATTAAACCAACCAATGCACCTTCCCACAATTTCTTGGTCCATGGTTTATTTACTTACTCTCGCAAAGCCTTCTTCTCAGCTTCTCCCGTATCTTATCAATAGCGTTGTAATCAGAGACATGGAAGACGTGGGCCGATTTTGGCTCAGAAGCAATTTCATCCAGTTCTTCTTTAAGGGCATCCCCGACACCCACCGCAAAAATCCGGATGCCGGCCTTATGCGCTGCCGTGGCCGGACTCAAGACGTAATCTTGGCTCCTGCCATCCGTCAGGAGGATCACAACTTTCTTGATGGCGTTATCATTTGGCCTCCCACCGGCCTGTGCGGAAAAACTGTAACTATTGATGTACCGCAGGGCATCTCCAGTGTTTGTGTTCCCTCCGTAGTATTTGATGCCCTTTGCAGCTTCTTTGATCTCTTGCTGAGTCCCATAACTTCCAAGGTCGAACTCAGTGGCTGGTTGATCACTGTACCGGACGACCCCAACACGGGTTTTGTCTGGTCCGATCTCAAAAGTGTCCACCAGGTGGGCTATCCATTGGCGGACCTTCTCAAAGTCTTCTTTGCCCACGCTGGAGGAAGTGTCCAGCAAGAAGATCAAGTCATAGTGAACATTTTTACAACCTGCGAGGGAAACACGAGAGGCTCCTGAGACACGGGCGAGAAAGGCAGCTAGGAGAAGGGCAAGATTCATAGACATTTCTCTCCAACATAGCAAAGTCTACCTGAACAAATGACTCAGCGGCTCTTTCTTTCTCCAAAGCATTGAACATGTTTCACCTGGAAGACCCTCTGCTAAGTATTTTCTTAGAGGTCCCGTCTTAATGGCGGTGTCTAAAACGAGTTCCGAATCCAGCTTTTTGCTGTGTTTTGCAAACTTTCTCTCCCCCCAACTTCTCTCTCTCTCCCTTGCGGCTGCTGTTTTGGCTCAGCCCCCTTTGTCTACTCCGTTTGCATGTCTATGAGGCAACTTAAAAAAAAAAAGAAAAAGAAAGAAAGAAACTCCCAACAGACTATGCTCTGTTCTCCCGCCTTCCTTTCCCCTTTAATATGCCACAAGCTGAAAATGCCTGGGCATATCAGATTATCTGCCTTCGACCCAGTCACGCTGTTTCCACAGTTCTACATATTCTCTCTTAACCAGGGCTGTTATATTTTATTAATCATTAGTCTGGAAAACTGTTGTTGTTTTGTTTCTTTAAAAAACGCCAGTCAGAAGTTTTCAGAAAACAAGATTAAAAACAAAACCTGGCATGTGGATGACTCACTGAGTGAAAAATATTCAGAATCGTTATTTTATCAGGAGAAGCATCTCTCCCCCTCTGTATGTATTACTCAGTATGCAGTAGCTAAATATGGGTTTACAAACTATGTCCTCAGAAACATGTATTTCAACAAATAGACCATAAATTTAGCTGGGTGTGAATTCCATTTGTACTGGAATGGAGGCACTATAACATTTGCCTTCCACAGTTTTTAACAGATTTACAGAGTTGGAAGGGACCTTATAGATCATCTAGTCCAACCTCCCACTCAAGCAGGAGACCCTACACCATTTGTGACAAATGGCAGTCCAATCTTTTCTTGAAAGTCTCAAGTGATGAAGCCCCTACAACTTCCGAAAGCAACTTCTGTTCCATTGGTTGATTGTTCTCACAGTCAGAAAATTCCTCCTCATTTCTAGGTTGAATCTCTCCTTGGTCAGTTTCCATCCATTATTCCTTGTCTGGCCTTCAGGTGCCTTGGAAAACAGCTTGATCCCCTCCTCTCTGTGGCAGCTCCTCAGATATTGGAAAACGGTTATCATATCAGCTGGCTGGGGAATTCTGGGAGTTGAAGTCCGCCAGGCTTAAAGTTGCCATGGTTGGAGACCCCTGTTCTAGACTAGTTGGTGGATCCCGGTAGGAAAGTAGCTTTTGAAGTACAGATAGTCCTCAACTTACAACCATTTGCTTAGTGACCATTCAAAGTCACAACAGCAGTGAAAACAGTGATCTATGATAATTTTTCACATTTACAACTAATGTAGCATCCCTATAGCCATATGATCAAAATTTGGATGCTTGGCAACTGACTCATATTTATGATAGTTGCAATGTCTTGGGATCACATGATCCCTTTTTTGTGACCTTGAGACAAGCAGAGTCAATGGAGAAGTCAGATTCACTGAACAGCCATTGTATTAACTTAACGATGGAGTGATTCACTTAGCGACGGTGGCAAGAAAGATTGTACAATGCGGCAAAGCTCACTTAACAACTATTTTGCTTACCAGTGGAAATTTTGGGTTCAATTGTGGTCATTAATTGAGACTACCTGTATAGCTGGGTGTTCTTTTTCTGGATATCTCTTTCATGAGCTCTTTGTATTCTTCTATTTTATTTGTCGTTGTTTTCTACTGCCCAAAGTCAGGCAGCCAATTTAAATAAATAAATAGCAGGATGAATGTTTATCACATCAGAAGTCTTGCTAGGGATGACTGAGATTGGACATATCCTTTATATGAATCAATAATTTAGCTCCAAGATTAAAACAAACTAAAACTATTCTATAAAGCCTTAATAAGACCACACCTAGAGTACTGCATCCAGTTTTTGTCACCACACTATAAAAAAGATGTTGAGACTCTAGAAAGAGTGCAGAGAAGAGCAACCAAAATGATTAGGGGACTGGAAGCTGAAACATACGATGAACAGTTGCAGGAACTGGGCATGGCTAGTCTAGCGAAGAGAAGGACCAGGGGAGACATGATAGCAATTTTCCAATATTTGAGGGGCTGCCACAGAGGAAGGAATCAAGCTATTTTCCAAAGACCTGAAGGCCAGACAAGGAATAATGGATGGAAACTGACCAAGGCGAGATTCAACCTAGAAATAAGGATAAATTTTCTGACAGTGAGAACAATCAACCCATGGAACAGAAGTTGCCTTAGGAAGTTGTGGGAGCATCATCACTTGAGACTTTCAAGAAGAGATTAGACTGCCATGTGTCAGAAATGGTGTAAGGTCTCCTGCTTGGACTAGTTGACCTACAAGGTCCCTTCCAACTCTGTTAATCTGTAATTTTATTCATTTCAAAAAATGCTTCAAAATTGCAGGGGTTGTGTAGCTAGTACGTGAGAGCTACAACGGTATTTGCAAGCATTCTTCTCCAAGCAAGTCTTGTCATGTTCAGTGGCGTTCAGCTAGGATATTCATGCGAAAGTCCTTGATGAAACTCTCACTTTGAGCAAGCGTTTCTAGAAGAATTTGGCAAGCTGCAAAATGGATCTGAAAACAATTCGACCCAATCGTCTTTTCCAAACAACCCTTTGAACTGAATCACTGAAAGAATCCGATCTGCCAAATGTCATCCATCAAATCAAATTGGATATTTTCTTTCTTTCTTTCTTTCAAACCTTGGTGTTTTGGAACGATTTAACAAAGAGGCCACCCTGAGCTTCACACACAATATGGGGCTAGACTAGAAGATCTCCAAGGTCCCTTCCAACTCTGGTACTCTGTATTCAGCAATGATTTCAAAAGTGGCCGATTAAAGTAGGAAGTTATTCTCCATTTTTAAGCAGCAGAGACAGTTTCACTTTGCTCCCATAAATGGAATTGATGAAAAATGAAATGAAATGAATTTATGAAAAAAACAAAAACAAATGCTTTTTCAATATTTCCAATTGGTGCATCTAAGCAGAGCATATGTTCTTCGCTCAAGAGCAGGGGTGAAATGCTCCCGATTCGGACCGGATCGCCCGATCCAGTAGCGATGGAGGCGGGTGGTTAGGAGAACCGGTAGCAAAAATTCCTGCCCCCCCCCCATTGCCCAGCTGAGCCGCACAATCCTCAGAAGCTTTTTTTTAACTTTTAAAAGCATTTTTTCTACAACCTCTTTGGCCGAAAAAATGCTTTTAAAAGTTAAAAAAAAAAGCCTCTGATGATCGTGCGGCTCAGCTGGGATCGTCAAAGGCTTTTAAAAGAAAAAAAGCCTCTGCTGATCAGGCAACTCAGCTGGGATCGTCAGAGCCTTTTGAAAGCATTTTTTTACAACTTCTTCACCGAAGAAGTTGTAGAAAAAATGGTTTTAAAAGTAAAAAAACAAAATTGGCCACGCCCACCCAGTCACATTACCCCCCCAAGCCACACCCACAGAACCGGTAGTAACAAATTTTAGATTTCACCACTGCTCAAGAGCAATAAATAATGCTGAGGCCAAACAGGTAGTCCTCGACTTACAACCACAATGGAGCCCAACATTTCAGTTGTGAAGCGAGGCAGTTGTTCAGTGAGTTTTGCCTCATTTTGAGATTTTTCCTGCCACAGTTGCTAAGCCAATCACTGCGCTTGTTAAATTGGCAACAGGGTTGTTAAGCGAATCTGGCTTCCTCACTGATTTTGTTGGTCAGAAGGTCTCAAAAAGGGATCACATGACCCTGGGACACTGCAACCGCCATAAATATGGACCAGTTGCCAAGCATTTGATTTTTTTTTTTTAATACTCTTCATTCAACCTTTTTTAGTTTTAAAAGCATATTTCTATTTTTTCAGTTTTCAACTATCGGTAACAATTCAAATTTCATAATTCCAATCTATGGCCTATTATTTTATACATTTTACGTACATCTTTAAATATATAGTATCTTTTACTATATTCTATTTTTGTTCTTCATTAACATCGATTTAATCTATTCTTCATACTACATATATGAAGAATAGATTAAATCGATGTTAATTATGTCTATCCTTTAACAAGTTTTATCGTATTTATAAATATATATGTCATTTTCAATTGAACGTACTTTCTATATCATCTTTATGCATTGCTAAGATTTGAATTTCGACCACGTGACCATGGGGATGCTGCAACAGTTATTAAGTGTGAAAAACCACTTTTTCCAGTAACTTCGAACAGTCACTGAAGCAGGAGTCCTCATACTTTTTAAACAGGGGGCCAATTCACGGTCCCTCAGACTGTTGGGGGCGGGACCAGCTGGCTGGGTGTGGCTAGGTGGTCATGTGACTGGATGGGCGTGGCCAATTTAGCAGTCCATTAAACAATACACACAAATTAAACTTTAATTTGTTATGCTCCTGGGGGTGGAAAACAGGTTAGTGAAGGGATGTGGCTGCCTTGGGGGCAGGTGAGGGACTTCTGTTTGTGTGTATGTGGGGGGGTGGGGGGTGGGGGGTGTCTCCCTCCCCCTTCCCTCCCCCCTGTGTGTGTCTCTCTCTCTCCCTCCCTCCCTCCATCTCTCTCTCTCTCTGGAGACTGGGGAGGGTAATAGTACCACTCCAGTACCACTCTGTTGCCCAAAATGGGTCCATTTTTGGCCTCGTGAGGCCTCCACGCATCCCGTTTTTGGCCTCAGCCTCCAGAAGGCGGGTGGGAGCCAGCGGGTAGGTGGAGTGATGTGGGCGGAGCAGCCTCATGGTCCTACGCGGGCCTGATTAATGGGTTTGGCGGGCCATATTCGGCCCCCGGGCCATAGTTTGAGGACCCTTGCACTAAAGGAATTGTTGTAAATTGAAGATATAGAACATCTCTATGTGTATTGCCTGCTGTAATTTTCAGAACTTTTTTTTTATAAGATCCCAAGTAAAGCCCCTCTTAAATGAAAATTTCTTGTCACCAATACCGGTACTTACCTGCCCTGTGAGCTTTAATCTTCTCTCCACCCCAGAGAAGAAGTAGCGCCAAGATGGAAGTGATCAAGTATCTTCCTACAGGAGGCATTTCTTCTCACTTCCCAGAGATGACACAACTTTTTTTTATTATTCTCCTCTTTAGTATATGGAATTCTTCTACAAATCCATGCCTGAGAAAAGGAGATTTAAAAAGAGAGAGAGAGAGACATGAGAATAATGTAACGAAATTCTTCAACTAAGAAATCCCCACTTAAAAGGGTAGCACCCAGAAAATAGGGAGAATAGAATAGAATAACAGAGTTGGAAGGGACCTTGGAGGTCTTCTAGACCAACCCCCTACTCAGGCAGGAAACCCTACACCACTTCAGACAAATGGTTGTCCAGTCTCTTCTTAAAAACTTCCAGTGTTGGAGCATTCACAACTTCTGGAGGCAAGTTGTTCCACTGATTAATTGTTCTAACTGTCAGGAAATTTCTCAAAATATCAGATATGATTGTCCAAAGGTACATTATTTCCCTTGGTTTCTCTTTGCTCTGAGTTTTTTTGAAGGATTCTCAGTATACAACAGTTGATTTTCATGGAAAGGAGGGACATTCTACTGGAGCTACCTGATACGAAAGTTGTGAAAACACAGCATACTGACTTAATCATGTTGTCTAGAAGTAACTATGTTTAGATAACAACTCAGGCAGAAGTCACTAGGGTCTGTGGACCTATTGGGAAAGATAGCCAGCGGCTTCATTCTGGAAACACTTTGAAGCTGTGTTTCTAGTGGTCTCTGCTTGCAGATCTTGAGGGAAAGCAGGCACACCCTTTGAAGGAAGCATAAGAATGAGGGAAGGAAGATCACCCATACAAAATGAACATGTGTTGTGGCCCGTACGTGGCCTGTGCAGCTAGTAGCTGATTCAGACAGTGAGGAGGCTGGTGTGGTGCTGCGCCAGCAGCCTATGCAGCTGGCACTCGAGTCGGACAATGAGGAGGCTGGAGAAGATGTGGTGCCAGAGGCAGGGATTCAGCCAGGGCCTTGAGAACCTCCAGAAGATCCCTTAAGTGAAGAGGACAAGAGGAGGAGCCTCTTCTCGATGCACGGGTGCACAGAGCTGCCAAAAGGCAGGAGTGGCTCCTCAGGAGGAGGTCTCCCCGAGAGTAAGGCTTGGGGATAATTGGCCACTCCCTTAGCCTATTTAAGGAGGAATGCTGACTGAAGCAATTTGCAGGGAACAACTTCGGTCACATACTTTCGTGTCTTGTCTTGCTTATCTTATCAGCTTCCTGCAAATTGCTTCTGGGCATTCTGCCAACCATGGTAAGCTTTCAGTTATTATTCTTTGAATTCTTGACAGCTGTTAAGACTGGTTGTTATAAAAGACTGGTTTATTCAGTAAATTAAGGTTTGAATGGACTTTGTGTGTGCTGCGTTCTTTGGGGTCCGTAGCTGGGGCAGAACAACATGTAACAGCTATGACACAGCTCCCCCAAACTCTGTACTAATGTCGGTAAGACCATCATTATTTTATCGGTGTGGAACTAATTTAGGATTGAAGGCTTAGAATCCATTAATTAGTATGTGGTGGCTTGCCGTTAGCTATATTATGAACTATTTTCTTACCTTGCTTTTGGAGTGCCCATGATTTTAATGGTGAAATATTCATATCACAAGAAATAAAAACTACTCCTGCTCTCTCTTGAATTTAATCTCATGAGTTTTCTTTCTTTTTTACCCCCAAGTTTTTTATTTCATAACATATAAAAATTCCTTTTTCAATTAAACAGTGTGTTGTCTGAATACAAATAGTTTTAGGAAATAGTAATCAAAATATTTACAACAGTGTTTGTTACATTAGTATTGATTGTAATAATATTAATAATGATGATGATGTTTACTTAACCATTTTAATATACCTCCTTTATATCACTGATCCTTTGCTTATATTTCCCTGTTTCTAACGCCTGTTTTTATCATCTAACCATTGGTAAAGTAAGTCCCAGGTCAAAAAGTATTCAGTTTCTTTCTTTTCCTTAATTGTAAGCCTATCAATTTCTGCACATTCTAATATTTCTAAAATCACATTTTCATCTGTTGGGATTTCTTCACTTTTCCATTATTGTGCAAATACAATTCTAGCTGCAGTCAGTACAAGTAAAATCAAATATGCATTCCTTTTATTGTACTTATCCGGTATAATACCCAACAAGAATATTTCTGGTTTCAAATGAATATGTTGTTTTACTATTTTTTTCTTAGTGGGTTTTAGCTACCTCATGTTTCTAATATAAATATAGCCAAAAGTGAACCTCAGATACCAAAACTAAAGCTGAAATACTTTGGCCACCAAATGAATAGAGAGGCATCATTGGCAAAGACCCTGATGTTGGGAAAGATGGAAGGCCAAAGGAAAAGAGGATGAGATGGTTAGACAGTGTCACTGATGCAATGAACATGAATTTGAACAAACTGCAGGAGACAATGGAGAACAGGGGAGTCTGATCCATGGGGTCGCGAAGAGTCAGATACGACTTAGCGACTGAACAACAAAAGTGAACCTCGCACAAAAGCATTTGTACATGAAGCAATTTTCAGCTGTGTGGCTTTCTCATGAGATACCTTGTTCCTTGATAATCACCCCCAAAAAGTGAGATTAAGAAGAAAGGGAATATTGTCAATCCTTTCCAACGGACGTGGTTGGACTTTATATACAGACATAGCAACTGCAAAGTTACTGGTTTTGAAAGAGTAGGTCTTTGTTGAAGGACCACAGGGAGAAGATTATGGGAAAAGAACAGAAGACTGTTGAAGAAAGAAGTTTGGAAATTATCCTCAGGGCTTTTCTGTCTTCTTCTGTGGAGACTTGGGTCTATTTACAGTAGCTCTTTCTGAGCTGAACTGGCAGAAACATTTCAAGTAGATTGCAGTAGCAATTCTCTTGTTTCTTTGAATTACTGGGAATCAGTGTGGGGTTACATTCTTCTCTAGCAATCAGTTTGGGTGGTAGAATTTGGTGGAGAAGTTCTTCACTCCACCCTCTGTTATCAGAGAAACTTTACAAGGAACATGAGGAAGGTCTCATTAGTGTCTTCATGTTGGTGCTCTCTACAGTGGCGGGGAAAAATCCTTCTACCACTGATATTACTTAACACAGTTCTAGGCTGCATTAACAGAGGAATAGAATCAAGATCCCATGAAGTGTTGATACCACTTTATAATGCCTTGGTAAGACCACACTTCGAATACTGCACCCAGTTTTGGGTCGCCATGATATAAAAAAGATGTTGAGACTTTAGAAAGAGTGCAGAGAAGGACAACAAAGATGATTAGGGGACTGGAGGCTACAACATATAAAGAATGGTTGCTGGAATTGGGTATGTCTAGTTTAATGAAAAGAAGAACTAAGGGAGATATGATAGCAGTGTTCCAATATCTCAGGGGTTGCCATAAAGAAGAGGGAGTCAAGCTATTCTCCAAAGCACCCGAAGGCAGAACAAGAAGCAATGGGTGGAAACTAATCAAGGAGAGAAGCAACCTAGAATTAAGGAGAAATCTCCTGACAGTTAGAACAATTAATCAGTAGAACAACTTGCTTCCAGAAGTTGTGAATGCTCCAACATTGGAAGTTTTTAAGAAGAGATTGGACAACCATTTGTCTGAAATGGTATAGGGTTTCCTGCCTGAGCAGGGGGTTGGGCTAGAAGACCTCCAAGGTCCCTTCCAACTCTGTTATTTTGTTATCTGCAAGAAAACAATCAAGTTCAGAGAATTTCAAGGATCCCACAGAAATCCTTCCATTTGGGGCTAGGTTTTGATGAGTAAAGGAATTTTGCTTATTCAATGGAAACCAAGTTTGGAGCCCTAGTTGTATGTCTGTGTTTTTTTGTTTTGTTTCTTACAGCTACACCTTTGAAGGGTTTTCAAATACAGGTTTGTCCATCTCTTGGTAGGAAAGTGAGTTAAGAATCATAGATTTTTTTAAATGGCAATTTCTATCAAGGATAAAGTTGGCTCCAAATCAGTGGTGAAATCCAATTTTTTTTACTACCAGTTCTGTGGGTGTGGTTTGTTGGGTGTGGTGTGGCTTGGTGGGTGTGGCTTGGTGGGCATGGCAGGGGAAGGATACTGCAAAATCTCCATTCCCTCCCCACTCCAGGGGAATGATATTACAAAATCCCCATTCTCTCCCCACTCCTGGGGGAAGGATATTGCAAAATCTCCATTCCCACCCCACTCTGGGGCCAGCCAGAGGTGGTATTTGCTGGTTCTCTGAACTACTCAAAATTTCCATTACTGGTTCTCCAGAACCTGTCAGAACCTGCTGGATTTCACACCTGCTCCAAACCATTGAGAATATTTATTCAATAGAAGTGTCAGTAAAGAGAGAAATGAACTATTCCTAGCCTCAGTGCAGGTAGCACATCTGGCAGGAAATGTCTTACTATGCTGGGTTTCTAAATATATATTATTTTTGGAAATAACTTTCAAGAAGAACTTCAGATGTTGCTTGAATATGAACCAAGAATGTCTCTGCTAAAAAAGAGACATTCCTCTGCTTTAAAGCAGCAGGATCTTTTCCAAGTTTCTACGTCAGCTTGGGGAGGTAGCACATAAATTGTGGCTCTTAAACTAGCTGCACCTTTTTTAAGCTCAAATATAAGCACGAAAAAGGACAAGATACTAGAAGGAATAGCTATAGAGCAGTTGTGCTGAATTAATTATATGGTGCACATAGGCTTATTTTTTAAACAAAACAGCAAATCTTATTTTATGTGTTATTTTTGTCTTTCTGAACAGGTTCACTATTCATCATTTTATGTTACTGCATTTTTGTACCAAACATCAAAATCGAGTAGGGCTATCACCAAATTTAGATGTAAATGTAAAAGTGGTATCTGCCATAGGTGTTGCATTTCAACACACATCAATTACAATCTTCATTAACATTTCAGAAGACATACTGAAATGTATACTATTTTGGGGGGGAGGGAGATTACAATTTTATACTGTAGATTTTTAATATTGTAAGATATTCATTATCATTCATTGGCATCCTTCAGTCTCAAGAGACTATGGTATCATGCTCTGGAAAGAGGTCCTAAAACAGCATTTAGTGTAAGATATTCACAATTTGTTTAATAATAAAAAAAGTGACAATTTTATGCACCTCTCTTCAATGAGTAAACCACACTGAAATCAATGGGACCTCCTTCCCGTGAACGTATCTTGGATGAAGTTGCAACTTTTTCCCTTTTCAAGATCAAATTCTAAAGTTTTCTTTAGAATCTGGTAACCTTCCAAGCATTTGCAGCAGCTGGTTTTAAAAACTGAGTTTTGTGCCAGGCTGTATTATTTAAACCATTGTCCAGTAGGTGTCCCAGCAACACCACAAGATACAGTTGAAACTTTTGTGCACAGACACACACAAAAAAATACAGTGACACAGTACTGCAATCCAGTTCAGCAAATTCTGGTGTTAAAACGTTTTGGAAAATACCAATGCTGTCCATTTAAAATGATTTGACAAGCTTGATGCCCATTTCTCTCTCTTATGAGAGATATATTGTGTGTAGTTTAAAGAAACCAGGAGTCATTTTGGGTGACTAACCAGGTTTATTAAAAGGAAATACTTTCATAAGCTGCAGCATCAGATGCACGGAGCACTTAAACGGATAAGAGGATGTCAAGAAATTGGGCAGCAGCTGTCCAAATGAAGTGGGGGAGACTGACACAAACTTGTAGTTTTATATAAAGACAGTAAATATGAAGGGTCCTTGGTACTCTCTGAGCTTGCTTCTTTTCTTGCAGACGTTTCATTACCCTAACTAGTAACATCATCAGTGCTAGTAAGGAGTGCTGTTTGCTGCCAGTTTATGCTCTGTGCTACAAATATTCTCCTTTGTTAATATATTTAATATCATATAGTGTTATATATCATATAATGTTAAATATATTTAACATTTAAATTTATAGTGTCAGGAACATCATGAGGTAAATCAGACAGCGTACAGATCACACAGAAGAAAAAGGCGGGAAAAAAGGGAAACTCCCCACTTTATACTTAGGGCAACCAATCATAGTGAGGATTGCCTCATGAAAGAGCCAGCCAACCAATCAACTGCCACTGTATGTTCTGGCCCATTGTACACTTTACTGTTCCAGCTCCTAAATTCAATATCTTAAGAGAAGATTTAGCCATTCCGCTGTTTCCTGGCTAAGCATCTTACTGTCATTAATAATAAAATCAGATTTCCTATAATTTATTAATTGGTCCTTGAATTAATTTGATGAGGAGACCTCAGCCAATAATAATTATATATTAAAACACCTAGACAATACACACACACACACACACACACACACACACACACACACACACACACACTTTGGTGAAACTTTCAGTTTATTAGGTAGATTTGGAATTTCATGTTGGGGGCACTAGTAAAATGGGGGCCACAGAGTACTGTTGACAGGGACACAGAATAAAACATTTATTTTTTTTTTCGGTGTAGGCCAGGGGTCCGCAACCTTAAATACTCAAAGAGCCATTTGGACCCGTTTCCCACAGAAAAGAAAACACTGGGAGCCACAAAATCTGGGTGGGCGTGGCCAACTCAATGTCACTCACTTCTACCAGTCACATGACCCCCCCTAGCCACGCCCACCCAGCCGGTCATTAGGGCAGAGAACCAGTTGTTAAAAAACACGGGAACCACAAAATCCTTTTGACATCTCTCTCTCTCCCCCTCCCTCCCTCCCTCTCTCTCCCCCCTCTCCCTCTCTCTCTGTATCTCTCTCTGTCTCTCTCTCTCCCCCCCTTCCTCTCTCCCTCCCTCTCTCTCTGTGTCTCTCTATGTCTTTCCCCGTCCCTCCCTCCCTCCCTTTCTTCCCCCCCTCTCTCCCTCTCTCTCTGTATCTCTCTATGTCTCTCTCTCTCTCCCTCTCACCCCCTCTCCCTGTCTCTGTCCTGGCCGCTTCATCATCCCCCACCATCGCCCTTACCTTTTCAGGCCAAGCGAGGAGTGACTGGGAGGGGAGGGCAAGGGGTGGAGCCAGCCAGTGGTGGGATTACCTGACAGAGAGCCACAGCAGAGGGCCCAAAGAGCCGCATGTGGCTCCGGAGCCGCAGGTTGCTGACCCCTGGTGTAGGGTCTTCTGCTTGGGTGGGGGGTTGGACTAGATGACCTGCAAGGTCCCTTCCAATTCTGTTAAACTGTATCTATTATAAATGAATTATGAATGAAGGTGGGAAGTGCAAAGATACTTCCTTTTTATTCTTACTATTTTTCTTTTCTCTGTGTCTTTTTTTCTTTTCTGCACCTCTGACTCTTTCTTTTTGTCTTCTATCTTTTTCAGTTTGTATTAGTTTATACCATTGTAATGATAAACTTTCATAAAATTACTACCAAAAAAATATATTTTTTTAATAAGACTTAAACATGGAATTTAAGCTTAACATCTTTTGCAGTTGTTGAGTACAATTCCTTCTTCCAAATACTATGTTTAGAATAGAACTCTCACCCATATTGATCTCTTGCTCTTAAAAGAAGCTATTAATGGTTCCTGACACAGACGAAGTTTGGACATTCCTGAACAAGGACCAGCTGAGACTTTGAAAATATATTTTTGCCCACTGGAAATAGAGACGCGGAGTCTGTGGCTAAATACTGATGGAATTCTCTGGCATATAATCAATTCACCCATATTTTCAGGATTGTAACTTGTTGCCCTCGTAAAATGGTGTTCTTTTTTTTTTCCTCTTTAAAAATTACGTCACGGACAACCACCAGCAAGGAGGAAAGAAAGTGCATGACATCACCGGTATAATGATTTTATCATGTAATGACATCACAAGAATATGTGGTATGTTCAGGGGTGCACTTCAAAAATTTTAGCAAGGGGTTCTCTGACTGGTTGCTGGGTGGGCGTGGCCATGGTGGGCATGGCCTAGTTGGCTTCCTGCACCATGAGAGAGGGGTGTTTTGCCCTCCCCAGGCTCCAGAGGCTTTTCTTGAGCCTCCAGGAGGGTGAAAAAGGCCTCCCCAGGCTCTGGAGGCCATCTGGAGGCTGGAAATGGGCCCGTTTCCGGCCTTCCTGAACTTTCAGTAGGCCCGTTTTTCTCCCTCCCCGAGCCTCCGTGCAGGCCCTGCACTTACCTGCATCCAAAACAGGCCACATGGGGAGTCCTGGGAGGGGCGGGGCAGGGTGGGCGGGGCCAGCCAGAAGTGAGATTTGGGGGTTCTCCAAACTGCACAGAATCTTCGCTAGAGCTTCTCTCTAACCCCTGCGAACCCCTAGCAGCCCACCCCGGGTATATCTTCATCACATTTTCAAAACTGATAGTTCATCCATTTCTGCAATCCAAATAATGACCCTTCTATGCACAGTTTCCACCTTCGAAAGCAATGCCATTCAATTCAATTCAGTTTAATACAGCCAGAGACCAGAGACCAGAACAAATAAAAAGACTCAGTCAATATACAATTAAAAATTCCAGTAGAAAATAATAAATAAGAACTAAAATCTAGGATAAAACCCGATCTGTCAATTATACATGGTCTGACTATATTAAAATTACAATCCATAAACTTTGTGGCCCGTTGTCAGTTTAATACTAAAAAGGAAAGGAATAAGCTGTGCAAAGGCTTTGACACATTTGTTATATAACATAACTATGGTGGATTAGACACGTGTTTCTGACGGATTCCTAGTGCTGCTGCGCAGAATCTTGCCACCTGCCCTGTAGTTATGGACTGTTCATCCTGAATAGAATGGAATAGAATGGAATGGAATGGAATGGAATGGAATACTAGAGTAGAGTAGAGTAGAGTAGAGTAGAGTACAGTGGAATGGAATGGAATGGAATGGAATGGAATACTAGAGTAGAGTAGAGTAGAGTAGAATAGAATAGAATAGAATAGAATAGAATAGAATAGAATAGAATAGTTTATTGGCCAAGTGTGATTGGACACACAAGGAATTTGCCTTGGTGCATATGCTCTCAATGTACATAATAGAAAAGCTACGTTCGTCAAGAATCAATTAAGGTACAACACTTAATGATGGTCATAGGGTACAAATAAGCAATCAGATCATATTAGGAAACAGTCAATATAAATCGTAAGGATACAAGCAACAAGATTACAGTCATACAGTCATAAGTGGGAGGAGCAGCCACTGGAGATAAGTAGTGTCATAATAGCCAAGATACCTAGCAGTTATTGGCAGAATATGTTTTTTTTCGAATCTCTCTGTGCCTTCAAAAGGAGGTAGATCGTCCTTGATATATTTGAGGCCAAAATTTCCATTGCTAAGCAAGAAAGTTGTTAAGTGGGTTTTTCCCCATGTTATGATTTTTAATAATTAATTAATTAATTAATTAATTAATTAATTAATAATTGATTTGATGACCTTTCTTGCCACTGCTATTAATTGAATCACTGCAGTTGTTCAGTTAGTAAAATGGTTGTTAAGTAAATCTGGTTTCCCCGTTGCCTTTTCTTGTCAGAAGGTCGCAAAAGAGGATCACAGCAGCGGTCATAAATATGAATCAGTTAAGATTTTGATCACATGATCATGGGGATGCTGCACCGGTCATAAGTGTGAAAAACTGTTGTAAGTCATTTTTTTTTCAGTGCTGTTGTAACTTTCAACCGTCACTAAACAAATGGTTATAAGTCAAGGACTAACCTGTATGGGAAATTGTTTCTGGAGTTGAGCACCCACCGCTCCTCATTGCTGTACAAATCTTATGAATTCATCTTTATGAATTATATTTGAGTCTTTTTTTTTTTTGACAAGTTGCCAACCCTTCTCCATCCTGACTGAACCCCAATGATAAAACTGTACAGTATATACTGTGCCAAATGTTAGTCTACGCTACCAAGATCCCTGATTTTGATAGTCAAGGACATATCAAGCTACCGTATTTTTTGGAGTATAAGACGCACCTACCTTTTTTGGTGAGGAAAAGAAGAAAAAGAAATCTGCCTCTGCCTGTGTCTCTGAGCAATTTTGCCTTGTTGCAGCAAACAGCAAACAGCCTGCTTTACTTTCATTTTCGTTTTCAGCATAGCTTGATTAGCACAAGGGAAAAAAAAAATCTGCTCCAGCAATTTACCTCTTTGCAGCAAGCAGCAGAGCCCTGCGCAAAACAGCTGAGAGCAAATCAGCTGAGAGTCGGGAGGCCGATCAAATCAACTTGTGCTAATTAGGCTGTGCTGAAGCTGAAAGGAGCTGTTTTTTCTTGCTGTTTGCTTGCAAGGAGATAACTGCTGCGAGGCAGAGGCCAAAGGGTAGGGGCCAGTAGGTGGACGGGGCTACATTCGGTGTATAAACTGCACCTAATTTTTCACCCCCTTTTAGGGGGGAAAAAGGTGCATCTTATACTCCGAAAAATACAGTATATAAAAACAGTTGAAATATAACAATGATGCCATTCATTCATATTTTATTACAATAGCTGGGCTGTTATCTATACCTTCATTCCTTTTTTTAAAAAAAAATAATTATTATTAAATGGTTTTTTTAAAACAAAACTTTTTTTTCCAAAGCAGGGAATTTCCTTTTCTTAAAGTCATCACCGATGCGCAACTCAGTATTTCAATTCAACAGGCCGTACTGATCTGGCACCGCTCCTAAACGGTCATTTTCATTCATGAATAATTCTCCTTGAGATCTGCTGGAACAATTTTAACTCAGCTTCAATCAGAATTTCTGCTGAACCTCAAATTTACGCATATTTAAAAGGAAAGGGATTAGATTTCAAGCAGAGGAGACAGAAGGAATGTGAGGTTAAACCCCTGCATTGATGTGGGAACTTTTTAATTTCAAAATAGACCCCGCCGACAAGTGTTAACAAAGTGAGGTCTCTTGGCTGCAGGATTGTTTGAGGGATCATATTTCTTTCTCTGAAAATCTCGCTGGTTAGATGAGTAAGAGCAGATCTAACTATGAGAAGTGGATTTCATAGACCATTTAAGATGATCTCTGATTATGGACAGAAATTTAGCTGTATGTTCTGTTCGCTCCAGTGGTGGGTTGCCCCCGGTTCGGACCGGTTCTATAGAACCGGTAGTAAAACCGGCAGAAGACTCCGCCCACTGACCCTGATGTCATGAGAAGCGATCTGCACATGTGCAGAAGCAAGGCGCGTGCGCGAGTGAAGCAAGTGTGCATGATCCAGTTGCGAACCGGTAGTAAAGGTAAGTAGAACCCACCCCTGCTCCAAACTATCATACTTAGTACCCACTTTATAAAACCCTAGTAAGGCCACACCTGGAATACCGCAACCAATTTTGGTCACCATACTACAAAAAAGATGTTGAGACTTCGGAAAAAAGTTTAAAGAACAGCAACTAAGATGATCAAAGGCCTGGAAACTAAAACATATGAAGAGCGGCTGCAGTTTTGGGACTGGCTAGTCTAAAGAAAAGGAGAATTAGGGGTGACATGATAGCAGTATTCCAATTTTTGAAGGGCTGCCACAAAGAAGAGGGGGTCAAATTATTTTCCAAAGCACCAGAGGGTAGGACAAGACAAAATGGATGGAAACTAATCAAAGAGAGAAGCAACCTGGAATTAAATAAATAAATAGATAGATAGATAGATAGATAGATGGATGGATGGATGGATGGATGGATGGATGGATGGATGGATGGATAGATAGATAGATAGATAGATAGATAGATAGATAGATAGATAGATAGATAGATAGATAGATAGATAGATAAATAAATAAATAAAAGAATGAATGAATGAATGAATGAATGAATGAATGAATGAATGAATGAATGAATGAATGAATAATTTTATTTCTATACCGCCCTTCTCCCGAAGGACTCAGGGCGGTGTACAGCCTATTAAAAGCACAAAGACAGACATCAGTTAAAAATAATTAAAATTATTGAATAATTTCGGCTCAGATTTAAAACACCCAAAATTTAAAACACCCAATTTTAAAAATCATTGCGTTGATAGCCCGGCCTGGCGGAACAGCAGGGTCTTGAGGGCACAGCAAAATACACGGAGGTCGGAGATCTTAATTACGGAGAAACTTCCTAACATTGAGGAATTGCATTGTTCCAATTGTGGCACAACAGTGAAACAATTAATCAATGGAAGAGCTTTCCTCCAGAAATCATGGACGCTCCATCACTGGATATTTTTTAAGAAGAGTCTAGATCAGTAGTGGGTTGCCCCTGGTTCGCACCGGTTCTATAGAACCGGTAGTAAAACCAGCAGGAGGCTCCGCCCACCAACCTTGACGTCATCAAAACGCTTCTGCGCATGTGCAAAAGCTTCAGCGCTTACGCAGAAGAGCGCATGCGCATGGCCCCACTGCAAACCGGTAGTAAAGTTAAGTAGAACTCACCCCTGGTCTAGACCCATGATGACGAACCTATGGCATGAGTGCCAGAAGTGGCATGCAGAGCTATGTCTCTGGGCATGTGACTTGTTGCCCGTTGCTCTTCCGGGTTCCGGTGCACTGGCTAGCTGGTCTTCATGCACGTGGGAACACTGGAAACCAGAAGAGCAGCCGCCCGGCACGCATGTGTGTGCTGGGAAGATGATCTTCCGGTTTTTGGCACGCGCATGCGCTCCGGCCACCTGGTCTTCCGGTTTCTGGCACACATGTGCACACAGAGATCAGCTAGCCAGTGCGGATGTGCATGCTGGAAACCGGAAGACCATCTTCCCGACGAGCGCATGCACACCGGCCAGCTGCTCTTCCAGTTTCTGGCACGTACATGCACGCGCGCAAGTTTGCTCCCGTTTCAGCACTCAGTGCCGAAAGGGTTTGCCAACGTTGATCTAAAGTCACTTATCTGAAATTATATAGGTTTTCCTGCTTGAGCAGGGGGCTGGACTAGAAGACCTCCAAGGTCCCTTCCAGCTTATTGATTCTAAACTTCCTTTACAAAACAACTGTTAGAATTGCAGGTAGTCCTTGACTTACAACCTTTCTTTAATGACTATTCAAAGTTACAATGGCACTGAAATAGGTGACTTGTGGCTGTTATTCACGCTTACGACCATTATGGCATCCCCATGGTCATGTGATCAAAATCCAGATGCTTGGCAACTGGCTCGTATTTATGACGAGCCAGTCATAAATACGACTGGCTCGTCACATGAACCCCCCCCCCCGGGGGGGTCATGTGATCCCTTTTTACGATCTTCTGACAAGCAAAGTCAATTGGGAACCCAGATTCACTTTGTAGCAGTGGTGGGTTGCCCCCGGTTCGGACCGGTTCTATAGAACTGGTAGTAAAATCGGCCCGGGGCTCCGCCCACTGACCCTGACGTCATCAGAAGCAATCTGCGCATGCACAGAAGGAAGGTGCGGGCGCGAGCGAAGCGATCGCATGTGCGTGTGCGATCCCATTGCAAAGTGATAGTAAAGGTAAGTAGAACTCACCCCTGCTTTGTAGCCATGTTACTAACTTAACAACTGCAGTGATTCACTTAACAACTGTGGCAAGAAAGGTCGTAAAATGAGGTTAAAACTCACTTAACTGTTTCGCTTAGCAACAGAAATTTTGGACTCAATTGCAGTCCAAAGTCAAGGACTACAGTACCTATAAGGGGTTTCTCCTAACAACTTTATTGTAACTAAAGTAAATTAAAAGTAATTCTAAGAAGGAAAGAAAAAAACAACAATGGATGGCTTTAAAACTACAGTATGTTAGAGACACTTTCAAAGGCTCTGCAAAGTCAAGCAAATATGTTTAAATTTCTCAGTTTCAACTTCTAATATAGTAATCATTAACGGCTATAGCACGCATTCGCCAAAGCTCTTTGGGATCCTCCATCATGTTTAAGAACATAAAAATAAATCATTGTTAAGAGTTCACAATGTCTGAGAATTGTTGGCACATGGGATACCAGACGCCTAAAATAAGAAGGACCTAAACCAGGTGTCAGATGTAAATGCCTTATTCTCCAATGTGTAAATAATGTATATATGGAACATCAGAGGTTAACTTATTCTTTGGACTTTAATGTATTCATAACTTACCACTCCCATTCCTAGCTCCACCCCTTGTATATATAAGGAGCCACCCTCACCATTCTCGTTGCTTCTACCTTGAATATTCAGTGAATATAGAATGCCTATCATAATTAAAAAGAAATATATTTAAAGCTCTAACTCCTATTATCTTTATTGAGTCTGATCCTGAAAATATTGCAACAATCTGGTAGCAGAGGATGGTTAATTGACTCAATAAGTAATTAAAAATGTCCAAGAAAGATAGGCCCAACACCAGGGCCTACAGCAAAGAAATAGAAACTGATCAAGAGATGATCAACGAATCCACCAATGCGATTTCGAGAGAATCCGAAGAATACACCACTGAAGAAGAAGAACTAATGAGTGAAAATAATGACCAGAAAGAAATCGAAATAGAAAATAACGAACTCAGGTCAGAGATATTAAAGATACTAAAAAGCCAAAAGAATGATGAAAGTCTCATCGCGGACCTCCAGGAGATGCTGAAGAACAGCGGAGCAGCGAGAGAGAAAAACGTCATTAAAGAAAAACCCAAAGATCAAAAAACCGTAAGTGAGATGACTACTGAGAAAATAGTTGTTAAAAGAAAAGATGTGATGTGATCCGCGCGAAATTTTGAATGGCAGCCATCTTGGTTTCAACGAACTTCAAAAGAGAATGGAGCAGAGCCAATCAAAACGCTCAGTTCAAAATTTCTGGCGCGAAAAACACTATCAGACGAAGAAAGTGAGAAAGAAGTCTCAAACTCTTCAGATGATCCAAAATCAGAAAGTGAAGACGATTTAACAAAATCTCAAGTAAAATCAGCAATGAAAACACTTTTTGCTGCTTTTGGGCCAAGACTGAAAATTACCAAGACATCTACGAAGAAGCAAGAATCAAAACCGGCGACTCAAGACCTGCACGCTCCCATCCTGACTTCGAAAGCGACGACGCCCGAGCCCAGAGAGCCATGCCGATTTCGCCCTACACCACAGACAAGATCGAATACCAACGCACACAAAAGGAAGAAAAGAACCGTCGCCACCACCAGAACCCCAAAAACCGAGCCAGAGACCGACTCATCTGAGGAGGAGCGGATCGAGAGAGCTGAAAGGGAGAGAACCTTCCACGACGCCACCAAAGAAGAAATGAGCAACGCGCATGTGCGAAACTACGTAGACGACCCAGAAGGACTTGAACTGGCCAGAGAACCGCGCAGACTCATTGCAAGCATCCCAATGCCGTTCTGTAATTTCCTGCACTTGAGAGATCACGGACTGCCCCAGGTTGTAAGTAATGGACAGAATAATGTAGGTAACTTACCCAGTGACTTCCAAAACTTAGAATTGATGGCATTAATTTACAAGAGTGGTATCAACAGCTACAGGTTATTTTCATGAAAGAAAATTTACTATTCTTTATAACTAGCCCTCCAAGAAGACCTTGGACTTTAAAAATAGATTGTTTACATCATAGAGCGTTTTTCATAATAATATCTAGCGTGTCTCCTGCAATGTATCATAGCATCAAACCAAACCTAACTGTATCAGAAATAATTCAATGCATGTTTAATCTATTTCACAGCGATAGCGTAGCTACAACCACAAGAATGTCTAAGGATTTCTTTTCCTCTAGAGTAAAACCAGGGGTTTCTATAAGTGAGCATTTGATAAATCTAAACAAAAATAAGAGCTGAGCTACAATTGAGGGGGGAAGTGATTTCAGATCAAACAATGAAAAGTGTTATTATCAATTCACTTGATCCATCATGGGATAGCTTTATGTCACACTTAGATACCATTAATTTGGGATATTTATCCATAGAAAGTCTATCTAACAAATTGATAGCAGAAGACAATTCAAGAAAAAATCGATCCAGTAACCAAACAGACCACAAACCTTTTAGGAAAGTAGTCTTTCAAGATAAACATAATGAGGCCTTTAGATGCTACAATTGTGGATCCAGGGAACATAGTAGAAGAGACTGTCCCAAAGTCTCAAGAGAGAGACATAGGCCAGAATATAGGAGCAAATATAATTACAGACAATCTTCCACAGATAGACACAAATATAGAAGTCCACCAAATTACAAAGAAGGTAGAGGGGGTAGAGAAAATTCAAAAGAGAGGAAATCTGGGTCACTGAATGGGCTAAATAAACAAGACAGCACCAGAACACAGCAGGATGAGAATAACAATTGGCTTATTGATTCTGGTGCAACAAATCACACCACCAACAACAAAAGTATATTATCTTCATTTATAGAAGATAAGTTTGTGATAAAGGTAGCTAATCAAGAAAAGGTTCAAGTACTAGGCAAAGGAAATGTGACCTTGCCTGGTCTAGGGAAAATAGAGGGGGTATTATTAATCCCAGAAATACCTCACAACATACTAAGTGCCATAAAATTAAGCAGAGAATCTGATATCAATATAGTTTTCTCAAAAGGGAAAGCAACTATAGAAAAGAACAAAACAAATGTAGGTACTGTAATGATAAAAGGAGGTCTACCCTATCTGATAACTAAAGAAAGATGTTTACATAACATTGATTCAAATATGGAAGATTATATTGAAGCAGATGATGAAAATGTCAGTAACAGTGACAATGATGAGTGTAGAATAACTCATGATCAAAAATACATACAAGGAAAAGAAACCAAAAATAGGTAAACCAATTCATGATGAGTGTGCTCACATCTTACACAGGAAGTTAGGACATGCAAGCTTTCCTGTAGTACAAAAAATGACTGAACACGCAGAAGGTGTCAAAATAAAAAATTGTGAAAATTATTTGGAATGCTCAGTATGTAAATCCACCAAACTAAAAACCAGTCCCAGACCAAAAAAATCTAACAGATCAACTAACAATATTTTTGATTTGGTACATATGGACTTAGTTGGTCCATTAAGTCCCTCAATTACCTATAGAAAACGTTACTTCCTAACAATAGTGGATGACTACAGCCGATATGGTTTTGTTTACACATTAAAGCACAAGGATGAAACATTTCAGAAATTTAAGGAATTCTACAAACGTATAGAAAACACAACATAATATCAGAATAAAGCAAATTATGACAGATAGGGGATGTGAGTTCATGTCTAAAGAATTCTCCCAATGGTTAAAGGATAGAGGAATGTTACATTTCACGTCCAATCCTTTTTCTGCATTTCAAAATGGAGTTGCAGAGAGGAAAAATTCCACACTACAAACCATGATTAGGTGCACATTAGAGGATGCTGGTTTAGGCAAACAATTTTGGTCAGAGGCATTACATTATTCGAATTACACTCAAAATAGAACCTGGTCCAGTATTGTGAATAAGACACCATATGAGGTGATGTACAATAGAAAACCCAAATTATCACACATGCACATATTTGGAGTCACTGCAGACGTACACATACCTAAACAATTGAGGAGAAAGGGAGAAAACGTATCCAGGAGATTAAGATTCATGGGATACGAAACTGGAACCAAAGGGTACAGATTTATTGATAGTAATAACAAATTTATAGTATCCAGAACAGCTGTGTTCCATGAACAGGCCAATTGGTCAAAATTGCACCTTAATGAAATATTTCCTAATAAATGTAAAGATACGATATCTTGCGAGGAAGGAGCAACAGAAAATCAAAATATTAACAAAAGTAAGAACAAAACCAAAACTTGGACTAATAGTCAGCATAAAATAAAGACAGACACATTAACAAAAAAGGAAGCTAGATATTTGCATGATAACCATAGCAAGCCTGAAAGAACTATTAGAAACAATAGAAACCAAATACCAAATAAATACAAAGATTACATAATGCATATGAATGGAGAACAAATAACACCTAATACATATGAAGAAGTATTGAAACTTCCACATGAAGAAAGAGAAAAATGGGAACTAGCTATGGAAAAAGAGATGGAAAGTTTACAAGGATTAAATGTATTCACACCTGCGATCGCACCTAAGGATAAAACAATTATAGGTACCAGGTGGATTTATAAAATTAAGAACTTAGAAGGAGGCAATACCTTATACAAGGCTAGACTAGTTGCACAAGGCTATGCACAAAAATATCCAGAAGACTATACTGATACATATTCACCCACAGTGAGAACAGAGAGTGTCAAAACAGCCCTTGTAGTAGCATCTGCACTCAATCTGGACGTATTCCAATATGACATACAGACCGCATACTTACATGCAAAATTAGATAAGGAAATATATGTAAGAGCACCACACAGTCAATACACTAATAAGAACGAAATTTGGTTATTAAATAAGAGTCTGTACGGATTAAAGCAATCCGGCAAAAGATGGTACGATTGCTTGGTAAAAGTACTTAAGACCATGGATTTCAACGCCACCACTGCTGATAATTGTTTCTTTGTAAAAAAGAGTAATGATCATATTGAATTTGTATTAATTTACGTGGACGATATTTTATACATTGGAAAGCATAAAGAGAGCAGGGAAATCTTTGTAAATAAGTTAAATGAACACTTCTCACTGAAATCTCTGGGTAAAGTGAATAAATACCTTGGTGTGCAAATTAACAAAACTAAAAGGGGATTCAAACTTACACAGAAAGATAAAATCATCGAACTCCTAAACAAATGTAACTTAAATAATGCCAAAACCTGTGACACCCCTATGCAAACTGATTTTCTTAGAAACACTGATGAATCTTCCCCTGAGTTTAAAGACAACACATTTTACAGATCAGTTATAGGTTCACTCCTTTATATATCTAATTGGACTAGGCCAGATATTGCATTACCTCTCAATCTATTGTCAAGATATGTTAGTAAACCAACCTTGTATCATTGGGAAGCTGTCAAAAGAATTCTAAGATATCTGAAGGGTACATTAGATTTTTGTTTAATGCTGGAACCCAATAATGACAGAGAACCAAAAATTACTTGTTATGCTGATGCAGATTGGGCTGGTGATACATCATGCAGAAAGAGTACTTCTGGTTATGTTTTTCTATTGAATGATTGTCCAGTTTACTGGTATACTGGTAAACAAGAACTAGTAGCCACTTCTACTACAGAAGCGGAATATGTTTGTTTGTCCAAGGCTGCAAATAACCTTGTATGGTTCAATGATCTGATCACTGATGTTTGGAAGAAACCCACTTTACCATTTATTATGCATGAAGACAATAAAGCGGCCATTGAAATATCCAGATCCGATGCAATTGGACAAAGGTCCAGGCATATTGATATAAAGTTTAAGCATGTGAGACAACTGTCTCAAGACGGATTCATTAAAGCAATACATTGCGATACTTCTGAACAATTAGCTGACATATTAACAAAACCCTTACCTTCTAAACAACACAAATATTTAACTTCTAAATTATATGTATTATATTGTCCTGAATCAGAATGTAATTGGTGTTGTGTAACGAACCGGCATTTAGAGGGGGATTTGTCAGATGTAAATGCCTTATTCTCCAATGTGTAAATAATGTATATATGGAACATCAGAGGTTAACTTATTCTTTGGACTTTAATGTATTCATAACTTACCACTCCCATTCCTAGCTCCACCCCTTGTATATATAAGGAGCCACCCTCACCATTCTCGTTGCTTCTACCTTGAATATTCAGTGAATATAGAATGCCTATCATAATTAAAAAGAAATATATTTAAAGCTCTAACTCCTATTATCTTTATTGAGTCTGATCCTGAAAATATTGCAACACCAGGAATGCATTTACTTAACCTTATATTTCAGTTTAATTAGAATGAAATTAATAAAACCAAATTAGAATGAAAGTTTCCCACAATTTTTATATTTCCCCCCCTTTCACTACATTAAAGCAATAATTGGATTGTGATTTTGGAAAGATTGTAAAGCTGTAACAGAGAGCTTTGAGCAGTGGTGGGATTCAAGTAATTTAACAACCGGTTCTCTGCCCTAATGATTTCTTCCAACAACCAGTTTGCCAAACTTCTCAGAAAGTTAACAACCGGTTCTCCCAAAGTGGTTCAAATTGCCTGAATCTCACCATTGGCTTTGAGATACTGTAACAGTTACAGTAACAGAGTTGGAAGGGACCTTGGAGGTCATCTAGTCCAACCCCGTGCTCACCCAGGAGACCTGTACTAGGGATTTGAACCCGCCGAACTGCCAACCTTTCTGATCGACTGTATGTGGCTTCCTCTGACTCTTCGGAACTTTAGAATTGTCTTACAGACTTCAGGGCTATATAGGTAGTCCTCAACTTACGACCACAATTGAGCCCAAAATTTCCATTGTTAAGTGAATTTTGTCCCATTTTACGACCTCTCTTGCCACAATTGCTAAGGGAATCACTGCAATTGTTAAGTTAGTACCGTGTTTCCCTGAAAATAAGACCCTGTCTTATATTTTTTTGAACCCTGAAATAACTGCTTGGCCTTATGGCCATGTGCTCAAAAGCCTGATTGGGCTTATTATCAGGGGATGTCTTATTTTGGGGGAAACAGGGTAGGTAGGTAGGTAGGTAGATGATAGATAAATAGGTAGGTAGGTAGGTAGATAAATAGATGGATGACAGGTAGAGGATAGATAGATGATAGATAGATAGATAGATAGATAGATAGATAGATAGATAGATAGATAGATAGATAGATAGATAGATAGATAGATGATAGATAGTTAGATAGATAGATGGATGTCAGGTATGCTTCCTTCAGTATCCAGGAAAGAAAACCCCAAACTCAAGCATTTTGAAGAATTTGGTACTTTTACTGAATATGAAAAGATTAACATCCCAGTGAAAAGCTGGAAGTGATCAAAACGCGCGAAATGCATCTACTAAGCTTCTTCCCCCCCTCGTGTTTATAGTTTCTCAGCCAATCTAAAGGTCTTCCAAAGGTCAGGTGGCAACACGTCTGGCAGCGTCATCCATCAGGAATGTCAGGACAGTTGGTCGGCCATCCCCTTCTGAAATGTAGTTTCGATTTCCCCGAAGTACCCTCCTACAAAGACAAACCCCCTCCTGCTCTCTTCCCCCCCTCTGCTCCATACCTAATCCCTCCCCGTTTCTTATGGCAGCTAAAGCAGGAAAGCTGATGCTGACATTCGGCCCCTCTTGCAGAAGAGACGTTAGTCCTAATTAAAAGGAAAAAGAGAAAGAGAAACAGAATATATACAATGATCAAGGTTTATCAGGGTATTTGGCATAGAACTGTTGAACTTTCTTGGGAGCTCGGACATCCCGTTTATTTACCCATTCAGCCTGAGATAGTGGAAAATGTTTCCAGGCAATCAGATATTGGATTTTACCATGGTGTTTTCTAGAGTCCAAGATTTCCTTAACCTCAAAATGTTGCTCCCCTTCTACTAGGATGGGAATTGGAGGGTTGCTATGATCAACCCTTAGGGGAGATGAGTGTTCAGGTTTCAATAAACTAACATGAAATACAGGATGTATTCGTCTCAAAGTTTTTGGTAATTCTAATTCAACTGTCACTGGATTTATCAGTCTGATCACACGGAATGGTCCTACATACTTAGGCCCCAGCTTTTTAGACCTCTGGGTGGTTTGTAAGTATTTGGTAGACAAATAAACTTTATCCCCCACTTTGTAAATGTGAGTTGGGGACCTTTTCTTATCGGCTTGTGCCTTATGAGCTCGGTGTGCCTCATCTAATGCCTTACGAGTCACTGTCCAGGTGCTCCTTAATTGTTCTATCCAGTCTATCAAAGAGGGATTTTGAGGATCCTCTTGAGGTAACTCGGGAATGGGTACAAAATCCTGGCCTGATGCAACCTTAAAAGGGGTGAATCCGGTGCTACTATGCACAGAATTGTTATACGCCACTTCTGCAAATGGCAACAAGTCTACCCAATTGTCCTGTTGGTAATTCACGTAACATCTAAGGTATTGTTCGAGTACCGCATTGGTTCTTTCACAAGCACCATTTGTCTGAGGGTGGTGACTGGAACTCAACCCCTGTGCGGAGCCTATCAATCTTAAAAATTCTCTCCAGAAACTGGAAGTAAATTGCACACCCCTATCAGAAATTATTCTTTTAGGAGACCCATGTAGTCGGTAAATCTGCCGAATAAACAACTTTGCGAGGGTTTTTGCTGAAGGGATCTTTGAGCAAGGTATGAAATGTACTTGTTTAGAAAACAAATCAGTTACTACCCAAATGACAGTGCAGCCCTCACTGTCGGGTAAGTCCACCACAAAATCCATAGATATTTCCTTCCATGGGGCGTTCGGTCTAGCCACACTTTGCAGTAATCCAGGGGATTTTCCTGGAGGTCTTTTAGCCGAGGCACATACTGGACAACTAGCCACATATGTCTGTATGTCCTTTTTTAGTGCAGGCCACCAAAACTGTCTCTTAACAAGATGTAAAGTTTTGACAAACGCAAAGTGTCCTGCGGCTTTGGCATCATGCGCATATTTCAACACGGTTGGTCTTAATGTGGACGGAACATACAATTTCGATCCAACCCAAGCTAGTCCATCGCGAAGTGTGCATTCATTCGAGTGGAGTTTAAACCACTCGTCAACTTTTAGTGCTTCTCGTAACTTTTCGAGTAAATCCCCTGAGAGTTCTGGATCGGTTTTACTCTGCGCTCTGGTAGTGACGGGTGTTGCCAATTGCGTTAAGGGGATCATTGGTTGAACCAGTTCCTTCTTTATGCTGTTGTACTGTGGCAATCTGGAAAGTGCGTCTGCCATGAAATTTTTTCCCCCAGGAAGGTAACGTAAAGTGAAATTGAAACGCTTGAAATGTTGGGCCCAGCGTGCCTGTTTGGGTGACAATTTGCGTGGTGTTTTTAATGCTTCTAGATTCTTATGGTCAGTCCACACCTCGAAAGGATGTTTTGCCCCCTCCAAAAATTGTCTCCATGTTAACAGCGCCCATCTAACTGCAAACGCTTCCTTCTCCCATATGGCCCATCTCCTTTCTGTTTCAGATAGTTTACGGGATGTGTAAGCACAGGGTTGTAATATTCCATTCTCATTCTTTTGCAAGAGTATCGCTCCTACGGCAACGTCGCTAGCATCCGCTTGTATTACAAAAGGTTGTTCTATGTCGGGGTGTTTGAGCACAGGTTCAGCTGCAAACAGCCTTTTCAGTTTTTCGAAAGCGGCCTGACAGTCCATAGTCCATTCTAGTGGTTTCGAGGGTTTGGGTTTTATTTCCCCTTTTGTTTTGAGCAAGTTTGTAATTGGCAGTGCGATTTTTGCGAAAGAGGGGATAAATTGTCTATAAAAGTTAGCAAACCCTAAGAAACTCTGTAACTGTTTACGGGTGCGCGGTGCGGCCCATTCCATTACTGCCCGGACCTTTTCCGGGTCCATCTCTATTCCCTCATGCGATATACGATATCCAAGATAGTCGATTTTGTCTTGATGGAATTCACATTTAGAAAGTTTGGCATAGAGTTCAGCTGCTCTGAGTTTATTCAAGACCGCTCGAACCAATCTTATATGGTCGGCCATGTTGTCAGAATAAATTAGAATATCGTCCAAATAGACCAACACCCCCTTATATAGATGCTCATGCAACACTTCGTTGATCAACTGCATGAATACGGCCGGGGCCCCCTGTAGTCCAAAAGGGAGTACTCTAAATTGGAAACACCCCAGTGGGCAATTAAATGCTGTCTTCCATTCATCTCCCTCTTTTATTCTTACTCGGTAGTATGCCTCTCTTAAATCAAGTTTGGTAAAAAATTTTCCCTTTCCTAAATGGGCCAACATGTCCTTCATAAGTGGGAGGGGATAGACATTTTCCACGCAAATGGCGTTCATGTTTCTATAATCAACAACTAATCTGAAGGATCCATCTTTCTTTTCGCGGAACATTACTGGCGCTGCTACCTTGGGTTTGGCTCGTTCGATAAATCCCCGTTCTAAGTTTTTGTCAATAAAATTTCGCAATTCCTCCAATTCTCAAGGTGTCATGGGGTATATTTTTGGTTTGGGAAGCTTCACCCCTGGGAGTATTTCAATGGTGCAGTCAGTGGCCCTGTGGGGAGGCAGATTATCAGAAGCTTTTTCACTAAACACTTCCTTGAGGTCCCAATATTCCTTCGGAATTTTCTCTTCTCCCTCAATATAGTTAATGGCTACTGCGGCCCCTTCTGGTCTTATGTCGTCCCTTAGGGAGGGGCCTTCCTTTTCGGGAGGTGGTTCTGCCGTACGGATGCGCAGGACCCCCGTTTTCCAATTTACTCGTGGGTTCCATTTTCGAAGCCAGGGCAGTCCTAGAATTAGGGGCCTTTCCATGCCAGGGGCTACAATAAAGCTGAGCTTTTCTATGTGATTCCCCAAGTGTAGTTCGAGGGGTTCGGTCATAAAACTAGCTGGGCCCCCCCCTGCAATCGATCCATCTAATTGACAAAATGCAATGGGTCTTTTTAACGTTTTCAGTCTCAGTCCCATTTCCTCCACTACTTTGGGGCTAATTATGCACCTAGTGCACCCCGAGTCCAACAGGGCTAACAATTGCGCGTGAGTTCCTGTGGAGGGCACCCTTACTTCTACGGGGATGAGTAAGGGTTCTTCCGTGTGACTCACCCGTTCATCGGTGTCCGAGTCGGAGTCTGTCTCGCTGTCGTCATCGTTGGTCGGAGTTCCCAACTCACGCTGGTTCCGGGGAGTGAACTCAACGACTTCTCCTTTCAGGGCGGTGCCGCGGGTTTTGGCGGGTATTTTATCGCTTTTCTTTTGGCTGGCCCCGGTGGCTTTTGGCGGTGGTTTGGAGAGACATTCGGCCGCCCGGTGACCCTCCTTCCCACATTTGAAACAGGTGAAGGGCTTTGACTTGGGTTTGAATTCGGTCTTCCCGCCAGTCATCTTGGCCGCCCCCTTACGGTAGAGAGAGGATGACTGGTCCCCCATCCGCCTTCCTCGGAGTTCACTCCGTTTCAGCTCGATCTCCACATCCTCAGCTACTATGTACCATCTATCCAAATCATCGGGGACCCCCATGCTCCTGCAATCTCGATATATCTCATCATTCAATCCATCCTTGAAACTCTCCAAAAGCGCCATTTCTGACCAGCCTGTCATATAAGGTGCCAGTTCACGAAACTCTTGGATATACTCTGCCACCGGCCTCCGGCCCTGCTGAATGCTCTTCATTCTGAGTCTCGCCTTTCGTTCAGCTAAATGATCTTCAAAACGTCTTCTAAGGGCCCTCATGAACTGGTTGTAATTTCTCAGCAGGAGGGAGTTGTTATTGTGGAGAACTACCATCCACTCAGCCGCCACTCCCTCTAGGGCATTCGCAACGCTTCTGACTTTAGCCGCCTCTGTTTCGTAGTCCTCCCCCCAATCTTGCATGTGGTTCCACACTTGGGTCAGGAAAAATCCCAAGGTTTTAGGATTTCCATCAAACTTTCCAGGAAGGGGGGGGATTTTTGGCTTTTTACGTCTGCGGGGGGGGGGCCCTGCAGGGCTGGGGTTCTCTGGCCGGCTGCATCTCTTCCTCGAGCTGCCGAAGCCTGGGATGTTCCCTCCTCAAACTCTTCCTCTCCCCCGCAGGCTGTCTCTTCTGCCTCCCCCCTGGGGTCTGCTTCCCCCTTTTCCACAGGAGTTTCAAAAGACTCACGGTTTTTTCTGCTTTCTTCCACATCACGGATAAGCTGCAAGGCTTGATCTATCATGAGACGTTCCTTCTGCTGTTGCATCCACACTGCCTCCCTTTTCCGGGGTCTGGAAGTCGTCACTCCCCGGGGATTCTCTCCCCAGTCCGGCAGTCTGCCCACACCCTTGGACCATCTAGCTTCCTCCGGTTCCAAACGGAGTTTTTCCAGCCATTCTGCAGTTTCTCTTTCCGACTGGAGGGCGGTTGAACTTGCTGCCCCCATCTTCCCTTCGTCATCACTCCCACGATCTGACATACTTTGGATTTTCAGTCCCCTCGGGTTTTGTCCGGGATGACTGAGATGACTTCCAGCTTAATGTCAGGTATGCTTCCTTCAGTATCCAGGAAAGAAAACCCCAAACTTCAAGCATTTTGAAGAATTTGGTACTTTTACTGAATATGAAAAGATTAACATCCCAGTGAAAAGCTGGAAGTGATCAAAACGCGCGAAATGCATCTACTAAGCTTCTTCCCCCCCTCGTGTTTATAGTTTCTCAGCCAATCTAAAGGTCTTCCAAAGGTCAGGTGGCAACACGTCTGGCAGCGTCATCCATCAGGAATGTCAGGACAGTTGGTCGGCCATCCCCTTCTGAAATGTAGTTTCGATTTCCCCGAAGTACCCTCCTACAAAGACAAACCCCTCCTGCTCTCTTCCCCCCCCCTCTGCTCCATACCTAATCCCTCCCCGTTTCTTATGGCAGCTAAAGCAGGAAAGCTGATGCTGACAGATAGATAGATAGATAGATAGATAGATAGATAGATGATAGATAGATAGATAGATAGATAGATAGATGATAGATAGATAGATAGATAGATAGATAGATGATAGATAGATGATAGATAGATAGATGATAGATAGATAGATAGATAGATAGATAGATAGATAGATAGATGATAGATAGATGATAGATAGATAGATAGATAGATAGATAGATAGATGATAGATAGATAGATAGATAGATAGATAGATAGATAGATAGATGATAGATAGATAGATGATAGATAGATTGATTGATTGATAGATAGATAGATGATAGATAGATAGATAGATAGATAGATAGATAGATAGATAGATGATAGATAGTTAGATAGATAGATAGATAGATAGATAGATAGATAGATGATAGATAGATGATAGATAGTTAGATAGATAGATAGATAGATAGATAGATAGATAGATAGATGATAGATAGATAGATAGATAGATAGATAGATAGATAGATGATAGATAGATGATAGATAGTTAGATAGATAGATAGATAGATAGATAGATAGATAGATAGATAGATGATAGATAGATAGATGATAGATAGATAGATAGATAGATAGATAGATAGATAGATGATAGATAGATGATAGATAGTTAGATAGATAGATAGATAGATAGATAGATGATAGATAGATAGATAGATAGATAGATAGATAGATGATAGATAGATAGATGATAGATAGATTGATTGATTGATAGATAGATAGATGATAGATAGATAGATAGATAGATAGATAGATAGATGATAGATAGTTAGATAGATAGATAGATAGATAGATAGATAGATGATAGATAGATAGATAGATAGATAGATAGATGATAGATAGATAGATAGATAGATAGATAGATAGATGATAGATAGATGATAGATAGATAGATGATAGATAGATAGAGATAGATAGATAGATAGATAGATAGATGATAGATAGATAGATAGATAGATAGATAGATAGATAGATAGATAGATGATAGATAGATAGATAGATAGATAGATAGATGATAGATAGATAGATAGATAGATAGATAGATGATAGATAGATGATAGATAGATAGATGATAGATAGATAGATAGATAGATAGATAGATGATAGATAGATGATAGATAGTTAGATAGATAGATAGATAGATAGATAGATGATAGATAGATAGATAGATAGATAGATAGATAGATAGATAGATGATAGATAGATAGATGATAGATAGATTGATTGATTGATAGATAGATAGATGATAGATAGATAGATAGATAGATAGATAGATAGATGATAGATAGTTAGATAGATAGATAGATAGATAGATAGATAGATAGATGATAGATAGATGATAGATAGTTAGATAGATAGATAGATAGATAGATAGATAGATAGATAGATAGATGATAGATAGATAGATAGATAGATAGATAGATAGATAGATAAATAGATAGATGATAGATAGATGATAGATAGTTAGATAGATAGATAGATAGATAGATAGATAGATAGATAGATGATAGATAGATAGATGATAGATAGATAGATAGATAGATAGATAGATAGATAGATGATAGATAGATGATAGATAGTTAGATAGATAGATAGATAGATAGATAGATGATAGATAGATAGATAGATAGATAGATAGATAGATAGATAGATGATAGATAGATAGATGATAGATAGATTGATTGATTGATAGATAGATAGATGATAGATAGATAGATAGATAGATAGATAGATAGATGATAGATAGTTAGATAGATAGATAGATAGATAGATAGATAGATAGATAGATGATAGATAGATAGATAGATAGATAGATAGATGATAGATAGATAGATAGATAGATAGATAGATGATAGATAGATGATAGATAGATAGATGATAGATAGATAGATAGATAGATAGATAGATAGATAGATAGATAGATAGATAGATAGATGATAGATAGATGATAGATAGTTAGATAGATAGATAGATAGATAGATAGATAGATAGATGATAGATAGATAGATAGATAGATAGATAGATAGTTAGATAGATAGATAGATAGATAGATAGATGATAGATAGATAGATAGATAGATAGATAGATAGATAGATGATAGATAGATAGATAGATAGATAGATAGATAGATGATAGATAGATAGATGATAGATAGATTGATTGATTGATAGATAGATAGATGATATATGATAGATAGCTAGATGATAGATAGATAGATAGATAGATAGATAGATAGATGATAGATAGCTAGATGATAGATAGATAGATAGATAGATAGATAGATAGATAGATAGATGATAGATAGATTGATTGATTGATAGATAGATAGATGATATATGATAGATAGCTAGATGATAGATAGATAGATAGATAGATAGATAGATAGATAGATAGATAGATAGATAGACAGACAGATGACAGGTAGATGATAGATAGATAGATACCGTGTTTCCTCCAAAATAAGACCTTGTCTTATATTTTTTGAACCCTGAAATAAGCGCTTGGCCTTATGGCCATGCGCTCAAAAGCCTGATTGGGCTTATTATCAGGGGATGTCTTATTTTGGAGACAACAGGGTATCAAGGTTGTTAAGTGAATCCCATTGACTTTGCTTGTCAGAAGGTCACCAAAAGGTAATCACATGACTCTGGGATTCTGCAACCGTCATAAATATGAGTCACTCGCCAAGCTTCTGACTTTTGATCACGTGACTATAGGATGCCGCAACAGTTGTAAGTAAGTTGTAAGCTCATAAGTCACTTTTTTTCAGATGAACAGAGTTGGAAGGGACCTTGAGGGTCATCTAGTCCAGCCCCCCCACCCAAGTCCGTTGTAACTTGGAACGGTCAGTAAATGAACTGTTGTAAGGCAATAACAACAACAACAATCTGTATTGTACAAAAGGAGAGGGAGACAGAAAACCCTGCATTGCTGTCCAAATAAACTTCGCGATCATCTTTAAAATGAAACAGGACTTAAAACAAAAAAATCGAGTCAAGTCGAATTTGAATTGGTTGATTATGCCTGAGCGTTTATTTATTTATTTATTTATTGAATTTTTTGAATTTTTAAACAAAACATAAAACATAAATCCATCATCCATTACAATTGCAAACAGTGTGTCGATCGGTTACAAGTCTTTTGTGCTTCATCCCCGTATTCAAAATTTAATAATTATCTAATTTCTCATATATCAAACAAATAAATATCCTCATTTACCCTTTATTTAACTATGGCTTTATCGTTTCATAAAAAATTATTTTCAAATATTATATTATAACATTCATTTCATGTTTCATATTTCATTACCATGTTTTTATTATCTAGCCTGAGCGTTTTTGAGGAGGACCAAAATAATCTCCAAAGGGATTCTCTGTTTCCAAAAATGCTTACTAAGAGTTTTGTTCAGAGGACACAGTTTTTACCAATACAGAGAGAGAGAGGGGGGGAGACACAGAGAGAAGGAGGGAGCCAATGGCCTCCTGCTATTTATATTTTGGAGGGAAGTTATTCTGGCTCCGTGGAATGAAATGTAACCTTTTCTTTTTTAGTACAGTACAGGAATTGTGTTCATAAAAGAACTAATGTGTCATGTCTTTTTATAGGCATCGAACACGGGGCAGGGGAAGAAGGGTGGAGTCCCTAATCTTAAATTGGTTTAGGAAAAAAAAAAAAACCCCACCAGTTTCTGTTTCTCTTACATAGAACAAGGTATGTTGTTCTGGTTCTGGAGTGCATAACACCAGTGATGTCACTAGAAAGTAAAATCACAGAATAAGTGTTTCTCGCTTATTTTGGACACGTCACGCGAGGGAATTCACCGGAGAAAGCAATTATGCTTGGAAGAGTTAGTGGTAAAAGGAAACCAGACAGGGATGGGCTTCCAAAATTTTAGCAAGGGGTTCTCTGCCCGATTGCTGGGTGGGTGTGGCCATGGTGGGTGTGGTCTAGTCAGCCCCTTGCACCATGGCAGGGGGCATTTTTGCCCTCCCTGGGCTCTGGAGGCTTTCCTCAAGTCTCTGGGAGGGCGAAAATGGCCTCCCCAGGCTCCGGAGGCCCTCTGGAGGCCAGAAATGGGCCTGTTTCTGGCCTTCCAGAACTTCCAGTAGGCCCATTTTTCACCATTTTTCCAGTAGGCCCATTTTTGAACCTCCGTGTGTGCCCTGCACTTACCTACATCCAAAATGGACCACATGGGGACTTCTGGGAGGGGCGGGGTGGGGTGGGGCATAGCCAGCCAGGAATGGGATTTGGGAGGTCTTCGAACTGCACAGAAACTTAGCTAGAAGTTTTCCCGAACCCCTGCAAAACCCCAGCAGCCCATCCCTGAATCCAGACCAAGGAACATGGTGGCTGGACACCATCAAAGGTGACAGCAACAGACAGATGATCCTCTAAGAGTTCAAAACATAGAAGAGAAGAAAGAGAAAGCTCTCTTAAAAATGATGAAAGAACTATGGATGGGTACCCTAGAGATCCAATAGCAAGAGACAGGTGTTGTGGCAGATGAAAGACTTAGATTAAATAAATGTGATGTAAGGAATTACAAGATCCTAAGGGAGAAGCGTAAAAGATTTACCAAAAAGTCAAGAAGAGTTGAAATTCTAAAAAAGGGCAAGAGATGATGGATAGATAGAGAATACTTCTTAATAGGGTGGCTATCTTATTAAGAGGTAGAAAAAAGGTAGAAAGTAGAAATTGGGAAAATAGTATTATGTATAAAGGTAGAGATTCCCCTTGCACATATGTGCTAGTTGTTCCCGACTCTAGGGGGCGGTGCTCATCTCCGTTTCAAAGTCGAAGAGCCAGCGCTATCCGAAGACGTCTCCGTGGTCATGTGGCCGGCATAACTAAACACCAAATGTGCACAGAACGTTGTTACCTTCCCACCGAAAGTGGTCCCTATTTTTTCTACTTGCATTTTTTACGTGCTTTCAAACTGCTAGGCTGGCTGAAGCTGGGACAAGTAACAGGAGCTCACCCCATTACGCGGCACTAGGGATTCGAACCGCTGAACTGCCGACCTTTCTATCGACAAGCTCAGCGTCTTAGCCACTGAGCCACCGCATCCCTTGCGTATTATGTATACTGATATATAAAAGAACACGTTATAATTATCATGTATACACAAAAGTTAGAACTCGAAAGATTACGATTATGTATATCTAAATAATATTATGCTTAGTATTGTGTTTGAAATATATTGACCCAGACAATACACTGTTCACCAAGTATTTATGGACGTTAAAGAAAAACTATAAATAAAACTATTTAAGAAAAGGTGACACCAGCCAGACTGTAGAACAACTCAAAGAAATAGTGCAAGATGGGAAATGTGGAGAGACTTATAGCCTATAGAATCACCAAGAGTCGGAAACAATTGAATGTATAACATCATCATCATCATCTTCATTGTACTGGTCATGTAGTTTGAAGTTTGCCTAAACCTTTAAACAGTTGAGTATCTCAGCGTGTTCATCAAACTTTGGTTGATCTTGTGTTAGCTTACACAGCAAGCACAATCAAACCTGATTTGTGAATTGGGAGACCAACAGAGGACTGTAGTGGGCTAGATTAAGGAATCAACAACACCAAGAAGGCAAATTTTGCTGCTAAGAAAATTATGTGAAGATATTTATAAGGTCATCAACAGACTGGTGCCAACTGAAGTGATAGTCCCTACATGACCTTGGTTGGTGCTAGAAAGCTAAGCCTGATTAATACATACAAAACCACTAATAATATTAAGGACAGGTTAGACTAGGGAGTTGAAATAAGAGGACAAATGATTTCTATTTTGTTGTCAAGAAAATAGCATGCATGTGGCCCTGAAAACATCAGAAGCTGAATTGAAAGTTAAGGAGAGTTGTCTTATATTATTAATATTAAATAGTACATATTACCATGTGTTCAAATTCAGCAGTTCGAATCCCTAGTGTTGCATAATGGAGTGAGCTCCCATTACTTGTCCCAGCTTTTGCCAACCTAGCAGTTCAAAAGCAAGTAGAAAAATAGGGATCACCTTTGGTGGGAAGGTAACAATATTCTGTGCACCTTTGGTGTTTAGTTATGCCGGCCACATGACCACAGAGATGTCTTCGGACACCGCTGGCTCTTCAGCTTTGAAACGGAGATGAGCACTGCCCCCTAGAGTCAGGAACAACTAGCACATATGTGCGAGGGGAACCTTTACTTTTACCTTTATTGCAATGTGTGACATTAGTAGCCACCTTCAGTCTCTGTGATGGCTGAGTTTCTCGACAAGAGATCACAGTCAACTATAGCTAAATATGCACTGCACACTATGTTGCCAGTGAAACAGCCTGGAGAACTGAATAGGCCCTTCTCATGTTATGACTTACTATAGGAAAACCAAATGTTCTCTAAGTAAAGGAATGGGACATTATGTCCACCCGGACAGTTATAATTATATACAGGGATGTCTTCAAGAGGGATCACAAAAAGTTATGCAATGCCCATTGTGACTTTTGACCACCTTGTGGGTTATCCCTACATGTGAGACTTTCTGTTAAAACAAGGGAGGATATCATATGGCCTATGAACCTCATACAACCATCAGATCACTACTCTGGGGTTTCCAAGTTCTCCTCTCTCCATGCTCTTGAGAGTCAGCAATCTCATGTTCAGGGGTGGGCTTGAAAAGTTTAGCAGGTTCTCTGCTTGGTTTCTGGGTGGGCATGGCCATGGTGGGCATGGCCTAGTAAGACTCCTGCACCATGGTGTGTGTGGCGGTGTTTTTGCCCTCCCCGGGCTCCGGAGGCTTTCCTTGAGCCTCCGGGAGGGTAAAAACAGCCTCCCCAGGCTCCAGAGGCCCTCTGGAGGCCGGAAATGGTTTCCTGAACTTCCAGTAGGCCCGTTTTTCGCCCTCCCTGAGCCTCCGTGCACACCCTGCACTTATCTGCATCCAAAATGTGCCGCGTGGGGACTCCTGGGAGGGGCGGGAGGGGCCAGCCAGAAGTGGGATTTGGGAGTTCTCTGAACTGCACAGAATCTTAACTAGAGGTTCTCCCGAACCCCTGCGAACCCCCAGCAGCCCATCCTTGCTCATGTTCTACTCTTTTTATGTTTGTAGACTTGAAATTATCAAGACAGAGTTGATTTCTTCAAGAATATATCCCCATACTTTTCTTGGCAGCTGTACAAAACTGGTTCGCCCTTTCTTTCTTTCTTTCTTTCTTTCTTTCTTTCTTTCTTTCTTTCTTTCTTTCTTTCTTTCTTTCTTTCTTTCTTTCTTTCTTTCTTTCTGTCTGTAATTCCTAGCCTGAACTACAGTACCTTATTGGTATTTCCTTGTTGTGACTCCGACCCCTGAGCCTGTCTTATCAGAGGGAGAAGAGTTGGCAAAGCCTCCCTCTCCAGGACCCTCCTCTCTGGCAATGCCTCATGTGTCCTCCAAAGGCCAAGAGATAGGCCAGGGGCAGTGGTGGGTTCCTCCCGGTTTGGTCCGGTTTGGCCGAGCCGATAGCGGTGACGATATGATGTCACCAAACCGGTTCTCCCCCCCTGCCCTCCCACTCCCCCCCACCCACATTATTCTTACCTTTTATTTGGTCCCACCCCCAATCTATTGCTGCCTCCTGAGTCCCAGCTGATGACTAGAGGGAAAAAAACTGTTTAAACTCTCAATGTAATCTCCAAAACAATAAATTAAATCCTTCTTGACTGTGGCAACTCACTAATGCAGAATTTCAAAAGTCTGGAATTTGCCTGCGACGAGATACATCTCTTTCCTACACGTTGGTGGCCAGAAAAGAAGCACGGATAACAGACAGCCGAAAGAAATAAATGAGAGAACTGAATAAAAATGTCTGGAAAGATGAAGCAAAGTGGAGGAAACAGCTCTTTAAACCTTTTCCTGTGGCTGAGGAATTCCCCTGCTTATCACTGATCAAAGTGTGGGCTTTTTTCTCACTGTCTGGAATTTGTAGACAAGAGAGAAAGTACGAGACAAGAGGAGTGAATTTGCAGCAAAAAGTGTTAGAAATGGAAAAGGTTATTTTTGTAGAGCAAGATGGATGAGCAAGAATTTAAATCAGCCGTGCTTTGATAAGAAGGGAGTGCAACACATATGTTTTGTCAAGGATGGAAAATAAAGAGTTTGGGAGAAAAAGATTGACAGATCTAGTAATGTATTAATCAATATTCAATTAAGGGGATAATATGTCTACACCAGGGGTGAAATGCTCTGAAGTCTGTTACTGGTTCACCTTGCTACCAGTTCGCTTTGTGAGCGCATGCGCGGTGCGTGCCAAAGGCGTGCTTCGCATACATGCGCACCGCAGGCGCTACCATGCAGCACTGAAAAAGGAGGATTAAGAAGCCTTTTCTGAGTCTGCAAAGGTAAGTAGAACAGCGAGGGGGGGAACAGCTGTGCCGCGCGATATAGATTTGCTAGAATATAAATTGCACAGCACAGCTGATCGTTGCACAGCTGATCGTTGGAAATACCGGTTTGCCGGAACCGGTAGCATTTTTTACTACCTGTTCGGGCAAACCGGTCTGAACTGGTAGCATTTCACCCCTGGTCTATATGCATTGGGTTTTTTTGTCTTCTGTGTTGTACTAAATGCGAAGATTTCTTTAAAAAAATTAAAGGACACTTCAGGAACTGTCAGGAAATGACTTAGAATCTAATATTCAAGAGGATGAACAAACTGAAATGCAACACACTAAGGAAGTGTGTCACTATACTCAGTTCCAAAATAGATCAATCAATAGATATTCAGTTTGTGCTGAATAAGGTTAAACTATTCTTGAAGACTCAGATTTTCAGGTATTTACATGGAGGCAGCTCTGTGTCCTGAGGTTCATGTTTGGATGTAGTCAGAAATATAACCATAGTTATCTTATGGGGCCATGAATTTTTTTTTTTCTGGACCCAACAAACAAACAAATGATGAAGTATCTACGGATATATGTTTTATATGTACATGTCTTCTGAGTTAAGTTTAGTGCCACAACTATACCATTCCTGGAAATATTTAAATATCTCCAAACTCTGCCACCCTAATTAGAAAAAAGGATCATTGTTATTGGCTTTTTTTAGGTGAGAACTTAAGAGACGTCCGCTCCCAAACTCTAAGATTTCCTGCTTAAGGAAATTCAGGCAAGTTTCAACGTTGATATTCTTCATGTCCAGACAAAGATATTCTTATTTGGATAAGCTTTGGTTGATAAGCTGCCATGTCAATTTTCGGTGGACTATTTTAGCATTTCAGATTCGCTTTATCAAAAATATATTTTATATCAACTTTCACTGTTTTACCTCAAATTATATGCGTTGGAGGGGCCAATTAAATGAAATGCTAAAAAGATAATGTGCCAAAAAGCCTACATGTGGACCTCACCCCATTCCTAAAAGGTCTGTTGCTTGTATCCTTACGATTTATAATGATATTGTTTCCTGATTGCTTATTTGTGCCCTATGACTATCATTAAGTGTTGTACCTTATGATTCTTGACAAACGTATCTTTTCTTTTATGTACACTGAGAGCGTATGCACCAAGACAAATTCCTTGTGTGTCCAATCACACTTGGCCAATAAAAAAATCTATTCTATTCTATTCTATTCTATTCTATTCTATTCTATTCTATTCTGTAAGGGGGCATGCAATAAGCGCACCAGTGTGCCTACCATCCCTGTCCTACTGTCCCCATTTATTTGTATTCATTTCATGTGCTCATGTTTGTTTGTTTGTTTGTTTGTTTGTTTGTTTGTTTGTTTATTTATTTATTTATTTATTTATTTATTTATTTATTTATTTATTTATTATTTAAATTTGTATACCGCCCTTCTCCCGAAGGACTCAGGGCAGTGAACAGCCAAAATTTAAAACACATACAGTATAAAAATTAAAAAGAATTAAAAGAGAATTAAACCAGTTTGACTTCCCTGAATTTTAAAACCCTTTCCCCATAAAATAACCCATTAAAATTTTAAGTCAGCCCGGCTTGCTGGAATAAGAAGGTCTTTAACGCTCGGCGGAAAGTACGGAGGTCCGGGATCAGTCGTATTCCTGGGGGTAGCTCGTTCCAGAGGGTGGGTGCCCCCACAGAGAAGGGTCTCCCCCTGGGGGTTGTCAGTCGACATTGCTTGACCAACGGCACCCTGAGGAGACCCTCTCTGTGGGAGCGAATTGGCCGGTGGGAGGTTATCGGTGGCAGAAGGTGGTCTTGTAAGTACCCAGGCCCTAAGCCATGGAGCGCTTTAAAGATGAGAACCAATACCTTGAAGCGCACCCGGAAGACCACTGGGAGCCAGTGCAGCTCGCGCAGGAGAGGTGTTACATGGGAGCGCCATGTTGCCCCCATAATTACCCGCGCAGCCTCATTCTGGACCAGCTGGAGCCTCCGGGTGCTCCTCAAGGGGAGCCCCATGTAGAGAGCATTGCAGTAGTCCAGGCGAGAAGTGACAAGGGCGTGAGTGACCATGCATAAGGACCATGTTTATACTTTCACCTGTTATCTCGTACATATTTGACAAACTAAATAAAATAAAGAAAAATAAAATAAAACATCCATAAATGTTTCACCATTTTGTGTTGAGTCCAGAGATAAAATCAATCTGCGTAAGAATAGGGGAAAAATTAGGCCCATGTGACAATAGAAACACTAAATATATATCTCTTAAAAAGAACTTAAGGGGGTCTCATTATAATCTGGAAAATGGTCTGGTTTGGTACAGCAACCAAACGAACAGGTGCAGGTACTCGGACGGATAGTTAAGGCCGCAGAAAGAATAATTGCAACCAGCCTACCTTCTATAGAAGACCTGTATATCGTGCAGGTCAGAAGGAGGGCTGAAAAGACCCCTCATATATAAACTGTTTCAACTCCTTCCCTTGGGATGGCTCCAGAGGTGGGCTTCACGTACTGTAACAAACGGTTCGCCCAGCACTGGAAATGTGCGTGTGCACCATCTGTGCATGCATGCGATGTCAAACAACATGGCAATTCGCTCATATGCCCTATCCACACATGCCTGTAGCATCAAAACCACAGCGATATAGAATGGAATTGCGCCCGGGACTGCCCATCCACAGGTCGCAACTACCGGTTCGCCTGAACTGGTCCGAACCGGCTGACTCCCACCTCTGGATGGCTCTATAGGGCATTTTATGCCAAGACAACTGCACACAGAGACAAAGGGGTTGGTTTTTTTTCCTCTTGAAGCCGTATATAAGTTTATAGTAAGTGCTATTGCTATTGGTATGCACTGCATTTGGCGGAGCTATGGAACACCATGTTCAAATATTTTAAAGATTTTACTTGTTCAATCATTTTTATCCACCAGGAGTATAGTTTAGGCCTATTTGCAAAGATCAGGATCTTATCCTCTCTTTTATTCTCTTCTGTTCTATACCCCTTTTCTAGAATAGAATAGAATAGAATAGAATAGAATAGAATAGAATAGAATAGAATGGAATGGAATGGAATGGAATGGAATGGAATGGAATGGAATGGAATGGAGTGGAGTGGAGTGGAGTGGAGTGGAGTGGAACGGAATGGAACGGAATGGAACGGAATGGAACGGAACAGAATAGAATAGAATAACAGAGTTGGAAGGGACCTTGGAGGTCTTCTAGTCCACCCCCCTGCCCAGGCAGGAAACCCTACACCACTTCAGACAAATGGTTATCAAACATCTTCTTAAAAATTTCCAGTGTTGGAACATTCACAACTTCTGCAGGCACGTTGTTCCACTTATTAATTGTTCTCACTGTCAGGAAATTTCTCCTTAGTTCTAAATTGCTTCTCTCCTTGATTAGTTTCCACCCATTGCTTCTTGTTCTACCCTCAGGTGCTTTGGAGAATAGTTGACTCCCTCTTCTTTGTGGCAGCCCCTGAGATATTGGAACACTGCTATCATGTCTCCCCTAGTCCTTCTTTTCATCAAACTAGACATACCCAGTTCTTGCAACCGTTCTTCATATGTTTTAGCCTCCAGTCCCCTAATCATCTTTGTTGCTCTTCTCTGCACTCTTTCTAGAATCTCCACATCTTTTTGACATCATGGCGACCAAAACTGAATGCAATATTCCAAGTGTGGCCTTACCAAGAGATTATAAAGTGGTATTAACACTTCTTAGTTGTACTATAGTTGATTTCAAGAATAGACTAGACTAGACTAGACTAGACTAGAATTGAATTGAATTTCAACATGGAATAGGTTTTATCAATGGTTAGAGATAAGAGGTAGAAATTAGATGAAGAAAGATCATTGTTATGTATAAGTAAAATATGAACGTTCATAATTACAAGTATGCTAGTATAATTAATATGATCATAAATAAGCTAATACAATTATAAATATGGTTATAATTACTCTGTGTATTATCATTTACTATCAGTATATCTGTTATTTTTCTTTTTTTCCTTTGTAAAATGAAATGTCCGGACATTACACTGTATTCAAAATACTTGTATATAAATAAAAATCTTGACTTAAAAAAGAATGAATGGAATGGAATGGAATGGAATGGAATGGAATGGAATGGAATAGAATAGAATAGAATAGAATAGAATAGAATAGAATAGAATAGAATAGAATAGAATAGAATATCAGGAGAACCTATACCATTTCACTTCATGAAAGCTGATTGGCCAGATCATTCGTAGATCATTTAAGTTCATTTAACATCTTCCATAGAAGATCAATTTTGCAGCCCTAATATTTCCATTATACTGCACCATATGATCTGTCTCTAGCAATGGAAGAGAAAGTCACACGTGCCTATTTGTATGTAAGAAAAAAAAATCAGCTTTACAGTCACTCAACAGAATGCTGCACAAGAAATCAACTTGGGTGCAGGAAAAGATCGGCAATATATCTGTGTATAATTAGTGTAAACCTCACCCTCTTTAAGATGTAGTTTAAAATATATACTCTGCTCTCCACCCTGACATTTCTCCTAAAACAGATGTCAGGACATTTCCGCTTTGGATTTCTGCTTTGTTTCCCAGTCTTCACCTTTATCTCTGCAACCTCTTACTATTTCCTAGTCTGCTTTCTACGTGGGAGTTTAAATCCCAACTTTAAGAGGGCCTCATTTAAAATTAACTCCTTCGCTCCAAAAGAAAAGAAAAGATTATGGATATGTTAAGAAAGGGGCACAAAAGCTGTTAAACAAGATTTTTTTTTTTTAAGTCAGATGAATCTCCCAGCTGTCCCTCCAAGCTGGAAAGTGGCCACCGGCGATTTCTTTTCACACAAAATATGTCTATTTTGGGATGCTGTTCTTTTTCTGGCATCTGCCATTAAGTGGTCGGCTACTTGTTATTATGTGGTCTGTAATTCAGCAGCTACGTTTGCCCAAAGTTGGGAGGGGAAGGCAGGACGTCTTAAACTCTGTTATTAGAGGATGTTGCTTGGACATTTGATTGACAGGTGTTCAGGTGCTATGAGACATAGGATTCTTGGGCTTACATAAGGTGACCAATCGTCCTCCTTTAGGGAGGACAGTCCTACTTTTGTAAGTTCTGTCCTCTCTTGAAAAGTGTCCTCCTTTTCGATATTTGAAGACTAACCTGTAAATCTCCGTATTCGATTGATGCCGATCCAATCCGTTGCGTGTGATGTGATGTATTTGTATTTGACATGACAATCCGTCAAGGCTCAGTACAGTGTGGCGAGACGCAATTATGAGATGCATGCACACAGGAGAATTGTTTTGAGAGCGTGTGCCACGCGCAAGAGTAAACCACGCGCAAGAGTGTGCCACATGCAAGTGGCTTTGTTTACTTCTTACCGAAACATGACACGGCACACACTCACATGTCCTCCTTCTCATTGTAAAAAAGTTGGTCACCTTAGTTTATAGAACCATCAGCCACTAACTGAGGTTCAGCCAGATGTGCAAAATCATGAAAAGGTTCCAAAGGGGATGTATTACAGTTACTCTAAATTATAATTCTGTATGGCTCAGTGACTAAGACGCTGAGCTTGTCGATCGAAAGGTCGGCAGTTCAGCGGTTCGAATCCCTAGTGCCGCATAATGGGGTGAGCTCCCATTACTTGTCCCAGTTTCTGCCAACCTAGCAGTTCGAAAGCACGTAAAAAATGCAAGTAGAAAAATAGGAACTTTGGTGGGAAAGTTACAGCGTTCTGTGTGTCTTCAGCGTTTAATCATGCCAGCCACATGACCACGGAGACATCTTCGGACAGCGCTGGCTCTTCGGCTTTGAAACAGAGATGAGCACTGCCCCCTAGAGTCGGGAATGACTAGCACATATGTGCTAAGGGAATCTTTACCTTTACTATTGTTCTAAAAAACAAGCCAAGACCATAATCAGTAGTGGGTTGCCCCTGGTTCGCACCGGTTCAATAGAACCGGTAGTAAAACCAGCAGAAGGCCCCGCCCACTGACCCCAATGTTACCAAAATGCTTCTGCGCATGCCCAGAAGAGTGCATGTGATTGCTTGCTTCTCTCGCACATGCACGGCCCCGTTGCGAACCGGTAGTAAAGGTAAGTAGAACCCACCCCTGACCATAATGTCATGTCCTAAGATCCATGGTGGCACAATAGTTAGAAAGGCAGTATTGCAGGCTAACTCTGCCCACTGCCAGAAGTTCGATCCTGACCGGCTCAAGGTTGACTAAGCCTTTCATCCTTCTGAGGTCAGTAAAAGATGGACCCAAATTGTTCGGGGCAATATGCTGACTCTGTGAACCATTTAGAGAGGGCTGTAAAAGCACTATGAAGCAGTATATAAGTCTAAATGCTCTTGCTAAGGCCAAACATGAATGTGATCTCACCTCACAGATAGAAAGGAAGCTATACTTGCAGCGAAAAGCATGAGTAGAAGCACATGGACCAAAAACAGGGGTCTCCAAAACTGGCAACTTTAAGATTTATGGACTTTCTGTCACAATTCCCCATACTGGCTGGGAAATTCTTGGAGTGGAAGTCCACAAGTCTTAAAGTTGTCAAGTTTGGAGACCAAGAGCATAACGTTTATGGTAAGAAGTGGGACAGGATCATTTTTTTAAAGAGGTAGTAGTTTTTAGCAAGCCTAATTCTGTTAAAATACAAGTGGTCTCCATTTAACAATGCTAATTGGGACCAGAAACTCCATAGTTGTAATGGAATATGCGGATGAGCTTGGGAGATAAGGGAAAGAGATGCTGCCTAGAAATCATCAGTTAAGAGAAGAGCTGGTTCGCAAAAGCTTAACTGTCAAAGGACGAAATTTAGGAAGGACCCACTTTAATTGACCAGATGGTTGAAAGTGGCTGTGAAAAGTTTATACCTTCAGACTTGTAAGATTCTGTTAATGTAACAACAACAACAACAACCAAAAAAAAAGCAGAATTGGCTCATCTAGTCCTGTTTCCTATTGGGGTTATCTGGATGGGCTGACAATAAGAGGAGAGGAGAGGAGGGAAAGGGAGAGGGAGAAGGGAAGAGAGAGGAGAGGGGAGCGAAGGGGGAGGGGAAGAGAGAGGGGAAGAGAGGAGAGGAGAGGAAAGGAAAGGAGGAGGGAAAGGGAGAGGGGAAATGAGAGGGGAGGGGAGGGGAAGGGAGAGGAAGGGAGAGAGGAGAGGAGAGGAGGAGGGAAAGGGAGAAGGAGAGGGGAGGGAAAGGGAGAGAGGAGAGGAGAGGAGAGGAGAGGAGAGGAGAGGAGAGAAGAGAAGAGAAGAGAAGAGAAGAGAAGAGAAGAGAAGAGAAGAGAAAGAGAAAAGAAAAGAAAAGAAGAGAAGTTTATTGTCATTTTTTTACTGCAAGCACACCACCCCACATTAAAAATGAAAATCTGTTGCCTTCTCTCAAGAGAAAGGGATATATCTACCCAACACATACATAACATGAACATATATGCATGCTATATACATACATACATACATACATACATACATACATACATACATACATACATACCAGTGGTGGGTTTCAAATTTTTTTACTACCGGCTCTGTGGGCGTGGCTTGGTGGGCGTGGCATGGCTTGGTGGGCGTGGCATGGCTTGGTGGGCGTGGCTTGGTGGGTGTGGCAGGGGAAGGAAACTGTAAAATCTCCATTCCTACCCGACTCCAGGGGAAGGTTACTGCAAAATCCCAATTTCCTCCCAATCAGCTGGGACTTGGGAGGCAGAGAATAGATTGGGGCGGGGCCAGTCAGAATTTTTACTACCGGTTCTCCAAAGTACTCAAAATTTCCGCTACCGGTTTTCCAGAACTGGTCAGAACTTGCTGCAACTCACTTCTGATACATACATACATATATATTTAAGTGATACAATTTTTAAGTGAAAAAAAAACCATGTCCATGTTGCTTAGCAAAAGCAGTTCAAGCAGTCCCAGTTGTTTCCCTGAGTAACAACTGCATGGGTCATTAAGTGAGGACCTCATGTGACCACACCATTTGCACATGTCTGCCAGCTTCTCCACTGAATTTGCTTCTTGGAAGCCGGCCGAGAAGGTTGCAAATCATAATCACATGATTGTGGGGCACTGCAGTGGTCCTTAAGTATGAGGAGTGGTCATAACTATCATTTGTTCACCACTGTCACAAGTTCAAACAGTTGCTGAACAGGTGGTCATTAAAGGGGAACCAACCCCCCATAATTTTGTGGAACTCCATGATTATAATTTGCATGAGAAACTGCAGCAGCTAATTCTATTTCCAGCCCAAGTAGAAAAAATGCTGGGATCCTCTGAACTGAACATATGGGAGGGAAAGAGGGTCATTTAAAAATATGACTTTAGTTACACGAAAGGCATGCTGGGAGAAAAATAATACTTATAAAGAAAGGCATGGGGGGGTAGTTGGTAATTTTTTTGTGGAAATCTAAGAGAATAATCCATGATCTGCCATAAATTAACAATGCAGCCTGAATAGGTGGCTCAGTGGCTAAGACACTGAGCTTGTCGATCGGAAAGGTTGGCAGTTCGGCGGTTCGAATCCCTAGAACAAGTCTCCTGTGTGAGCAGGAGGTTGGCCCAACTCTGTTACTGTTACATGCCTTCATGAAACCTTCTGAGTTTGGACATTAACTTGAAATAGATCAGTTAAAAGAAATTGGATAATTCAAGCAGTGTCGATTTAAGAACCAGACATTAAAAAAAAAAAACAATAAAGTTTAAAAACTTGTTGAGCCATGCAGAATTGTTTTTAAGATGGGAGGCTATGTAAATGTTTTAGATAAATAAATAAACTGTCATCTGCCATAGGGGTGAAATCCAATTTTTTCTCCTACCGGTTCTGTGGACGTGGCTTGGTGGGCATGGCAGGGGAAGGATACTGCAAAATCTCCATTCCCACCCCACTCCTGGGGGAAGGATATTGCAAAATCTCCATTCCCACCCCACTCCTGGGGGAAGGATATTGCAAAATCCCCATTCCCTCCCCACTCTGGGACCAGCCAGAGGTGGTATTTGCCGGATCTCTGAACTACTCAAAATTTCCACTACCGGTTCTCCAGAACCTGTTAGAACCTGCTGGATTTCACCTCTGATCTGCCACCTTATGCTTGTTTGTGTTTCATTGCTATGCAGTGATGGACGGCCATAAATAGGGGAGAGGGACTGAAAGGGGGAAGATTTGGGGAAATGAAAGTAAGTGCTGTATCTCTTTGAGATGCTGCCTCAAGGTCACCCATCTGGAATAAGGAGGGAGCTGCATTCCAAACTGCACTTGGACTGAATATTATGGAGACATCTTGCCTGAACCTGATTGGTTATACTGGGGCGGGCAATGAGAAACAGTTAAGGGAGGGAAAAGTAGAACTTCAGGATTCTGGCACTCGATTCTCAGTTCTGGCTTTGCATTACTGCGACATGCTTGATCTATAATAATAGATATCTTTCTTAACAAATGGAGCCAAGGATTGTTTCTATTTAGAGATGTAAATTGTGGCAGGTCCGACACAAACAAACATCTGGGAGGCTATCCCTGGTGTAGGACATTCAGTTAGAACAAGAAGAATGTAGCACCTGAACTTAACTGCCTTTGATGTTCACGGAATGAACTTCTAGTGTTGGAAATGCGGTCATTGGCAAGGTACTTTCTACCATATGTGGTGGACATGTCCTGAAGCGAGGAAATTCTGGAAATTGATACAAAAATGGATCCAAGAAATAATAGAGGAGGATATTGCCTTTATACCAGAAATTTACCTCCTGGGAGTTCTAAAACGAGCATATAGGAAGAAGAAGAAATATCTAATTATCCACATCATCACAGCTGTGAGAATCTCTTATGCACAACATTGGAAGGAGAAAAGTTGTCCAACTGAGGAGCACATAGTTAACAAAATATTAGAATGCACAGAAATGTGTAGATTAACATATGTACTAAATGAGAAGGAAGATTCAGAGTTTTATACGGTATGGGATTTGTGGTATAGGTGGTTGGGAAATAAATGCAAAAGCTAACTACTAAGGGGGACAATGCTTAACTATTAATTTAATTTATGTACTATTATATTATGACTTATAATATATTAATTTCATAAATATCTTATGTTCTAACTGTAAATCATCTATACAACCTATTAGCTACCATATTTATAAGCATATAGTATGATTACACGTTGCCAAACCGAAAAGGTTGATTTTTATGCATGGGGAAAAACAAGATAACCCTGCTTCTTTGGAAGAAAATACAGTACAAAAGAGCCAGGAAGTGATAGTTTGAAGGTTCAAGGTTAGGACTCAAAAGAGATGCTTTTTAAGCTACACTGAGTATAGCATCCAGTACCAATAAAGGAGAATATTTGTAACTCGGTGTATAGGGAGATTCTCAGTCATCCAGGTCATACATTGGGGAAACAAAACAACCACTTCACAAATGCATGGCACAACATAGGAGAACAAACCCATCAACAGCCCATCTGCATTTAAAAGACAAAGTCCACTCTTTTGAAGACAGCAAAGTCCACATTTTGGACAGAGAGGACCTCTGGTTTGAAAGAAGAGTCAAAGAGGCCATCTATGTCAAAACTGAACATCCCTCTCTCAACAGAGGGGGAGGGATATGACATCATCTATCTCCAGTCTACAGCACAGTCCTTTCAACAGTTCCAAGAAGGCTCCACACTCATTTGCACCACTCAGGTGACTCTGAGGGCACAGACAAAACTCCAGGTGGCCTCGATGACTCTCTAAAAGAATGCAAATGACCAGCTGTCTGCAAGGAGTATAAATCCTTCCATTCCCCACCATCCAGCCAGAGCTGAAGTAGCTTCTTGGATGTGAAGTGAAAACATATTCAAAGAAAAAGCAGAAAGTCCAGTTGCCTCTTGAAAAAAAAAAAGCACCTTTAGGACATTTGTAACTCAGGATTGAAGAGAGAGATCCTTGATGCTCTCTGAACTTGGCTGTTTTCTTGAAGAAATTTCATGACCCAAACTAGGTAGTATCAGTGCTAGCCCTGGTGAGGGCATTAGCACTGATGATGTTACCTAGTTGAGGTCATGAAATGTCTGCAAGAAAACAAGAGAACACCAAGGACCTTTCAGGAGCCACAGTGGCGCAGTGGTTAGAGTGCAGTACTGCAGGCTAATTCTGCCGACTGCCGGCTGCCTGCAATTTGGCAGTTCAAATGTCACCAGGCTCAAGGTTGACTCCGCCTTCCATCCTTCTGAGGTGGGTAAAATGAGGACCCAGATTGTTGGGGACAATATGCTGACTCTGTAAACCACTTAGAAAGGGCTGAAAAAGCACTATGAAGTGGTATATAAGTCTAAATTGGTATGTGTTTAGTTCTGGCTGTGCACCGCCCTGAGTCCACTAGGAGAAGGGTGGTATACAAATTGAAATAAATAAATAAATAAATGCTATTACTATACTACTCAGTATTGGGCACATATTTAAAGAATATTTAAAGGGCAGCCACTAGGAAGAGGGGATCAACCTATCGTCAGCTTTGGAAGCCATATTAGCATCAGAAGCTTCTACGCTGCCAACTCCATGTGCCTGGAAAAGTAGGAGGGGGGATTTAGAAAAGTAGAGGGAGGGGGATTTAGAAGAGTAGGAGGGGGGATTTAGAAGAGTGAATATAGAAGAGAATTTAGAAGAGAGACATAATAGCATTCTTCCTTTCGGTCAAGGTCATGGTGTTTATGCATCTAGAGGAGGAGTGGTTGCAGGGATGGCTCTAGGTGGGATGATTGGACCATGTGACAGACTGATGGGTGAAGGGGCTAGATTTGGGGTTTTGATTTACTGAGGGAAAATCGGGAACCCTCAGATTTGGGTTTTCCCAGATGTGCCAGTTTATCTACTCTAATTTATTTATTTATTTTATTTATTTATATTTAAATTAATATACCGCCCTTCTCCCTGAGGACTCAGGGCGGTGTACAGCCAGAATTAAAAAAAACATGAAATACAAATATTAAAAAGCAATTAATATATATATAAATTTGGCCCAAAATTAAAAATACAAACCAATTAAAACATTTAAAATTTCTTCTTAAGCCAGCCCGGCTTGCTGGCAAAAGTGGGTTTTAAGGGCACGGCGGAAGGCACTAAGGTCTTGGATTCTCCTTATCTCTGGGAGCAATTGATTCCAGAGGGTAGGTGACCCCACACAGAAGGCCCTCCTCCTGGGGGTCACCAGCCTACATTGATTGGCTGATGGCACCCTGAGGAGGCCCTCTCTGTGGGAGCGCACGGGACGATGGGAGGTCGTCGGTAGCAGCAGGCGGTCTCGGAGATAGCTAGGCCCGATGCCATGGAGCGCTTTAAAGGTGATAACCAGCACCTTGAAGCGCACCCGGAAGACCACCGGGAGCCAGTGCAGCTCGCGCAGGAGCGGTGTTACATGGGAGCGCCATGCTGCTCCCGTCACTACCCGCGCTGCTGCATTCTGGACCAGTTGGAGCCTCCAGGTGCTCTTCAAGGGGAGCCCCATGTAGAGAGCGTTGCAGTAGTCAAGGCGAGATAAAATGGAACTTTGAGAAATGCTTGCTTCGGAGTTTTATTTGGAGTTGGGGACTTTCTGGAATGCTGACGCCTATTCTCCAAAGCATCTGAAGGCAGGACAAGAAACAATGGATGGAAACTAACCAAGGAGAGAAGCAACCCAGAACATTCCTAACAGTGAGGACAATTAACCAGTGGAACAAATTGCCTCTGGATGTTGTTGGTGCCCCATCTCTGGTGGCTTTTAAGAAGAGTCTGGACAGCCATTTATCAGGAATAGTATAAGTCTCTGCAAGAGCAGGATGTTGGGCTAGATGATATCCAAAGTCCCTTCCAACTCTGTTACTAAAGACTCAGATAATGGATATGAGATTGAACTGTAGACATGAAACTAGCCTAGTAAAGTGAAGAATGAGGAGATTGAGGAGGTGAAGGATAGACAGTGAGCTGTTTTCTGGTGTCCCAAAGTACAAAAGACAGAATTATGGTTTATGAAGAATCTCAGTCATCCAAGTCATGGTTGTCCCAAAGGTGCTGTTTTTTTTTTAAGAGGCAACCGGACTTCATTGTTTTTCTTTGAAAATATTTCACTTCTCATCCAAGGAAATCCAGTTGCCTCTTGAAGAAAAAAAGGACCTTTGGGACAGAATTATGATCTTAAAGAACACGAAAGCTCCTCGCTTGGATGACTTCAAGTGGAGCTCAAGAAGCTTTTTGTTGGATGCCAGAATTGAGCAGAAGATTGGACAAGAGGGTTTCAGTCAGTGATAGGTTCCTACTGGTTCGGTCCGGTTCGGGTGAGCCGGTTGTGGTGACGATATGACGTCACCGAACTGGTTCTCTTTATCCAGGAGCTGGGCCCTCCTGCCCGCCCCTGCGTTATTCCTACCTATATTTCTTTTTTTTTTTAGCCCAGCTGATAGGTACGGCAGAGTGGATTGCCGCACCTCAGCTGGGCAGATACCTAACGCGTTTGCACAGAGCGCAAGTATGCTGGTGATCATGCGTGAAGCGCGTGCACAAAGAGAACCGGTAGTAAAGCTGGTTGGAACCTACCACTGGTTTCAGTCAGTGGTGAAATGCAGCTGGTTCTATCTGGCTTGGGCAAACTGGTAGTGTCAGCGGCAGGAGGCTCCGCCAGTGATGGGTTGCTCCCGGTTTGGTCCGGTTCTATAGAATCAGTAGTAAAACCGGTGGGAGGCTCCGCCCACCCACCACGACATCATCATGGGTGATCTGCGCATGTGCAGAAGCAGAGGTGTTGCACGCGAGCTCCCATTTGTGAACCGGTAGTGAAGATAAGTGGATTTCACCCGTGGTTTCAGTCTTTCTTAGCAACTCTGGGATGCTTGATTAAAAAAAAAAAAACTCTCAGGCCGTGTGTCCCAATGCTTAAGACATAAGATTCAGGACATCTGGCCTTAAATGACCACCCTCAGTTTCCCCTGCCAGTTCAGAGATTGCTTCCAAACTCAAGAGAAACAGGCTTCTTTCTCTCTAGCAAGACTTAAATGGGATCGAGCATGTGCCTTGAGGTGGCACTTATAAGAAGTTGACATTTAATGAAATAAAAGAAAAAAAGGATGTTTTAGGGGGAGGAAAATACATGTCTCCAAAACATTCCACAAGAATTACTGTAATGGATGGGGCAGTTTTATAGCCTGGGCTGGTAGGAAAGGCACAAATATCTTTTGAGAAAGTCTCTGCTGTTTCTTTTCTTTTCTTTTCTTTTTTTTTCCGGCATCAAATTCCAGCTCTGACACGTAGCAGAGAAATGTATGCCCTCAGTCTATCTGCAATAGGAATCCAGAAGGAATTTGTTTATAGGTTTTCCTAGCGCTCCTTCGATGGACGATCGCAGTAGCAAAAGCACTTAGACTTATATACCGCTTTACAGTGCTTTACAGCCCTCTCTAAGCGGTTTACAGAGTCAGCCTCTTGCCCCCTAACAATCTGGCTCCTCATTTTACCCACCTCGGAAGGATGGAAGGCTGAGTCAACCTTGAGCCTGGTGGGATTCGAACTGCCAAATTGCAGGCAGACGGCAGTCAGCAGAAGTAGCCTGCAGTACTGCGCTCTAACCACTGCGCCACCGGGGCTCACAATGGTTGTGAAGTCCTGCAGGATCTCCAGGGTGACAATACACAGCATGCTAGAGGTAGCCATCATCTCACCTGAAGGGAACCACTCATCTTGGTCAGCTTCAACAGACAAAAATGTCATCCAGTGAGCCATAATTCAAATTCAGAATAGAGCTGGAAGACACCTTGGAGGTCTTCTAGTCCAACCCCCTACTCAAGCATGGCTTCATTGCGTAGCTTCTTCTCTGGTAATATTGTACTACTAACTAGAGCGTACAAAACATTTGCTAGACCAATTCTTGAATACAGCTCATCTGTCTGGAACCCGCACTGAATATCGGACATAAATACAATCGAGAGAGTCCAGAGATATTTTACAAGAAGAGTCCTTCATTCCTCTAACCGCAATAAAATACCTTTATTTATTTATTGATTGATTTGATTTGATTTCTATACCGCCCTACTCCCGAAGGACTCAGGGCGGTGCACAGCCAAACAATAAAATACATACATACAAAATTTAAAAGTGGAATTAAAATCAAATTAAATAGTTTTGGCCCAGACAAATTAAAACCCCAATCAGTTTAAAACCTATTTTAAAATTTGAATATATAAAATACTAAAAAATATTTAAAGATTAAAAATCTTTTATAAAAGAGGGAGAAAATTAGGCCAGGCCCACCTGGTGAAATAAAAAGGTCTTTAAGGCGCGGCGGAAGGTGCGCAGATCCGGGATCCTCCGTATCTCCGGGGGGAGCCACCAGACTCCAAATTTTGGGCTTAGACAACTTAGAACTAGGCCGATTTCAGTCTGACCTAAGCATAGTACATAAAATTATCTGCCATAATGTCCTACCTGTCAATGACTACTTCAGCTTCAACCACAACAATACACGAGCAAATAATAGGTAAACTGCTCCAGACTCGATTGCAGAAAATATGACTTCAGTAACAGAGTGGTCAATGCCTGGAATGCACTACCTGACTCTGTAGTTTCTTCCCCAAACCCCCCAAATTTTAACCTTAAACTGTCTACAGTTGACCTCACCCCATTCCTAAGAGGTCTGTAAGGGGCATGCATAAGTACACCAATGTGCCTACCGTCTCTGTCCTAATATTCCTTTTTACTCTTACTCTTTTCATGTATTCAAATTATGTTTATACTTTTACCTGTTATCTTATATATGCTTGACAAAATAAATAAATAAAATAAAATAAATAAATAAATTTCAAGAACTTCTCATCCATTCATCCATTCATCCATACCAGGGGTGGGCTCTAAATTATTTTACTACCAGTTCTGAGGGCGTGGCTTATTTTATGGGTGTGGCTTGGAGGTCATGTGACTAGGTGGGCGTGGCTAATTGGTCAGGGTCATTTCTGGAAGATCCTCGCACTTACGACCAGTCCCTGCACTTACGACCCGACTCATTTGTTTGCTTTTAACACTGATCAGCTGTAGGACAGCCCTTTGAAGCCCCGTGGCAAGAGTTTGAACAGGTTTTTTTCCCTCTAGTCATCAGCTGGGACTCAGGAGGCATCAATAGATTGGGGGTGGACCAAATAAAAGGTAAGAATAACGTGGGGGTGGGGGGGTGGGGGGGCAGGGGGGAGAACCGGTTCGGTGATGTCATATCGTCAGCGCTACTGGCTCGGCCGAACCGGACCGAACCGGGAGGAACCCACCACTGATCCATCCATCCATCCCAGATGCTTCTGAGTATTTAGCCATTGATAGCAGTGTTCCAATATTTCAAGGGCTCTTACAAAGATGAAGGGTCAAATTATTTTCCAAAGCACCAAAAGGCAAGACAATGGATGGAAACTAACCAAGGCGAGAAGGTTTATGGTTTATGGAAGGATTTTTGTTTATTTGTTTGTTTGGGCTCTGTTGAATCAGTTTTCGATTCCTGGAAACTGCACAAACAAGTCCCTGAAGTTTTCTTGGCATGGTTTTTCAGAAGTTATTTGCCATTGCCTCTTTCCTGGAGCTGAGGGAGAGTGACTGGCTCAAGGTGACACCACTGGCTTCATACCCAAGACTGGACTACATCTGCATCTAAGATCTCACAATCTTCTGGTACCTTAACCACTACATTAAACTGGCTCTCCACAATAAATAGAAAGCAACAAAGCTATCTGAGAAACATCATATTCAGAATTATAGTTTTCTCCTCATCGACTCTGCTTTCAGTTGTGTATGATTCTTGTCAAGCAAAATGATAAGCCATTCACATGAACCCCAACTGAGAAACTTTTTTCAGAAGGAGTGAGAATGAGTTGTAACGTGAAGCACTGTTGCGCTGTTGGCCAGGACCACATTTTCTTGCAAGAACATCTCCTCCAAATTTATGCAAATGTCTAAATGATTCAGAAAAGCCACCACAATGGAACCCAAGCATGCCCTCTGGCTGGAGAAACTGGACCCAGGATTGAGGAAGTCACAGTTAGTGGAAAGAAGGAGAAAGAAAGGAAGGAAGGAAGGAGGGAGGGAGGGAGGGAGGGAGGAAGGAAGGAGGGAACGAAGGAAGGAAAGAAGGAAGGAAGGAAGGAAAGAAAAGAAAGGAAAGGAAAGGAAAGGAAGGAAGGAAGGAAGGAAGGAAGGAAGGAAAGAAAGAAAGAAAGAAAGAAAGAAAGAAAGAAAGAAAGAAAGAAAGAAAGAAAGAAAGAAAGGGATGAGGATGGATGTTATCCATCTTGAATGGATGTCATTTTCTTCACCATCAGTATCCCACATGAATGGTTGCAGCTTCCACTCATGTTTTGTGTTGATAACCTGACAGAACACCAGGTGAGGTCCACAATGTTGGTACCATCTTTACAAATGATTGCAGGAAGTATGCATGGCTAGTCCAGTGAAGAGAAGGACCAGGGGAGACAGGATAGCCCTCTTCCAATATTTGAGGGGCTGCCAAAGAGAGGAGGGGGTCAAGCTATTTTCCAAAGCACCCGAAGGCCAGACAAGGAATAATGGATGGAAACTGACCAAGGAGAGATTCAACTTAGAAATAAGGAGGAATTTCCTGACAGTGAGAACAATCAACCCATGGAACAGAAGTTGCCTTTGGAAGTTGTGGGAGCTTCATCACTTGAAACTTTCAAGAAGAGATTGGACTGCCATTTGTCAGAAATGGTGTAGGGTCTCCTGCTTGGGTGGGGGGTCCACCCAAGGTACCTTCCAACTCTGTTAATCTGTATCTAATCTGTACCTCTAGAAAATATTTGGTAGAAGCTATTTCTCCTAGTGACCATGGTGGTATCACTCTTAGCTTCTCGCCATGGGCTGGGTTTTCCCACTGCAGCATACTATTCTTAAATGCTGAAACCCAAGAATGTAGCTTATAATTAGAGAGCAGCTGAGTATAGCAAGCAGGACCATGTATTAAATATCACACAAAGCAGTATTTGGTGTTTTTTTTTTTTTAAATTGGGAATATGGACCCTACTTTATGAAGTTACAGAGCAAAGAAAATCAGTGAAATTCGGTTTGCAACGTGACATTGGCCAAAGCCGGAATCCAACTATAATTTACTACAGAGTTGTATTTTTATTCTACCAGCTATTTACAGCAAAGTAGATCATGTATCGGTTAGCAACAAAGGAAAATAAACATGACCAAAATACTGAAAACAAGCAGGTTAGGGAAAAAAAAAAAAAAGCCCTTCTGCATTTTAAACCAGACGTGAATCTGCGGGCAAATAGGGATAGTTGGAAAAGTGCTTTTTTTTTTTCTTTATTCCTTCTAAGAAAGTCATCCAAATTTATCAGCGGAATGCACTCAAAGAATGTTTCCTCATCCGGAAGAGTTGCATGCAGCACGTCAGATATTTCTAGATTTAGTAGAAGGAATCACAAAATCGCTCCTTCTGAGCTGAATTTAATTTAACTGTAAGTCACTCAGTATGCTCCAAAGGAGTTTTTTCAGGAGGCAAACTGGACTTTCTTGTTTTTCTTCGAAGACGTTTCGCTTCTCATCCAAGAAGCTTCTTCAGCTCTGACTGGTCAGAACGGAAGAAGCTTCTTGGATGAGAAGCGAAACGTCTTCAAAGAAAAACCAGAAAGTCCAGTTTGCCTCCTGAAAAAAACTCCTTTGGGATAACCCTGAGCTGGATGACTGAGAATCTCTCCGGACACTCAGTATCTTCTTTTTGAACAGGAAGGTAGCCTGAAAATCTAATCGAAAAAGTGCTTCTGGTTACTGAAACCTCAATTAAGAGCCTTGGTAGTACAGTGGTCTAAGGCACCCTGTTATTAAGCTGGTTATTAAGACCAGCTGCCTGCAATTACTGCAGGTTCGAATCCTTTCTAAGGTAGGTAAATTGAGGACCCAGTTTGTGGGGGCAATAAGCTGACTTTGTATAAATATACAAAAGTATGAAGGCTATTGCTTAATGCATTGTAAGCCGCCCTGAGTCTCCGGAGAAGGGCGGCAAATAAATCAAATTAAAAAAATAAATAAATCACAGCAGCTCCTGAAACAAATTGAAAACGTGCCCTGGGTCAAGACCTCAGAGCAGCTACGTAGCTATCTTACTTCAATTGACCTAATAAAATGAGCTTTTTCGATGCCTGCATTCACCTGCTCCGAATTCTCTTTCCTCCAGGCAGAGTAGACAACCCAATTTGAATTGGCCCAGTTGCATTAAAAGCACAGAAGAAGACCAACCTGATTCTACAAACTGAAGGGACACCTAGAACTGAGTCACTTAGATGATCAGACTGAAGCAGCAGATCCCTCCACATTCAATTCAGCAGTTGCCACCAAGAAGAGGGAATCAAGCTATTCCCCAAAGCATCTGAGGGTAGGACAAGAAGCTGGAAACTAATCGAGGAGAGAAGCAACCTAGAACTAAGAAGAAATTCCTGATAGAACAATTAATCAGTGGAAGAACTTGCCTCCAGAAGTCGTGAATGCTCCAACACTGGAAGTTTTTAAGAAGATGTTGGATAACCATTTGTCTGAAGTGGTGTGGGGTATCCTGCCTAAGCAGGGGGTTGGACTAGAAGACCTCCAAGGTCCCTTCCAACTCTGTTATTCTATTCTATTCTAATTCCACTAACTTTTCTCCAGAAGTTGTGGGTGCTCCATCACTGGAAGTTATTATAGTAATTTTTTAGAAGAGATTGTATAACTATTTGTCTGGAATGGTATAGAAGAAGATTTCCAAAGTCTCTTCCAACTCTCTTATACTCTATTCGATGCATACACAAATAAATCGCATCCATGCTGGAAAGAAAATCTTGTGTGTTTCCCACCAAAGCTGTTATTAAAAAGCAAGCGACAATCACCCTCAAGGTTTGTCAAACACCTTCTGTTCTTCTGCATGATGCCTCTTACCTGTTAACATGGGTGAAATCTTCCAGCAGTTCTTGGAGAATCAGATTAAATCCAACCCTTCAGATTAGATTTACAGCCAGCATGTAATGCAAAACCAAATCCAATCAGAGCACGGGACAATTTTCAAATGAAAAAGATAGCTGGAAAAAAAATGTTCTCCTCTATCCATAAGAGTCGAAGGCACTCCTTACAAGTTCTTCTTTTTTAAAAAACAAAAACCAGATTCAAAGAGAAATGGCAAGAGAGGGAGGAGGCAGCCTCTCAGCTCAGAAAGGTTTAGCACCCTATCTCAATATCTCTCTTGCTCAGAGTGAAGCTAACTTTGGAAAGATGCAAAGCCAAAAAAAAAAGAGCAGAGAGTCAAGCAGGAGATTTTGGGAGGGGTCAGTGGGAGGAATGAGGGTGTGTAAACGGAGGTGGGGTGGAGGCTGGAGGCTGGAGTAGAATTTAAGGGGAAAGTGGGGGGGGAGAATATAGGTAAATGTTTCAACTTGCAACCTTGAATATATTTCTTTTTCTTTCTTTCTTTCTTTCTTTCTTTCTTTCTTTCTTTCTTTCTTTCTGTCTTTCTTTCTTTTTCCAGGAAAATCCAGTTTCGTGCAGCGGGGATTATTTTTTGAGCATTCCTGTAAAAAATTGTCCTGTTAAGATATTGAGCACATAGATGCTCTCATATGTAGACATGAAGTCCAAGTTTGACCACATTTTGGATGTTCTTTGCCATTGTCATTTGTCTGTCTGTCTGTCTGTCTGTCTGTCTGTCTGTCTCTCTCTCTCTATCTATCTATCTCTCTATCTGTTTTTATTTATTTATAACTTATAAAGATTCCATTTTTAGTTAAACAGTGTATTGTCTGGGTACAAATATTTTTAGGAAATAATAATCAAAATGTTTATAACAATATTCAGGACATTGGTTTTAGTTCTATAATAACAATACTGTGTTTCCCCGAAAATAAGACCCTGTCTTATATTTTTTTGAACCCTGAAATAAGCGCTTGGCCTTATTGCCATGCGCTCAAAAGCCCGATTGGGCTTATTATCAGGGGAGGTCTTATTTTGGGGGAAACAGGGTAATAACAATAATAATAATATTTGCTTATCCATTAAAAAAAAACCTCCCTTATATGATTTTTTTTTCTTTTCTTTCATCTACATGTTTCTAACTTCTGTTTTTATTAGCCAGCCATTGATAAAATAAGTCCCATGTCAAAGAGTATTCAGTTTCTTCCTTTTCCTTAATTGTAAGTGTTAATCTATCCATTTCTGCACATTCTAATATTTTTTAAATCACATTTTCATCTGTAGGGATTTCTTCACTTCTCCATTGTTGTGCAAATACAATTCTAGCTGCAATTAATACATGTAGAATCAGATATACATTCCCTTTATCATACTTATCCGGTAAAATGCCCAACAAAAATATTTCTGGTTTTAAATCTGTATGTTGTTTTATCATTTTTTCCAACCATGTGTGTATTTTTATGCAATATTTTTTTGCTTTTGGGCATGTCCACCATATATGATAATACGAACCAGGTATCTGATGACATTTCCAACATTTAGCGGACATGTCCTTAAACATTTTTGCCAACCTTATGGGGGGAAAATGGCATCTACAAAACATTTTATAAAGATTTTCTTTATATGCAGTTGACATCGTTAATTTATAATTCCTATCCCACAATTTCTGCCATTTATCTAACTCTATTGTGTAACCAACATTTTTAGCCCATACTATTATTTTCTCCTTTACTTGCTCACCTTCCATTCTGATACTTAGTAGATAGCTATATATTTTCTTTATTAATTTTTCATCTGTCCCTGTTAATATCTGCCCTAATTCTGTTAATTCTTCGTGTAAAAAAAACACACATACATTTTAGTGTCTTTTTCATATTGAGATTGTATCTGCACTTGTGACCACCATGCTATGCCAATCCCTTGACTACTCAATTCTTGTTTAGTTTTGAATTCCCCCTTTTCATTCAAAATGTCTTTGAATCTTTTGGATGTATCTTGAGCTGCCTATTTTAGCCTCTGGTTGGGGAATTGTCTAGAGGTCTCCTGTCCAGATACTGACCACATCTGATTCTGTTGAGCTTTTAAAAAACTGGTAAAAGTGGAGAGTTTTAAAAAGGGTAACAAGAAGGAAGGAAGGAAGGAAGGAAGGAAGGAAGGAAGGAAGGAAGGAAGGAAGGAAGGAAGGAAGATAGAAAGGAGGAAGGAAGGAAGGAAGGAAGGAAGGAAGGAAGGAAGGAAGGAAGGAAGGAAGGAAGGAAGGAAGGAGCATGGTTTCTAATGGGACAACCCCAATAGGACAGAAACCTGTTTATGTTGACATTTCCACATTGGCTGCCACTTGGCTTCTGGGTCCAATTTAAAGTACTAATCAGTGTTTTTAAAAACAACACTGCAACATGAGAAGGTGGCACCATGGAAGCTTCTGGCCTAATATGGCTTCCAAAGCTGACAGGTTGTATCAGCAAGAATTTGCAAAAATAGAATTTCCCAGGCAATGTCTAAATGACCATGATTGGTGGGTCAAGGGCCATTTCAATAAGTCTATAGTGCCATCTGCTGGACAGCGTACAACAATGCATGTCACCTGAATCTAAGTTGTGACCTTTCATTGATCAAAAATTCAGAATGGAATGGAATGGAATGGAATGGGAGGGGAGGGGAGGGGAGGGGAGGGGGGAGAGGAGGGGAGGAGAAGAGAGGAGAGGAGAGGAGGGGAGGGGAGAGGAGAGGAGAGGAGAGGAGAGGAGAGGAGAGGAGAAGAGAAGAGAAGAGAAGAGAAGAGAAGAGAAGAGAAGAGAAGAGAGAAGAGAGAAGAAGAGAGAGGAAGAGAAGAGTTCTGAGAACAGTCCACCCTCCTGCTCAAGCAGGAGACCCTAAACCATTTCAGACAAGTGGCTGGCCAATCTCTTCTTAAAAGTCTTTGGTGATGAAGCACTCACGACCTCTGAAGGCAAACTGCTCCACTCAATTGTTCTCACCATTAGAAATTTCTCCTTAGTTCTAGATTTATTTTCTCGTTGATTAGTTTCCATCCATTGCTTCTTATTCTGCTTTCCGGTGCTTTGGAGAACAGGTTGACCCCCTCTTCTTTGTGGTAGCCCCTCAAATTCTGGAAGACGGTTATCATATCTCCGCTAGTCCTTCCTTTCAAACCCAATTCCTGCAACCGTTCTTCATGTGTTTTATCTTCCAGTCCCCTAATCATCCTTGTTGCTCTTCTCTGCACTCTTTCCAGAGTCTCCACATCTTTTTTAATAAGATGGTGATCACAACTCGATGCAGTATTCCAAGTGTGGTGTTACTAATGCTTTGTAAAATGGTACTAGAACTACAAGTACTATTACTACTATTACTACTATTAGTTATTATGTACTATTAGTTCTAGAGGTACTAGAACTAAAACTATCATTTTGTAAGCTGCTTAGAGTGGTTTCAACAGTGAAATGGGTGACATACTGTGTGTGTGTGTATACACACACACACACACACATATATATATGGCTAGAAGAAAAACATATATATAATATATATATATATATATATATATATTATATAATATATATATATATATATTATATATATATATATATATATGTATATATATATTCATATTTATATATAGGTTTTATATTATATATTATATATAAAAATGGAATATATTGATATTTCGACGAAGTCTTATATTTATCATCTTCAGGCATGTTCTCTTCGTGCTTCCAGGAGCACGAAGCCGAGAATACCAGCCTGAAATGACGAATGAGAACTTCGTCGAAACGTCCAAGACACTTCCAATTTTACGTGGGAGAAGACCCGAATACCAAAGACCTACATATATATATATATATATATATTATATATATATATATATATATATAATATATATATATATATATGTATATTATAATATATATATATATATGTATATGTATAAAAAGCAAAAGAACAATTAACCAGTGGAACAACTTGCCTCCAGAAGTTGTGAATGTTCCAACACTGGAAGTTTTTAAGAAGGTGTTGGATAACCATTTGTCTGAAGTGGTGTAGGATTTCCTGCCTAAGCAGGCGGTTGGACTAGAAGACCTCCAAGTTCCCTTCCAAATCTGTTATTCTATTCTATTTCTATTCTATTCTATTCTATTCTATTCTATTCTATTCTATTCTATTCTATTCTATTCTATTATCTATTCTTTCATTGTGAATCTCTGAGAAAACTGAGTTTTACGTTATCAATAAATATTGTAGTTCCTTCCTGTTTCTGTTTACTGCCAGCACTCTTCCAGTTAATCTCTCTAGATCCATATTACAATGAGCCCATATGCCCCCCCCCCACACACACATCTCAGTTCAGCTACTTAAAAAAATTAGCTGGAAGTTTATTTGTTAATGATCAGAAAAGATAAAAAGTTTGGAAAAAAAGGGATGAATAATAGGCAAAAGTGAAAAGACATAAAAATCAGGCCATAAATTATTCCTGAAATGTGGAGGTAGAGGAAGAATTACATCTACCATATATACTTTCACTTCCCAATGCCTCTGGACAGTTCACAAATGAGAACCTGAAAAGGAATAACAGAATATTCAACAGAATAATAGAGTTGGAGATATTTATACTATATAAGATAAGTGTGGTCGGACAGACCTAAGTGATGCATTAAGAGATATAAGATGTTCTGTCTTCTCCGGAATATAATTCAGAGTCATAGTACTGAATATTTGTGTACTATGGTATGATATGGAAGTACGTATATTTATTGTTGTATTGTTATGTTTGTCATTTTATGTTGTTTGTTTTTTCTTTTTAAATGAAATGTAATAATAAAATTATTTTAAAAAAAGAATATAGAGTTGGAAGGGATCTTGGAGATTTTCTAATCCACCCCCCATCCCCCACCCCCACCACCCCCACTCAGGAAGGAAACCGTATAACATTTCAGACAAATAATTCCATTAAAAACAAGAATAAACAAGAATAAAGGAATTAAAAAATGGCAAACTGGACAAGAATAAAAAAATTCAACATAATAGGAGCCTTTCATCTCAAACAGACTCTTAAAACCAACAGTTTTCAAGGCTCTTAAAACCAGCATCAGTGGAAACAAACTGCAAAAGGAGAGATGACTTAAAATCAATTATTTGTATTATTGATATATTTAACTGTCAAAAGTTTTTTTTTTTTTAAATTTGATTTATATACCGCCCTTCTCCGGAGACTCAGGGCAGCTTACTTAAGCAATAGCCTTCATACTTTTGTATATTTTTTATACAAAGTCAGATTATTGCCCCCACAAACTGGGTCCTCATTTCACCTACCTTAGAAAGGATGGAAGGCTGAGTCAACCTTGAGCCTTGGAGAGATTCGAACCAGCAGTAAATTGCAGGCAGCTGTGTTAATAACAGGGTGCGTAGACCACTGTACTATCAAGAAAAGTTATACAATTTACCAGAGTTATTGGAAAGCATTTTGTGTGATAATCAACAAGGATGGTCCCCAGAGAAAGTGGCCTCTGTTTGTTCCATCTTTAAACCATAATAAATGATTATGAAATTATACACAGTGTAAATAATGGACTTTGGTCTGCATGAACCAGAGTGTAGGAAGATTATCAAGAAAGAGGAATTTGCATCAATGTTTAGCATGAAGATGAGAGGTTTATGAGCAGAAGTTCATCATAAAAGGTCTCAGATGAAGGAACAAGTCCAATTGAAATAAAAAATATAATTTCCCTTTTCTTTCCAGTTGCCTAGGTTCATGAGGAATCTCCTTCTACGTTCATAGTTGATTATTATTGTGCAAAGAGAAGAATGATATCTTCTTATCACTTGATGTTCACACAATGTCTAGTTGCATGAGACTTTTCGCAAGATCGGCTTTCTGTTCCAGAAACAGATATGCGAAATCTGAAAAGATCTGCTTATCATTGTTATGCCAACATTAAATACCATGAGTTATCAAACAACACATGTGTGAAATATGATGTGAAATTTTGGACATAGTTGATAAAGCATAGAATGGGTGGAGCCTACTGCTCTTCGTATGCTGAAGAACAGTTAGCTTGAACAGGGCTTAAAAACGCATCACATTTTCTCTGCAGCTTCTTCTGCTTTGGCCATCATTGGTCCTTCCACCCATCAATAACATGAGATATTAATCTTCTTCTCACAACTTTGAAGACCTCGGACCAGTAGGTAAGAATGGGCAACAGGTTTTGAAGAAGAACTAATCTAATTTAGGCACAAGCAAATGCAATAATATTTGTCCCCTAAGCTAGTAACCAAGAGTCTTGGTGGCGCAGCAAACTAAAGTGCTGTTAAGTAGCACCAGGTGCCTGCAATTACTGCAAGTTCAAATCTCACCAGGCTCAAGGTTGACTCAGCCTTCCATCCTTTCGAGGTAGGTAAAATGAGGACCTGGATTGTGGGGGCAATAAGCTGACTTTGTATAAAAAAGAACACTGCTTAGGGGAGGCTGAAAGCCCTACTAAGCAGGTATATACAAAAGTATGAAGGCTATTACTTAACGCATTTTAAGCCACCCTGAGTCTCCATAGAAGGGCGGCATATAAATCGAACCAATAAATAAATAAATAAATAAATAAATAAATAAATAAATAAATAAATAAATAAATAAATAAATAAATAAATAAATTTCTGCACCTGATTTTTCATATCAGTTTTTGTGATATTTATATGTTTAGAGTTACCTAAAATTTGATGATTTTTTTTCTGTATTGCTGCTGATCAAAACAAATCATCTTGCAAATATCACACAAGCAATTAAATTATCCGATTTTAACAGTCCTGAGATGAGAGTTGCTCCAAAAGTTCTCTTTTTAGCTCATTCAACTTTATTTTTCAACTCCTCTGCTGGTTTATTTTTGTGACAAAACTTCTGTCTTCATGACTATGTATGTAAATAGGTGATTCCCACTCAGTTCTGGGAATTTTGCAATATTCCTTATTTGCAGGATTGCAGTCAAAGATGGAAATTTCAAAACTTTGCAAACAGCCCAAAAGATAAAAGAGAGACACAATCAATCCAATTGGCGAGTTGGAATTTAAGCTGTTGTTTATAATGTACAATATTTATGATTGGCAATGGAGTATCACTCATCTCCCATAAATCAGTTTGCCAATTTATTTCTCTTTCTCTTTGGCTTTCTGTGGGACCACAATAGAGCTACCATTTTTCATAGAATATCTCTGCCTCAGTTTAAACAGAGGTGTATATGCTGACACTTTATTTCAACTTATATTTATATTTGTATGTGTAATGTGCTGAATAAAAGAGAATATTTGTAGCTCAGGGTTGAAAAGAGGGGTCCTTGGTGCTCTCTCAACTGGCTTGTTTTCTTTTTGCTACCGGTTCTCCGAACCACCCGCCTCCATCGCTACCGGATCGGGCGATCCGGTCCGAACCGGGAGCATTTCACCCCTGCTCTCCAGGTATATTCTTGAAATATTCCTGCCCTTCCTCAATCATACCACAGTTACAATATTGGGGGGGGGGGGAAGCATTTATGGTGGAATTATCTAGATGGCATCTAACAAGGGTATATTAGATGCAACAGTGTCATGGTAGCAACAGAGCAATTTGATTCACATTTTTACAAATGTTCATTCACTTCACTGCTGCTCCTTGTAGCATCTGTTTGAATACACTCATAAACACTTAACAAACATATGGATGCTGAGACATACCAATAGCATATATAATTCTTTTGTTTGCTTGCTTGTGTTTTATTTTTATTTTTTTTAGAAAACTTTATTGAGTTTTTTTTAAAAAAAACATAAATATATTAACATTTTCAATTTACATCAGATGTGCAGTGTTTTAACTATATACAGAAATAATATTCTGGTGATAATTTCGAATTACTTTTTACCATTATTTAACACACCTTTTGGTCTTACTTTCATTTTATCATGCATCCACTTATACCACCTTTCCCACTCAATATAATAATCTGACTTCTCATCATCGTTTAATTCATGAGTTAATTTGATCATCTCTGCGCACTCCAGTATTTTCCTAATTATAAGCTCTTCTGGTGGTTGGGTTTTCTCTTTCCAATACTGTGCGTATGCCAGTCTGGAGGCTGTAATTATATGAATCATTAAATGAATCTTTTCCTTTCCGTATGGCTTCTTTACTATTCCCAGGAGAAATATCTCTGGTGTTAATTCAATATCTTCGCCAATTATTTCGTATAACCATCTCCTAATCTTACTCCAATATCCTTTCGCTTCCGGGCATGTCCACCACATGTGAAAGAAGGTGCCTTGACCGTGGCCACATTTCCAACAATTGGGGTGTATATTAGGGTATATCTTTGCTAGTCTGGCCGGGGCTAGATACCATCATTTTGTAATGGTTTTCCTTGTATGTCGCCACTCTGGTCAATTTAAGGTTCCTATTCCATGCCTCCTCCCATTCCCCAAAATTTACGTCTCGTCCAATATTTTTCTCCCATGCATTTATTTGATTCTTTGTTATATCCTCGGACTTATCGTCCTCTAATAAATAATTATATAGTTTAGCCAAAGTCTTTTTACCTGTTCCCATCAGGACTTTATCCAATCCATTTGGTCCAAATTCTAAGCCGAATTGTTCTTTGTCTTTCTGGTATCTAGATTTTATTTGTAAATAGGGCCACTTGCTTGCTTGTGTTTTAATGCACTTGTTTTAAAAACAAGAGTCTTCAGGGAAGATGAACCTCCTCATACCAGATTTGAGGATTTGCTCTGCAAATGCAAAATTTCAGCTTTTCTTTAATCCTGGATACTGCTTATGGATACAAAACAGTATTTCTTGTTACAGAAATAAAGTATATCCTAGTTTTCTGTGCCTCAAAAAAATGTTATCAGAGTTCGTCTTGAAGACGGAGGGAAAACGTTGGAAGCAAGAATTTTCCCTCCAAAGTTTGCCATTAACACGATCCCACAGTCATTAGGTTAAACACATTTAAACCAATATCTTGCTTGCTTCCATAATCGAAGTCAGTGGGGAAACCAGCAGGAAGTTGCATGTTCCAGGGTCTCAAGCGAGAAAGTGACTGCTGCCAAGTGAAGAAATGAGGAGTGTGATAGGGTTGGGGAGGGTGATAAAGCAGTGTGGGACTTTGTATGGGCAGGTGAAGGAAGGTCAAAGATGCTGAGCAGGAGTGTCCAAGTAATTGGGAGGGCACAAATGCAGATGGGCTGGGAGAGGGTTGCCAGCACCAAGGGAGCCCTCATGGGGATGCTGGCATGGCTAGAACTCCAAAGAGGAGTTACAGTAACATAGTCATAATTTTGATTGGTCCCTGAAAGAATGGTCATAGGTCAGGGATGATGTGAGGTTTATGAGCAGATGTTCCTCATAAAACTTCTCAGATGAGGGTGTCAGAGTTTGTTGCAGAAATCACATCCAGAAAGCACACACAGGTAACTGATTCAGCAGGATTCATTAACTTCTCTTTATATACATAATAACAGATGAGTAAATGTACAATACCAACAGCAGATTCTCCCAACGTGTTAGAGAGTTACAGGCAAAACACACAGGCAGAGGAGAGAACAGCAGAGATGAGTTTCATTTTCAATTCAGAAAGCAGACTAGTTTCAGTTTTAGAGCTGAGCTACAGATCCACGCCCAGGCTCCTTCCTGTCTCAGCTCCCATTGGCTGACTTTGTTGCTATGCCCTATTCCAGTTCATGAATATTCTGACCGAGGGGACCTGTCCAACTGAAATATAAAACTATTTCCTTTTTCTTTCCAGTTGCCTAGGGTCATGGTGTTGTAGAATGAAGAGAACAAACAACATTCCTGGGTCAGCCAGAGACAGTTTTTATTGCGCAAGGTTCAGAGGCAGATTGGTTCTTGCTATCTGAACAAAGGAAAGAGATCTAATACCCCTGTTTTATACTTTTCCAAGGCAAAGGATTTTTCTAGCACAGCAGTTTTCCATATATGGTTAACATACATCCGTTACATGATAATTGACATTTCCTAATTACTAAATTCCTGCCCTAATTTATAGTATATGAGATAATTTTAGCTAAACATCCTCTTTAGTTCTGTATCCGCTGATGTGTAGATTTATGGCTTCCTTTGATAATAATTAACTTCTGGTTCCATATGGATGTCTTTACATTCTTGACAGCTAGGTTCTTCAGAAGATATATATATATATATTACCCAGGATGTAATTTATCTGACTGAATGTAATCTTCCAAACAAGTATTGTTCTTCCAAACCAGCACATTTCTTTCTTACAATAATGTGAATAAGGAGGGCCCTTCAGTGTTCATATAGCTGATCCTGCATCATTCACATTAATGGGACATCTCCTTCTATACAGTCACAGCTGATAATTATTGTGCAAAGACAAGAATCAGACCCTCTTATCACTTGATGTTCACACAATGTCTAGTTGCATGTGACTTGCATGAGAAAGGAACATCTGCTTTCCTGTCCTAGAACAGATATGCAAAATCTGCGAAGATTTCTTTATCAGTGCTAGCTACTCCAACTTTAAATCCTATGAATGATCAAACAAGACATGTGGCCATTTGTCTTTGATATGTCAAATTTTGGACATAATTAGCAAAGTGTAGTACAGGTGGCATCTACTGTTCTTCATTTGCTGAAGTAAAATTAGCTTGAACAGGACTGTCACATTTTCTCTGCAGCTTCTTCTGCTTTGGCCATCATTGGTCCCTCCATCAATAAGATGAGATATTAATCTTCTTCTCAACAATTTTGAAGATCTTGGACCAATAGGTAAGGATTGGTAAGACGTTTGGAAGAACTGATCTTTTTTTTTTTTTGCTTTAATTTATATGCCACCCTTCTCCGGAGACTCAGGGCGGCTTACAATGCGTTAAGCAATAGCCTTCATCCTTTTGTATGTTTATACAAAGTCAGCTTATTGCCCCCACAATCTGGGTCCTCATTTTACCTACCTTTGAAAGGATGGAAGGCTGAGTCAACCTTGAGCCTGGTGAGATTTGAACTTGCAGTAATTGCAAGCAGCAGATTTTAATAACAGTGCTTTAGTCCACTGTACTACAAGCTCTAATTTAAACATAAGCAAAGGCCAAAATATTTGTCTACTAAACTTGTCATTTCTGCACCTGCTTTTTCATTATTTTTGGGTGATGTTGAGAGTTACCTAAAACTCAACCACTTTTTCCTGTAATGCTGGCCATCAAAATGCAAATTAAATTAGCCAAAACTCCAATTTTAAGGGTCCTGATATTTTTTATATAAACTCATTTTTTATGAGTTTCTCCAAAAATGTCTCCATTTTAGCTCACTCAACCTTATTTTTTCAACCGTTTTGCTAGGTTTTTTTTTTTTTCCATGACAAAAGTTCTCTCTTCGGGGTTGTATGTGAAATAGGTGATTCCTACTCAATCCTGGGATTTTTGCATACTCTCTAGCAGCATTGCAGAATCCGACATGGGATTCTCAAAACTTTGCAAATGGCACAAGAGAGAAGAAGAGGGATACTTGCAATGAACTTTGCAAGTTTGAATTTAAGTAGTTATTTCTACTTGTGCAATATTCATGGTTTGCAATGGGGTCTCTCTGATATCCCAATATCAGTTGACTTGAAAACATATTTCTCTTTCTCTTTGGCTTTCTGTGAAACCATAATAAAGCTCCCATTTTTCTTGAAGTATCTGTGTCTCCGCTTACATACATATATATGCTGATGCTTTATTTATACTTATATTTATATTTGTATGCACCAGTGGTGAAATCTAAAATTTGTTACTACTGGTTCTGTGGGCATGGCTTGGTGGTGGTGGGGGGTGGGTAATGTGACTGGGTGGGCATGGCCATTTTTCTTTTTAACTTTTAAAACCATTTTTTCTACAACCTCCTCGGTGAAGAAGTTGTAAAAAAAAATGCTTTCAAAAGGCTCTGACGATCCCAGCTGAGTTGCCTAATCATCAGAGGCTTTTTTTTTTCTTTTAAATGCCTCTGCCGATCAGGCAACTCAGCTTGGATCGTCAGAGGCATTTAAAAGAAAAAAAAAGCCTCTGATGATCGCGCGGTTCAGCTAGGCATGGGGGAGAGGGGCAGGGATTTTTGCTACCGCTTCTCCGAACCACCCGCCTCCATCGCTACCGGATCAAGCGATCCGGTCCGAACCGGGAGCATTTCACCCCTGATATGCACAATGTGTTTTATCAGTGTTATGTATCAGTGATTTCATGATTCTATATATGCATAAATAAATAAAATGTGGCTTAGTAAATATGCAAGCGTTTTTCTGCTGGGCAGAAATTCCTCTATTCTAATGTTTGTCTCAAGTCAGAGATTTCTTGTCACCTCATAGAGGCCAAGGGTCCAATTCACAGTGCCTCTCTGTGTGCATTCTTGAGACTTTCCTCCCCTTTGTCCACTCTCAGGGCACCATGGCACAATCATACCACAATCACAATATTGGGGAACAGCATTTATGGTGGAATTATCAGGATGTTGGTGTTTTATGAACATGGTTAATGAACAGGGAATATTAGATGCAACAGTGGCATGGTGGCAATGGAGCAATTTGATTCACATTCTTACAAATGCGCATTGACTTCGCTGTTTTTACATGATATCAAATACACTTAAAAACACTTAACAAACACATGGATGCTGGGACATACTAATAGCATACATAATTCCCTTCGTTTGCTTGCTTGCTTCTTCCTTTTTTTCATGCATCTGTCTTAAAAACAAAGAAACAAACAAATTTTGAGGTTTTGGTTGAAGGAAAGCAAACTATTGACAAGATCTGCAAGCAGCCTTCCTGGCCACATACTTCCTCCTCCCGCTGCCCCCTGTGAGGCAAGAGTCCTGAGAGAAAGTGCATTGTCTGGGCACACAGCCCTCCACAGGTGAATCCCACCACTGCCTGAGTATATGAAAAGCTTGTTCATATTACAAGCAGTGAATTTGTTTGTGTGCAATATCAAAATTACAGAGAGAGGGCAGCCGCGGTGTGATCTGTCCCCATCCACACACACACACAAACAAACACAGCCAGCCGAGGGTTAAGAAAGTACTTGGCACGCACACAGGTCGTTATCTCAAACTTGGCAGCAATATAATCACCGTCTGCCAAGGGCTTTTACTGTAACAGCTAACATAAAATTACATACGCATTGCAAATAGTCCAGCAAAACAATATCCCTTTCGGCAGCTTCAGACGTTGTTCAAGTGACTAGCCAAAGTTCGTTTTTGTCTGTCACGGAGTTTTACCAGCCACCACCCTCTCTTATATAGTCTCTGGGGTGTGGTCCAGTGACTCAGTTCTAATCCCTAGCACGCCTCCTTAACTGCTGCAACCGTTTATCACACCTTCGTTGGCGTGCATCCAGGAACGACGGCTCTCCTTCTTCGCTCTCATCCGAGACACCTGGCTCCTGGCTAATCTCCTCTCCCTCGGCCGGCACCTGAGACAGTGCCAGAGGGGAGGGGCCTGGAGAGGGAGGCCTGGCTGACTCGTCTTCCTCATGTTCGGAGCTTTCTTCCTCTGATGAGATAGGCTCAGAGGGCGGGGCCACAACACTGTGAACAGAGTGGCATGAGCCCTGCGGACTGGAAGGTAAGGCTGGCAATGGGGGGAGACCAGATCTGGCTCCACCATGCTTAGCTGAAAGGCTGCCTTGGGGACGGGGGACACAACGAGTTTCGGCTTCCTTTCAGGTCCACCTCACAGCTTCCGCGGGGCCTCCAGGCAGCTTTTGCCCTATTGCCCTCCCCTCCACCTTGGGTCCCGCATCCAGCCTACATGGGGGAGGGATGCGCCGCTTCTGGGCCAACCTGGCCAGTGGGTGGGTGAATGGGCAGCCCATGGGGGAGGCTGCCATACTGGGGCGCTGGTGCCTGAACCAGATGCTTTCTCTTGGCCTCCCTCTCAGAGGCCCTGTGGAAGCCGAGAGGCAGGCCTGAAAGGCAGCCGAGCCTCTCCGTGTCCCGTCCCCCCCCGAGGCAGCCCTTCAGGTGAACACAGTGGGCATGGAGCTGGTCCTCTTCCCCCACTGTCAGATGTAGCTTCCAGTCCATGGGGCTTGCACCACTCTGCTCACTGTGGCTGCCCACTCTCTGTAATTGATATTGATCTCTGATATTGCACACAAACAAATTCACTGCTTGTAATATGAACACGTTTTTCATTTACTCAGCTAGGAATGGTTGGGAGGGGAGGGGTGAGGGGCGGGGCGGGGGAAGGGCCAGCCAGTGGTGGGATCAGCCGGTTCGTCGAACTGCAGAAAAAGTTAGCTATTGGTTCGGCTGAACCGGTGCGAACCAGCTGAATCCCACACTGATGTAAGCTGTAATTTGTCAGTGCTGATGGTGCTCAGGTGGTGCTCAGGTTGTTTCACAATTGCACCCAGGACATCTATTGCTATCATTATTATTATTAGCAGAGGTCAAAAAGTTGGCTAAGTCCGTACAAAAAGCTATTAGATATGAAGATGTGACAATTTTTGATGGATTATTTAATACAATCTGCTCTTTTTTCTTCAAATAGGAACTTCCATCGTAAAAGAAGAGATTATTGGAGCATTATAAAAATATCTTGATGAATTTCAGCTTGGCAAACATGAATGCTACAGCAGAGTATTTGGACAACAATACTACCAAATATTTCTCCAGACACCAAATTATGACAGATTATTCTCAAATTATCATTTCCTCAGTTGCATTCATCATCTGCTGTACGGGAGTCCCATTAAACGGAATTGTTATCTGGCTACTTGGCTTTGAAATTAAGAGAAACCCTTTCACGGTGCTGATTCTTAATTTAGCTATTGCTGACTTTGGATTTTTGATATGTATGGCGATATTTTGCATTGACATTTGTATACATTTTATACAGCTAGGAATTCCCTCAAAAATCTTCTTTTCTCTCTTCAATGTTACCTATATCAACAGTCTATTTCTTCTGACCGCCATCAGCATAGACCGGTGTGTTGCTGTCCTCTTCCCAATCTGGCATCGCTGTTCCCGGCCAAAATATTTGTCCCCTGCTGTCTGTGCCTTCATCTGGATCTTCTCTTTCTTCCTGATTGGAATACATCACATTATGCAAGAATTGTTTTTATATAATGCCATCTGGAATCTCCATTTGATTGTGACTGCTGTGCTTTGCCTTCCATTGATCACAATCTCTACTGTGATCCTATTCATCAAAATCCGTATGAAACCTGAACAGATCAAACGTAGAAGACTTTTAGTGATGATCTTAATTACTCTTCTCTGTTTCCTTATTTTTACTCTTCCGTTATATATCTACGTGTTCGTTACTCATTTTCTTAAGCAGAGGTATGTGTTTGATGTTTTTGAATTGAATTTCTATATACGTCCAAGTGCTCCTCTAAACAGCAGCGTTAATCCAGTGATCTATTTCCTGGTTGGGAGAAAGAAACGAGCTTGGACCAGGGAGAGCATCAAGGTCATTTTTCGAAGAATCTTCAGAGAAGACGAAGCTCCTGAAATCTGATAAACTGGAGACCAAAACTGACCTACAAGGAAGACCAAGTGAAGAACAGAAAAGAAACAATGGAAGAAAAGACTTACATTGCCAGAACATTAAAAAAAATATAGCAAGCAAAGTAGATAATAAAAATATCTGGCAATGGCTAACAGCAAGAAAGTTGAAAGAAGAGATACAGTTCTAGTTCTAGCGGCATAAAATCAAATCTTTAGAACAAATGCATTGTTCGTATTTACCCTAACTAGCCAAAGTATAGAAAACTCCAATAATTTGGGGATTGTACCTGAAATATATAATAGAGTATTGAGATATCTGATTGTGAATGTATTATCAGCGGCTAGAATAGTGTTTGCTAAAAATTGGAAAAATGAGAAAATACCAACGCAAGATGAAGTTATTAAGAAAATAATGGAATGTGCTGAAATGAGCAAATTGACATTTGAAATCAGAGAACAAGAAGATAAACAATATTATAAGATATGGGACTTATTTTATCAATGGTTAGATAAAAAAAATATGGAATTGAAAGAAGATAGAGATTCTTATAATACAAGAATTGTAGAAATATATAAAATATAGCATAAATTACGGGCCAAATTTATAAATTATTTTAACTCTATTTTTTAACTGTAATGTTATGTATAGATGTTTTTATTTTGGCTGTTCACCGCCCTGAGTCCGAAAGGAGAAGGGCGGTATAGAAATTTGAATAATAAATAAATAAATAAATAAATAAATAAATAAATAAATAAATAAATAAATAATTGGATCGATTTAGTGATGAAAATGAATGTTATAATATAAATTAACTCAAATCTTAGAATATTTTGTATAAAATGAGGGAAGAATAGCTATAGTCAAATAAATGATCAATAAGGACAATAATACATGGATATATATTAGATCGATAATATAAGAATTTAGGTTAATTGCAAGCTATGAATATGGTGAAGATGCACAAAAGACTTGTAACCAACCAACACAGTGTGTGTAATTGAAGATGGTTTTATGTTTTTATGTATGTTTGTTTAAAAATTAAAAAAAAATGTTCTTTTAAAAAAAAAAAGAAAGAAAAACTCCAATAATTATTGGAACATGTGGAGAGACCTGGCTCATGCTAAGAGTCAGACATGACTGAATGGATAGCATCATCATCAACATTAAGCAGAGGGGCTAACTCTGGCTGCATGAGATCAAGCCTTAAGAACAAATGCATGCAAATCCAGAATTGAGAAGATTCGGCAAGTGCCATCTCTATGAAGGAGCTGGAGAAACAGCTGGATCACCAGGCTAGAGGCTGCAAAAAGATTGCACAGACTGGTGGTTACACAATGCAAAGACATGCAAATAGAAACAGAACGATGGTGACAAAAGAAAGCAAAGGTAATACTAATAGTAATAAACTCAGTGGTAAAATTCAAAAAAATTTCCCTACCAGTTCTGGGGGGCGTGGCTTGGTGGTCATGTGACTGGGTGGGCGTGGCTTGGTGGTCAACAAGAAGGAACCTCACAGAGTCACAGAGAGGTCCGAAACAAACTAACACACTTTACAGAAAAATACCAGTTTGGGCAATAGGTAGTAAACAAAAAGTAAAAAAAAATAAAAAATTCCAAGGATTGTGCGGCACAGTTGATTGTCACTTTTTGGAACCTTTTTTTTTTTTACTTTTTAAAAGCATTTTTTTTACTACTGGTTCGGGTGAACCAGTAGCATTTTCACTACCGGTTCGGGCGAACCACCCCGAACTGGTAGCATTTCACCCCTGAATAGACTTCCTAGGTTCAATCCCAAAACAAATGGAGCTTGAACCCCATTGGCACTGACACATTCACCATCAATCAATTGCAGCAGGCAGCTTTACTTGGAACAGTTTACATCCTATGACGATACCTTTAATTCCATCAAACATCAGCATCTGCCTATCGCAGGTCCTTGGGAAGGACTCGATAAATGGACAAAAATGCTTGTCACTGTTGAGTTTAAATAGTTGAGTTTAACACCATCCTATTTCAGTGGCATCTCAAAATAATTATAAGTAAACATATATGTAGGCAATTGTTCAATGTCTAAATGGCACCACAACTATTAAATCCATTTCATATGGCTTAGGACCTGGTTACTTATGGGACCGCCTACTACCATCAATAGCCTCCCACCGACCAGTACGCTCCCACAGAGAGGGGCTCCTCCAGGTGCCGTCGGCCAAACAATATCGGCTGTCGGCCCCTAGGGGGAGAGCCTTCTCTGTGGGGGCACCGACGATCTGGAACGAGCTCCCCCCAGAGATACGGAGGATTCCGGATCTGCACACCTTCCGCCACGAGCTGAAGACTCTTTTATTTCATCAAGCTGGCCTCGCCTAAATCTTCTCCCTTTTAAGTGCAAATTTTAAATTTTAATGTTTTTTAAAATATGGGTATTTTAAATCATGGGTATTAATTCAGCCAAATTTATTTAATTCATTTTATTCGATTTTAAATTTTTATATGTATGTGTTTTATTTCGTGGCTGTTCACCGCCCTGAGTCCTTCGGGAGTAGGGCGGTATAGAAATTCAATAAAATAAAATAAATAAATAAATAAATAAATATGCCAGACTTGTATTTCTTAGAATTATCAACTGTGAGCCCTTACACTTCCAACATTCTCAAAATCCCTAATCCCTAAACAATAAAAATCCACACACACACACCAAAAAAAGCCCACAAGATACAACCTCCCTGGATCTTGTCAATAGTTTGTTTTTCTTCAACCAAAAGTTGTTTCTTTTTAAAACAAATGCATTGAAACACAAGCAAGCAAATTATGTATGTATTAGTATGTCTTAGCATCCATGTGTTTGTTACGTGTTTTTAAGTGTATTTGGTATCATATACAAACAGATACTACAAAGAGCAGCAGTGAAATGAATGCAAGTTTACAAAAATGTGAATCCAATTGCTCTGATGCTGTGAAGATACTGCTACATCTAATATTCCCTTGTTAGTTGTGTTTGTTCATAAAACACCACCATCTAGATAATTCCACCATAAACATTTTCCCCCCAATATTGTAACTGTTCCTCTTCATAATTTTCCTTGTAGTGTAGGAATACTATAAAGAAAGAGGAATTTGCAACATGTTTAACATGAAAATGTTCATCATAAAACGTCTCAGATGAGGGAACAAGTCCAATTGAAATAAAAAATAATTTCCCTTTTCTTTCAAGTTGCCTAGGTTCATGAGGAAGTCTCCTTCTACATTCATAGTTGATTATTATTGTGCAGAGACAAGAATGATATCTTCTTATCACTTGATGTTCAACACAATGTCTCGTTGCATAAATCTTTTCATAAGATCCGCTTTTTGTCCCGGAACTGATATGCGAAATCTGAAAAGATCTGCTTATCACTACTGGCTATTCTGATGTTAAATACTATGAGTTATCAAACAGCACATGTGACAGTTTCTCCCTGATATGTGAAATTTTGGACATAGTTGATAAAGCATAGTATGGGTGGAGCCTACTGCTCTTCGTATGCTGAAGAACAGTTAGCTTGAACAGGGCTTAAAACGCATCACATTTTCTCTGCAGCTTCTTCTGCTTTGGCCATCATCGGTCCTTCCACTGCTTTGGCCATCGGTCCTTCCACCCATCAATAACATGAGATATTAATCTTCTTCTCACCAACTTTGAAGACCTCGGACCAGTAGGTAAGAATGGGCAACAGGTTTTTGAAGAAGAACTAATCTAATTTAGGCACAAGCAAATGCAATAATATTTCTCCCCTAAGCTAGTAATTTCTGCACCTGATTTTTCGTATCAGTTTTTTGTGATATTTATATGTTTAGCGTTACCTAAAATTTGATGATTTTTTTTTCTGTATTGCTGTTGATCAAAACAAATCATCTTGCAGATATCACACAAGCAATTAAATTATCCCATTTTAACAATCCTGAGATGAGAGTTGCTTCAAAAGTTCTCTTTTTTGCTCATTCAACTTTATTTTGCAACTCCTTTGCTGGTTTATTTTTGTGACAAAACTTCTGTCTTCATGACTGTGTGGGGTCTGCATTCTTCAGATCTAACTCCCCTTTGCCCACCCTCAAGGCACCATGGAACAATCATACCACAGCTACAATTTTGGGGGGGGGAAATTAGGGTGGAATTATCTAGATGGAGGTGTTTTATGAACAACACATCTAACAAGGGTATTTTAGATGCAACAGAGCAATTTGATTCATATTTTTACAAATTTGCATTCAGTTCACTGCTGCTCCTTGTAGCATCTGTTTGAATATGATACCAAATACACTTAAAAACTTTACAAAGACATGGAGGCTGAGACATAGCAATAGCATACATATTTCCTTTTGTTTGTTTGTTTCTTTCTTTCTTTCTTTGCTTGCTTGCTTGAGTTTTAGTGCATTTGTTTTAAAAACAAACAGATTTTGGTTTCTTGGCTGAGGGAAGGTCTAGGAGGTTGTATGATTTTTTTTGTTTGTTTGTTTTTTTTTGCAAAAAAATTTTTTTTAACACACAAATAAACATTTTTATGTTTTCGGAACAGAGCATTGATCTGGTCATACATTTGTTCAATTTTTTTGTCATCTTTAACAAAATTTTATATATTCTATTTTTGCCGTAGCACTTATTTCTTAATCTTAAATCACATATCTCTACTATTACCATCTTATAGAAAGTTTACTCATATTAACTTAATCAAAGCAATTACCCTTCTATTAATCCACCTTAAATCTTAATTCAAATAATACCTCATAATACATTTCACAATTCTTACCCTAAATCCTCACTATTAACAATACAGTTCAAACATGTTTATATTTCAAAATCTTATTTCCATTTCTAAAACTTCCTTACATTTGTTATTACTTCATATAATATTCATTAAATCTTTATTTCATTATTACTTCATCAAATATATGAGAAATAGATTATGCTAAAAGAAAATATATCAATGGACATAATGAATCAATTTTTATTAAGATGTTAGATGATGTATTATTTGAGAAAATGGATGGTTATCATAATTGGGATATTGTTTAAATACTTATAACAATTGTAATAATTTGAATATTTTCGATAATACATCTATCTAGGCAAAAGAAAGAAAACTGAAACGATAAAGGATTATGATTTACATAAGAATTACTTAATTGGTTTCTATATGAATGGTATTGTTAAATAGATAGAATTTAGGGAAATAATTGGGAATTGTATTATGTAGTATTATTTGAATTAAGAACTTTGTTTAAATATTAAATTGCTATATTTTTAAGATTAGAGATAAGATTTAAATTTGGGAGGTTGTATATTGTGTGCTTTTTTGGGGTGTGCGTGGGTTTTTATTGCTCATGGATTTGGGATTATGAGAATGTTGGAGGCATAAGGGCTCACAGTTGATACTTCTGAGAAATACACATCTAGCATATGGAATGGATTCAGTGGTTGTGGTGCCATTTAGACATTGAACAACATATATGTTTCCTTATAATTATTTTGAGATGCCATTGAAATAGGACCATTCTAAACTCAACCCCTATTTCTTGGGATTTGAACTCTCATTATACCTGGATAAACTGTGGCAAGCAATTTGTCCCTTTATTGAGTCCTTCCCTGTGACCTGGGATCAGGGGTGAAATGCTCCCGGTTCGGACCGGATCGCCCGATCCGGTAGTGATGGAGGCGGGTGGTTTGGAGAACCGGTAGCAAAAATCCTTGCCCCCCCCCCATGCCCAGATGAGCTGCACTTTTTAAAAACCCCTCTGCCGATCAGGCAACTCAGCTTGGATTATCAGAGCCATTTAAAAGAAAAAAAGTTTTTTTAGAATTGCACCCAAGACATCTATTACTAGTACCACTTCTATTATGATTATTGTGATTTTTATTATTGTTATTGTTATTGTTGTTGTTATTATAATTATTATTATCATCATATCATCATTATCTATGGGAAGAAATAGGCTCAAACTCAACCCTTCCAAGACTGAGTGGCTGTGGCTTCTGGCATCCCGGTATAGTCAGCTGTCGCCATCACGACAGGTGACTCTTTACCCCTCACAGAGAGGGCTCGCAATCTGGACGTCCTCCTGGACACACAGCTGTCTTTAGAAGAGCATATGACGGCTGTGGCCAGGGGGGCCTTCCATCAGATTCGCCTGATCCGCCAGTTGAGTCCCTTTCTGGATCGGGACACCTTGCGCACGGTCACTCATGCCCTTGTTACCTCTCGGCTGGACTACTGTAATGCTCTCTACATGGGGCTCCCCTTGAAGAGCACTCGGAGGCTCCAACTGGTCCAGAATGCGGCTGCGCGGGTGATTATGGGTGCAACCCGTTGCGCTCATGTAACACCTCTCCTGCGCGAGCTGCACTGGCTCCCAGTGGTCTTCTGAGTGCGATTCAAGGTGTTGGTTACCACCTTTAAAGCGCTCCATGGCTCAGGACCTGGGTACTTACGAGACCGCCTTCGGCCACCGATAGCCTCCCACCGACCAGTTCGCTCCCACAGAGAGGGACTCCTCAGGGTGCCATCGGCCAAACTATATCGGCTGGTGACACCCAAGGGGAGAGCCTTCTCTGTGGGAGCTCCTGCCCTTTGGAACAAACTGCCCCTGGAAATATGTACAATCTCTGATCTCCGAGTTTTTTGCTGTGTCCTCAAGACCCTGCTCTTCCGACAGGCAGGGCTATCTTTGTAAAGTAGTTTTAAATTTGGAGTTTTAAATTTTTGGGTTTTTAATGAAACTTGGCCATAAATGTAATAATTTTAATAATTTTTCAATTTAATTGGAATTTGTATTGTGTTTTTTACTTGGCTGTGCACCGCCCGAGTCCTTCGGGAGAGGGGCGGTATAGAAATAAAATTATCTCTCTCTCTCTCTCTCTATCTATCTATCTATCTATCTATCTATGGTCCAAAAGTTGGCTCAGCCTGTACACAAGGATGGTTAGATATGACGATGTGACAATTATTGATGAATTATATAATCCAATCTGCTCTTTTTTTTCCCTTTCAAATAGGAACTTTTATTGAAAAGGAAGAGATTATTGGAGCATTATAAAAGTATCTTGATGAATTTCAGCTTGGCAAACATGAATATTACAGCAGATTATTTGGACTTTTATACTACCAAATGTATTTACGAAGACCAAATTATGTCAGATTATTCTAAAAGTATCATTTTCTCAGTCGTAATCACCATCTGCTGTATTGGAGTCCCATTAAACGGAATTGTTATCTGGCTACTTGGCTTCCAAATTAAGAGAAATCCTTTCTCAGTATTGATTCTTAATTTAGCTATTGCCGACTTTGGAGTTCTCATATTTATGGCTATATTTTGCATTGATATTTTTATATGTTTTATACAGCCAGTAATTCCCTGGGAAATTGTCTTTTCTCTCTTCAAAATTGCATATATCAATGGTCTCTTTCTTCTGACAGCCATCAGCATTGACCGGTGTGTTGCTGTCTTCTACCCCATCTGGCATCGTTGTTCCCGGCCAAAATATTTGTCCTCTTCTGTCTGTGCCTTCCTCTGGATCTTCTCTTCCATCCTAATTGGAATACATCACATTATGCAAGAATGGTTTTTCTATAATGCCATCTGGAATCTCCATTTGATTGTGACTGCTGTGCTTTGCCTTCCATTGATCACAATCTCTACTGTGATCCTATTCATCAAAATCCTTATGAAACCTGAACAGATCAAACGTAGAAGACTTTTAGCGATGATCTTAATTACTCTTCTCTGTTTCCTTATTTTTACTCTTCCGTTATATATCTTCATATTCAGTACTTATTTTCTTAAGACGAAGAATTTATTTTTGGTTTATGGAGTGGATTTCTACTTATGTCCAAGTGCTTCCCTAAACAGCAGCATTAACCCGGTGATCTATTTCCTGGTTGGTAGAAAGAAACGAGCTTGGACCAGGGAGACCATCAAGGTCGTTTTTCAAAGAGTCTTCAGAGATGACGAAGCTCCTGAAATCTGATAAAAGTGTACCAACACGATTTCAAACCCTCTGTAAATGCAATATTTTAGCTTTTCTTTAATGCTGGATACCTTTCATGAATACGAAATTGTATTTTATTTTATTTTTTGCTGCAGAAATAAAATATAACCAAGTTTTATTTACCTCAAAAAAAAAAAAAAAAAAAAGCAAGCTATCCGAGTTCATTTTGAAGATTGGAGAAAGATGTGGGAAACAAGACTGTTCCCTCCAAAGTTTGCCAATAACAGAATCCGACAGTCACTGGGTGTGGCAGCTCCTTGCTGGCTTCCTGCAACCAAGATCAGTGGGGAAGCTGGCAAGAAGTTGCCAGTCCCAGGCACTTAGGGAAAAAAGTGGCTGCTGCCAGGTAAGGAAGTAAGGGGTGTGAGGGAGTTGGGGAGGGCAAGCAAGTCGTAAATTGCCATGAGGGACTTTGTATGAACAAAGGAAGGTGTCAAGGATGGTGCACAGGAGTGTCTGAGTGTTCTGCCCCAGATATGGACCCCAAAGAACGCAGCACACACGAAGTCCATTCAGACCTTAGTTTACTGAATAAACCAGTCTTTCATAACAACGGCTGTTAATTAATTGCATTAACAGCCTCCAAGAATTCAAAGAAGAATAACTGAAAACTTACTATGGTTGGCAGAATGCCCAGAAGCAATTTGCAGGAAGCTGATAAGATAAGCAAGACAAGACAGGAAGGTATGTGAACGAAGTTGTCCCCTGCAAATTGCTTCAATCGGCGTTCCTCCTTAAATAGACTAAGGGAGTGGCCAGTTAGCCCCAAGCCTTACTCTCGAGGAGACCTCCCCCTGAGGAGCCACTCCTGCCTTTTGGCAGCTCTGCGCACCCGTGCATCGAGAAGAGGTTCCTCCTCTTCGTCCTCTTCACTTATGGGAGCTTCTGGAGGTTCTGAAGGCCCTGGCTGAATCCCTGCCTCTGGCACCACATCTTCTCCAGCCTCCTCATTGTCCGACTCGGGTGCCAGCTGTAAAGGCTGCTGGCGCAGCACCACACCAGCCTCCTCGCTGTCTAAATCAGCTACTAGCTCCACAGGCCGCTTATGGGCCACAACACCGAGTAACTGGGATGGCACAAGTGCAGATGATCTGGGGGAGACTGCATGGATGGGAGAGACTCTCCAATTCTTAGGTTGGCAGAGGCATCAGTGAGCAGTTGACTTTTTTGGGTGTTCCAACCCAACTGCAGCCTTCATAACAAAATAAAACAGGTAACACATCAGCAAATAAACTCTGTGCAACATGAGATCAAGGGAATAAGGTGCCTTGTTGTTTCCTTATTAGCTTACCCATCATTTTCCCTTGTATCAGTTTTGTCTCTTCTTGCTTCCTGCTTCCTAGTGAAACTAAATAATGTGACAAAGCATGATTTGGAACACACACACAATAAAACATTAAAGTGAAATAAGGAGCAACAAGAAGAAAGGAATAAAACAAGCAAACAAACACAAAACAAGTCCAATCTGGGTTGATCACTGGGACCAGAGGTTCTGTCTTCCAAGCTTTCAGACTCATGCTGGAGTCCATCCCTGGGGAACTTCTCTCTAGCACAGGGGTGTCAAACTAGATTTCTTCAAAGGCTGCATCAGCATTGTAGTTCTCCTCTGCGGGGTGGTTGGGGGGAGGCAGGGCAGGGGGTAGACAGGACGGGCACCTTCTGCAGCACTCTGTCGGCCAAAATGGGGCATGGGGGGCCATGAGTTCCCCTCCAAGGATCATTTTCGGTCACCATGGTCTCCTGCAGCACTCTGCTGGCCAAAAATGACCTGTGGGGGTCCCCGCAACTTTGGTATTTCCAGGCCGGCCCCATGGGCCAGATCTAAATACCCCACGGGCTGAATTCCCCCGCAGCAGGGGTGAAATCCAGCAGGTACTGAGAGGTTCTGGAGAACCGGTAGTAGAAATTTTGAGCAGTTCGGAGAACCTGCAAGTACCACCTCTGGCTGGCCCCAGAGTGGGGTGGGAATGGAGATTTTGCAATATCCTTTCCCCAGGAGTGGGGTGGGAATGGGGATTCTGCAGTATCCTTCTCCCAGGAGTGGGGAGGGAAGGGGGATTTTGCGGTATCCTTCCCTTGCCATGCCCACCAAGCCATGTCCACCAAGCAACACCACGGCCACCAAGCCACGACCACAGAACCGGGAGTAAAAAAAAATGGATTTCACCACTGACCCGCAGGCCTTGAATCTGATACTCCTGCTCTAGCATAAACAGGAATTGGCATTATCTTTTATCTTGGGGGGTGAGAGAAAAGACAGTTGGACGAGAAATTCATTATCAGGTTTTGTAGATAAGAGATCCTATGTCATGGATGTTTTTTTAAAAAAGGCACTTTTCATGCTAACTTCCTGGATTCCTGGCAGGTCTCCTTCTCTTTGTTGATAGTCGCATGATTATCTGATTAATCATGATTTTTCTTAAGAAGCCAATGATCACATCTTGGTGTCACATAGGCAGGGCACAGAGTGTGTGTGCATTTTTTAGTGTGCATTTTTCTGGCATAAAAAAAAATTGCACTTTTTCATGCCGGAAGAGAAATGACTGATCCATGTTTTCTGCAGGAGATTGATCCTCACTTGCTATGATGACGCTGAATCTTTTGACTTTTATAAAAATGGAATAGAATTCTTTACTGGCTAAGTGTGATTGGACACACAAGGAATTTGTCTTCGGTGCAGAAGCAGTCAGTGTACATTAAAAAAAAAATCATTCATCAAGAATCATAAGATGCAACACTTAGTGATAGTCAAAGGGTACGAAATAAGCAATCAAATCATACTAAGAGACTAAATAAAATGATATACAGTAAATCGTAAAGATACAAGGAGCAAGGTTATAGTCATAAGTAGGAGGAGATAGGTAATAGGAAGAATGAGAAGAATAGCAGTAATACAGTGTTAGTAAATAGTTTGACAGTGTTGTGGGAATAATTGTTTAGTAGAGTGATGGCATTCGGGGAAAAACTGTCCTTGTGTCTAGTTGTTCTGGTGTGCAGTGCTCTATAGTGTAGTTTTGATGGTAGAAGTTGAAACAATTTATGTCCAGGATGCGAGGGGTTTGTAGATATTTTCACAGTCCTCTTTTTGACTCGTGCGGTATACAGGTCCTCAATGGAAGGCAGGTTGATAGCTATTGTTTTTTCTGCAGTTCTAATTATCTGTTGAAGTCTGTGTTTGCCTTGTTGGGTTGCAGAACCAAACCAGACAGTTATAGAGGTGCAGATGACAGACTCAATAATTCCTCTGTACAGCGACATAGTTCAAGCAGATCAACACCTTTGAAGATTTCTGTTAAGTCTCTACTTCCACCTGTATCGAATTCTACAGGCAATTCTTTCAACATTGTCACTCTTGATGGGTGAATGGACTTTCCTTCTTGTCAATGAACTGCCTGAAGTTTATCTAAATAAGACTTTATCACATTTTTTCTTATAGCCAGTTCCAATCACCTCAACACTAGGACAATAATCTACCACTCACTACTTTGAAGAGCTTAATCCATGAACTTTCAAATGTGTCATAATTTTCCTTTTCCTTAGAGTTGTCTAGTTTATGGGCAGTCTCCTTTTTCTGCAGCTGTTGATCATCCTGCAAAAACAGGAACCAAATCTTCTTGTTATTTGATATTCACACTGATTAGGAAAAACACAGAATAAATACAGTTGTGTGAGACTTTTAGCAAGATCTGCTTCCTCGTCCCGAAAGAGAAAGAATATTTTCTTCAAAAGATCTGCTTACAATTGCCTCTGATACTCAGACATTTAATCCTATCAACAACACATCTGACAGGTTCTCCTTGATGTATGTCCAACAAGACGTAATACCCATCATATTTTCTCTACAACTTCTTCTGCTTTGAACATTGTCAGTGGCTAAATTAACTGTAGCAGTCAGTTACATGATACAGTAAACTTCTTCTCATCAAATCTGGACCAATTGCTTCAAAAAGGTAAGATGTTTGGTAGATCTTAGATCAATGCAATAATATTTGTGTGCTTAACTAGTATTTTCTGCTCCTGATTTTTCACATCAGAATATTTTGTGACATTTAGATGCCGATAGTTATCTAAATCTCAATTGATGTTTTCTGGAGCAATTTTCCAATGTAATCCCACAGGTACTTTTCAAAAGGCTTCCTTGGTTTTTTTCCTTGAAAATATTTTGCTCCTCATTCAAGAAGCTTTTTCAGTTCTGACTGAATGGTAGAGAATAGAAGGATTTACATTTTTTACAGTTATCTGAAGGTTAGTCCTTAGCTCTCTGAGAGTCATTGAGTCCACTTGGAGATTCATCTATACCCTCAGGGTTACCTGAATCTTAGTGCAAATGGTGTGGAGCCTTCTTGGGACTGCTGAAAGGACTGTGTTGTAGACAAGAGATAGGTGCTATTGTATCCCTCCCCCTCTGTTGAGAGACGGCTGTTCAATCTTAAAATAGATGGTGTCTTTAACTTCTCCTTCAAACTAGTGTTCCTCTCTGTCCTGAATGTGGATTTTCCTGTCTTCAAAACAATGACATTTTTCTTTCAACTGCTAATGAACTGCTGAATCTTGTCCTGGTGGGTTTTTTTCTCCTATGTTGTGCCTTGCATTTGTGAAGTGGTGGTTTTGTTTCTCCAATGTACTGCAAATGTCTCATTGTATACGTCTACACTGGCTGGGGCATGTCATGAGAATGGCTGATGGTCAGATTCCGAAAGATCTCCTGTATGGAGAATTAGTGCAGGGAAAGCGCCTCAGAGGGAGACCACAGCTGTGAAATAAGGATATCTACAAGAGGGACCTAAAGGCCCTGGGAATGGACATTAACAACTGGGAAATCTTGACCTCCGATCGTTCAGTTTGTAGGCTAAAAACACAGCATGGCCTTCTCCAATTCGAAGAGACATTTGTTCGGCAGGCTGAGGCAAAGAAGCAGTCCCGGAACCAGTGAAATCTGGGGTCTGGGCAGGGGACAGAATGTATCTGCCCTCAGTGTGGAAGGGGATGGCCACTCTCGAATTGGCCTTTTTAGTCACACTATTGCTATTATTATTAAGGTTGATCACACAGCCAGCTGGTTGTTTAGAATGGATTTTGTGTAGTATTAGCAAATCAGATGAGAAGATAAAGATGAATATATAACTATTATTGAGCAATTATTGAAATCCACTCTTCTTTCTTTTCTCCTAGTAGGAACTTCAATTCCAAAAGGAGAGAGCCTGGGACGCTTAAAAAAAAATTGTTGAATTTCAGCCTGGCAAACACGAATCGTACTACACAATATTGGGACAATAATTATATTACCCATTCTTTAAATGAGAATACAGAGGCATATGTCTGTACTGAGTGTATCATATTTAACAGATTAACAGAGTCGGGAGGGACCTTATAGGTCATCTAGTCCAACCCCCCGCTCAAGCAGGAGACCCTACACCATTTCTGACAAATGGCAATCCAATCTTTTCTTGAAAGTTTCAAATGATGAAGCTCCCACAACTTCCGAAGGCAGCTTCTGTTCCATTGCTTGATTGCTCTTACTGACAGAAAATTTCTCCTTATTTCTAGGTTGAAACTCTCCTTGGTCAGTTTCCATCCATTGTTCCTTGTCTGGCCTTCAGGTGCTTTGGAAAACAGCTTGACCCCCTCCTCTCTGTGGCAGCCCCTCAAATATTGGAAGACTTTTGTTATTGCCAGTCATAGTCCACATCTGCTGTATAGAACTCACATTAAATGGAGGTGTGATTTGGATACTTGGCTTCCATAGTAAGAGAAACCCTTATACTGTATTCATTCTTAACTTAGCTATTGCTGACTTTGGGTATCTCATAAATATGGCTATGTACCACATTGATAGTTTTATAAATTTTGGACCATGTATATCTATGATTATCATTTCTCCTCTTCACACAGTTTTGTATATCAATGATCTCTTTCTTCTGACAGCCATCAGCATTGACTGGTGTGTTGCTGTCCTCTTCCCTATCTGGCATCGCTGTTCCCGGCCAAAATATTTGTCCCCTGCTGTCTGTGCCTTCCTCTGGATTTTCTCTTTTCTCCTTGTTCAAAGTCTGAACTTTGTACTGTTGGAAGAAATATCCTTCTGGGTTCTGCTCCAAGTGGGGAAAAAGACATGGAGACTGCTTGGAAAGATGGTTTAATGGTGGACAGGATCACATGGCTTGAGTTCCTGAAAAGAAAAGGGAGGGATACAGCGAGTTCACGGGTTTTTATGCTCTCCCTGGCTTTGAACTTCCTGGGGCCCAGAAATACTATCCTGATTGGTTGTCAGACTCCCAGGGGGTGGGGGTCTTAGCTAGCCTTGCTGGCTGATGTAATCTTCCCAGGTGCCATGTGGTGAGTTTCTGTCCTAGATGGGTCCCATTGTGTTAGTTTCTGTTGCTATTGTGTTGCAGATTATGACCCATTAACAAAGGTGTGTGTGGGGGAGGCAGGAAGCTGCTTTGTCTTTAAAACATGTTTCTCCATTTTAAAACATGTTTCTCCATTTCTCATCCAGGGAAATATAATATTCTGCCTTTTTAATATTTCCTAAAATATTTCATTCTTCCAGGAAAGGGATGGGTGCTAACTTCCTATAGTACCATATGCATTTAGATATGGCCCCATCTGGAATCTCCATTTGCTTGTGACTGCTCTGTTTTACCTTTCGTTGATCATAACCTCTACTCTGATCCTATTCATCAAAATAAGAGCCTTGGTAGTACAGTGGTCTAAGGCACCCTGTTATTAAGCTGGTTATTAAGACCAGCTGCCTGCAATTACTGCAGATTCGAATCTCGCCAAGGCTCAAGGTTGACTCAGCCTTCCATCCTTTCTAAGGTAGGTAAATTGAGGACCCAGTTTGTGGGGGCAATAAGCTGACTTTGTATAAATATACAAAAAAATGAAGGCTATTGCTGAGCACATTGTAAGCCGCCCTGAGTCTCCGGAGAAGGGCGGCATATAAATCAAATTTTAAAAAAAAATACAGTTTAAATCTAACCAGATCAAACATAGAAGACTTTTAGCGATGATCTTAATTACTCTTCTCTGTTTTCTTATCCTTAGTCTTGTATATTGTATCTATGGGGTCATTATTTACTTTTGTGGCGCAATTTTTTTTTTTTTAAGAATTTCTTCCTTTTAAATCCTATTTTAATGTGAGCACTTGCCTAAATGGCAGCATTAAGCCATTTCCTGATCTATTTCCTGGCTGGGAGAAAAAAAACACACTCAGTCCAGGACGAGTATGAAGATCATTTTTCAAAGAGTCTTCAGAGAAGGAGAAGATCTTGAAAACTAATAGAAATTTACCCAACAAAGTTTCAAACTTTGTGTTTTGCAAAGGCGTAATATTAGCTCATGAGTAGAAAAATGTCCTTCTTGCTATAGAAATAAAATGTAAATAAAGGTTATTTGTACCTTCCAAAAATGTTGTTTTTGGAGTTCACCTTGAATATTGATGTGGAAACCAAGACTTTTTCCTCCAAGGTTCTACCACCAATAGAATCCTTCAATTCTTGTCCCCTGCAACAGCACGATCAGAAATACATACCCGTTTCTAATGAACAAAGAAGGCAAATAAATGTTAAGGAGAAGATAGTATCAAAACAAAAGGATAGGCTGCACTGTTGAATGATTGCGATCAGCTGAGTTGCTTCCTCAGCGGTCAGATTTATCAGCCAACTGACATTGAAGTTTTGCTCTTTGGTCTTCTCACATCTATTAGCAAATGGTCAAACCCAATTAGAGCTCTTGAAAGAAGCCTGGAGCAAATTTCCCCCTGTGCTCCAAAGGCTTTGCTTATAAGAAGACACTGCATTTCCTGAGCAGTGTTTCAAAATTAAGTCTGCCTGAGTTGACTTTTGATTTCCTTTGTGTTTCTTGCTCTAACATTGTGCCTTTGTATTTACATACACACACTGTATTAAGCAACCAAATTGCATCTCTATAATTGCGCAAAAAAAATATATCTCAAATTCCACCTTTTTCTTATCTCTATAAAGGTAGAGATGAAGGTGGATTGTAGAATAGAAGAATAAGAAAACTTTATTACGGTCATCAACCAGCAATAGACATACAATAAATTAAAAATAATACTGACATTAATCGTGAATAATAACATCTCTGATATGAAAGTACATGATCTCAAACCTAATTTACATGCGTGTAGAACCGATAAGTATGTGAGTAAATGTATTGTTATAGGTATCTCAAAAATTTTTTGGCACCAGTTGACATTATAATTCGGTAACCATTTTTTTTTTTCTTGTGGACCTTGCAGCGACACAGAATTTTGCAACTGCACGTGTGGTAGCCGGATTTGAGTCTTGGAGGAGAAAGCCTACATAAAAGTCGTCTGTCCTCCCTGGCAATCTCTGTAGTGAGGGAACAATATATATTGACCTATATATTCTGTATAACTCACAGTACAATAAAACATGTGAGATATCTTCGACTTCTCCCTTTCCACATATGCATACCCGTTCTGCAATCGGTGTTCTCTTGTACCTACCCTGGAGAAGTGCTGAGGGGGGAATATTAAATCTGGCTCTGAAGAAAGCTATTCTTTGTTTTGGGAAGATCAGATCATTTAGATCAGTGGTGGGTACCTCCCGGTTCCGCCAAGCCGGTAGCAGTGATGATATGACATCACCGAACTGGTTCTTCCCCCCGCCTCCCCCACTTCCCCCACCCCCCGCATTATTCTTACTTTTTGTTTGGCCCCATCCCCAATTTATTGCTGCCTCCTGAGTCCCAGCTGATGGCTAGAGGGAAAAAAACTGTTTAAACTCTTGCCGTGGGGCTTCAAAGGGCCGCCCTACAGCTGATCAGTGTTAAAAGCAAACAAATGAGTACACCGGTGCCTGCAAAATTAAATGGATAGACCAGTGCCTGCAAAAATACATGAGTAGATCAGTGCCTGCAAAAATACATGAGTAGATCAGTGCCTGCAAAAATAAATGGGTAGATCGGTACAGCTCTGCAAGCAGTTAAAAGCCTGGTAGACCAGTACCTCTGCTAAATCCTAAAGAATTGTCACATGACCATCAAGCCATGCCCACAAAATAAGCCACGCCCACAGAACCGGTAGTAAAAAAAAATTAGAACCCACTCCTGATTTAGATATCCTGCTGATTCCCATACACCCTGCTTGATTCGGTCCCTACTATTTAGTTCTTCTTGGAACTCCATGCCCTTCATTCTATCAATTACCACTTGCTTTACTTTGTCAAAGCCGAGGGACATTAAGAATATGATTGTAGAATAGGAGAAGAGCATCTCTAGCAATTCTTAGAGTGCTTCCTTGGCATGGTGGTAACAGTACGAAGCTTCTTTCAGAAGACCTCTTTGTGCCCCAGTAAATCCAGAACTATCAATTAACTAAAGTGTTAATTGAGCCAGGGTAGAGGAAGGCTAAAAACAAAGAGGAATTTGTGCCATGTTTAGCATGAAGATCAGTGACATAGGAGCAGAGGTTCATGATCAATCTTCTTAGATGGGGAGACAAACACAAATTTGTGTGTGTATTCCATTTTCTGGTAGCTGCCTAGATTTGCATGCAGTTTCCTCATTCTTTGTTCAGAATTAGTGATTATCTTGCAAAGACAAGACCCAGGTCTTCTTATCACTTGATGTTCGTGCTGACTAGGCAAGATGTAGAATATATCGAGTCGTGTCAGCCTTTTAGCAAGATTTGCTTCCTCGTCCCAGAGCAGAAAGAATGTTTTCTTCAAAAGATCTGCTTATTATCACCTGCTACTTCAACATTAAATCCTGTGAGTTATTCAACAACCGTTGCATCTGGTTCACCTCAATGATGGACAAATTTTGGACATGGTAAGAAAAGCCTATTTTGGTTGTCGTCTGCTGAACTACAATTAACCTAAAAAAAAAAAAAGGACTTAAAAACAATCGTATCTTCTCTGCAACTTGTACTGATTTCCATCCATCATTCTGGTCATCAACAACATGACAGGTTAACTTCTTCTCACCAACATTGAAGACCTTGGATTAATAGATTCAGGTAGGTAAGAAGTTTGGAAGTGCTAATCTAATTTACGCATAGGCAAATGCATTAATATTCGTCCACTTAAGAAGTAATTTCTGTGATTTTGATGTTTCATATCAAAATCTTTCTTGCGATATTCATACATTGATAGGCACCTAAATTTCAACTGATTTCATGTGGAATAACTTTCCAATGTAATGCTATCTATTTAAACGAAACAGTGTAAATATCTCAGAAGAATTAAAATAGCCGAAACCTCACAATGTTAACAGTCCTAGTGAAAAGATATGAAACACTTCAAATTTTCTCCTTTTAGATTCCCCAGAGTTATTTCTCAGCCAGTTTCCCACTTTATTTCCTTCGTAAAGTTCTCACTTTATAATTGTGCATGGAGATTCCCACAAAATCCCCGGAATTTTGCACACAACTGCTTACATCTAGGACTGCAGAGTCGAGAATCTTAAAACTTGGCATTTCTCTGCCCCTGCATCTCACTCGCCTTGAAGAAGACAGAGAAGAAGACATGTTGCATGTTTAAATTTAAGCAATATTTTTGCAATATTTTTGGTTTTGGATTTGATCTCTCTGATAATCCAGCTTCAAGTGATTTGAGAATGTATTTCTCTTTCTTTTCAGCTTTCGGCAAGAACAGAATAGATTGGCTATGAACATGACTGTCTTCTAGTACTTGAGGACTTGTCACAAAGAAGAGGGGATTGACTTATTCTCTAAAGCACCAGAGGGTAGGACAAGACATAATCAGTAGAATATATAAATACAAAATAATAATAATAATAATAATAATAATAATAATAATAATAATAATAATAATAATAATAATAATAAGTAGATAATAATAAGAAGATAAGCAGCAAGAAAAAATCACAAAGTACCGGGACTTGCAAATTGAAGTTGAGCGACTGTGGAAAAAGAAATTGTGTGCTGTCCCGATTGTAATTGGAGCCCTCGGAGCAATACCCAAAGGCTACCCCGCTATTTAGAAATTCTAAATTTGCCGGACTTGAACATTTTGACTCTACAAAAAACCACTTTACTCGGAACAGCTTACATCCTCCGACGATACTTTAACAGTTCCTAGGTCCTTGGTTAGGACTCAAGCTGCTGAGCTATTAACCAGCCTCAAAGACTGTGAATCTCACTAAAGATTAAATAATAATAATAATAATAATAATAATAATAATAATAATAATAATAATAATAATAATAATAATAATAATAATAATAATAATAATAATAATAGAAATCGTGTGTTGTCCCGATTGTAATTGGAGCCCTTGGAGCAATACCCAAAGGGCTACCCCGCTATTTAGAAATTCTAAATTTGCCGGACTTGAACATTTTGACTCTACAAAAAACCACCTTACTCGGAACAGCTTACATCCTCCGACGATACCTTAACAGTTCCTAGGTCCTTGGTTAGGACTCGAGCTGCTGAGCTATTAACCAGCCTCAAAGGCTGTGAATCTCACTAAAGATTAACTAATAATAATGATGATGATGTTGAGACTCTGGAAAGATTGCGGAAGGCTGGGGGTTAAAACATATACAGAATGGTTGCAGGAATTGGGTATTTCTAGTCTAATAAAAAGGGACACAGTGGCTCAGTGGCTAAGACAATGAGCTTGTCAATCGAAAAGTCAGCAGTTCAGCGGTTCGAATCCCTAGTGCTGTGTAATGGGGTGAGCTCCCATTACTTGTCCCAGCTTCTGCCAACCTAGCAGTTTGAGAGCAGGTAAAAAATGCAAGTAGAAATATAGGGACCACCTTTGGTGGGAAGATAACAGCGTTCCGTGTGCCTTTGGCATTTCTCATGCTGGCCACATGACCACGGAGACGTCTTCGGACAGCGCTGGCTCTTCGGCTTTGAAATGGAGATGAGCACTGCCCCCTAGAGTCAGGAACGACTAGCACTTATGTGCAAGGGGAACCTTTACCTTTAGTCTATTAAAGAGAAGGACTAAGGATGACACGATAGCAGAGTTTAATATCCAAGAAACTGCCACAAAGAACAGGGGGTTAATTAGAATAGAATAGAATAGAATAGAAAAATAGAATAGAATAGAATAGAATAGAATAGAATAGAATAGAGTAGAGTAGAGTAGAATAGAATAGAATAGAATAGAATAGAATAGAATAGAATAGAATAGAATAGAATAGAATAGAATAATAGAATAGAATAGAATAACGGAGTGGGAAGGCACCTTGGTAGTCTTCTAGTCCAACTCCCTGCATTGGCAGGAAACCCTACAGCACTTCAGACAAATGGTTATCCAACATCTTCTTCAAAACTTCCAGTGTTGGAGCATTTACAACTTCTGGAGGCAAGTTGTTCCACTGGCTAATTGTTCTAACTGTCAGGAAATTTCTCCTTAGTTCTAAGTTGCTTCTCTCCTTGATTTTCCAAAGCACCAGAAGAAGGACAAGAAACAATGGATGGAAACTCATCAAGGAGCGAAGCAATCTAGAACTAAGGAGAAATTTCCTGAAAGTGAGAACAGTTAACCAGTGGAACGACTTACCTTCAAGTGTTATGAGTGCTCCAACATTGGAGGTTTTTAAGAAGAGACTGGATAGCCATTTTTCCAGAATGGTATAGGGTCTCCTGCTTGTGCAGAAGGTTGGACTAGAAGACCTCCAAGGTCATTTCCAACTCTATTATTCTGCTATTCTGAAGTTTCTCAAAGAGAGATACCACCTAGAAATAAGGAGAAATTGTCTGACAGTAAGACAGAAAATTAATGGAATAGCTTGCCTTCCAGGGTCGTGCATGCTCCATCGCTGGAGGTTTGCAAAAATAGACTGGACAAGTGTTTGACTGGAATAGTCTAAGACTCCTGCCTAGAGCTAGGGTTTGGACTATAAGACCTCTGAGGTCCCTTCCAACCCTATGATTTTATGATTAAGGAATTATTGAATCCGCATTTCTTTCTTTTCTTTAAAATGAATTTCCATTCCAAAAGAAGATATTATTGGAGCATTACAAAAATCTCTTGATGAATTTCAGACTGGCAAACATGAATGCTACTGGAGAATATTTGGACTATGATGCTATCTGTAATTGAGGTTCATTTATACTAAGTGTTATTGTATTCTCAGACGCATTCATTATTTGATGTATAGGACTCCCATTAAATGGAATTGCTTATAATCAAGGCACTCTTCATATACTGTATAGCTCCCAGCGACCGGTAACATCCCACAGAGTTGGTCGCCTCCAGGTCCCGTCAGCTAAACAATGCCGGCTAGCGGGCCCGAGGGGAAGGGCCTTCTCTGTGGCTTCCCCAGCTCTCTGGAACCAGTTACCTCCTGAGGTCCAGACCATCCCCACCCTATTGGCCTTCTGAAAAGCAGTGAAGACCTGGCTTTTCCGGTAGGCCTGGGGCCGTTGATCTCACTCTTGTGATCTGGCGAAATCTGGCCATGAATGGCGTGAATGAGTTTTTAATGTTTTTAATGTTTTTAATTTTTCAATTTTTTTAATAATGATTATTTAAAATGTATTGTGAGCCGCCCTGAGTCTTCGGAGAGGGATGGCATATAAATTAAATTAAATTAAATTAAATTAAATTAAATTAAATTAAATTAAATTAAATTAAATTAAATTAAATTAAATTAAATTAAATTAAATTAAATTAAATTAAATTAAATTAAATTAAATTAAATTAAATTAAATTAAATTAAATTAAATTAAATAAATTAAATTAAATTAAATTAAATTAAATTAAATTAAATTAAATTATTAAGACATGACCATTTTTGAGGAATTATGAATTCACTTATCTTCCTTTATTTTTAACAGGAACCTCAATTCTAAAAGAAGAGATTATGGAACATTATGAAAATCCCTTGAGGAATCTCAGCCTGGAAAATAGGAATGCCATAAAAGAGCCTAATATTACCACTTATTTCAATGTGATGCAAACTAAGTATATCGTATTGCCAGCCACATTCATCATCTGCTGTATAGGACTCCCGTTGAATGGAATTGTCATCTGGTTACTCGGCTTTCAGATGAAGAGAAACCCTTTCACCGTATTGATTCTGAATTTAGCTATTGCTGATTTGGGCGTTCTCGTATTTATGCCTATACTTTCCATTCAATATTTTGGAGTCTTGCAAGTATCAATAATTCCCAGCTTCATCATAGTTTGTCTCTCGGATATATTGTATATTAATGGTCTCTTTCTTCTGACAACCATCAGCATTGACCGATGTGTGTCTGTCTTTTTCCCAATCTGGCATCACTGTTCCCGGCCAAAATATTTGTCCCCTGCTGTCTGTTCCCTCTTCTGGATCATTTCTTTCCTGCTGGGAGGAATTCAGAACATTATGGAATATATAGATCTGTACATCATCCGCAGCCTCCATTTTGTTGTGACTGCAATGCTTTGTTTTCCATTGATCACAATCTCTACTGTGATCCTATTCATCAAAATACGTATGAAACCTGAACAGACCAAACGCGGAAGACTGTTAGTGATGATCTTAATTACTCTTCTCTGTTTCCTTATTCTTACTCTTCCATTGTATGTCTACATAGTTACTGCTCATTTTCTTGGCCTTGGTTATATCTGGGACATTTTTCAATTTCCTTTATATTTTTATGTGAGCTCTTGCCTTAACAGCAGCGTTAACCCAGTAATCTATTTCCTGGTTGGGAGAAAGAAACGAGCTAAGAGCAGGGAGAATATCAAGGTCATTTTTCAAAGAATCTTCAGGGAAGATGACGCTCCCAAAACTAGACGCAAGTTTACCAAGAGAGTTTCAAACTCTTTGTAAAATATATATATTTTTTTTATTGAAAAGTTTTATAAGAAATACATACAATTTTCTCCCCCCCACCCTTTCCCCTTCCCCACATAATAGAAATTGTACATTTTCTTATACATAAGAAATCCTACAGATACATGTTTCCCTTAAAGAAAGCATTAAAATAAAACATTTTAATTACATTCGGAGTTGCTCTTCTTCTCTTTCTTCCCTCATTCCACAACAAACCTTCTTCTTCTCCTCCTTTCTTTCCCTTCCCTCCCTCCTCTTCTCTCCTACTTTCTCCTTCCTCCTCTCCTACCTCATCCTACTTCCTTTTCCTTTCCCCCACTTCTCTCTTCTTTTCCCCCTTCTCACCTTCACTCCTACTCCTGTCCCCTTCCCTTCCTCCTCTCTTTTCTTCCATTCCTCTCCCTCCCTCTCCTCTTCCTACCCTCTCCTCCTCTCTCCTTTCTAACTTCTTTGCTGTGAAATATTTTCCTCCTTTAGTGTCTGAGCAACTCCTGTGTTCTACTCATGGATACTTTCTTCTGCTAAAACATTTTGTTTGTTAGATGCTATACCCTGTTTTTGCTCTGGGAAGTCGGGGTGGGGTGGGGAGGGTGGGATAAGGGATGGGGGGGAAGTGGTAATAGAGAAATGCTTTGTAAAATATATCTTGTGAGTAGAAAAAATGTTGGATAATCATCAAGGATGGTCCCAGATGAAGTGGCCTCTGTTTCTTCCAGCTTTAAATCATAACGAACAAGTATGAAGTTGTAAATAAAAGCCATAGAATGGAGAAAGAAAGGAGGACACCAGGTAATCTTTCCTCTGCACCAACTTCTAGGTGAGAAAAAATTCTTAAAAAGGGGATGAGGGACCCAACAACCTCTTTGAAAAGCATGTTTTAGCTTGTCTTTAATGGTAGATATATCTTGTGAATAGAAAAAGATTTTTCTTGCTACAAAAAGAAAATGCAAATAAAGTGTTTTTAAGCCTCCAAAAAAAAGTGTTCTGAGACGTCATCCTGAAGATTGAGCAAAAATGTGGAAACCAAGACTTTTCCCTCAGACTTTCTGTCATTCAAAGAGTCCTTCAGTTCTTAGGAATTGTGTCTTTCTGCTAGCTTTCTATAAGCAAAGGCACTGTAGAAGTTGTCAGGAAGTTGCAGATCCCCAACCCTCAAGAAAATGTATATTTGATTATTCATGTAATAACCGCAGCTAGAATTGTATTTGCACAAAACTGGAAAAGTGAAGAGATTCCTACAGAGGAGAATATGCTACGGAAAATATTAGAATGTGCAGAAATGAATAGATTAACACTGGCAATTAAAGAGAAAGAACAAACTGGTTATTATGCGATATGTAAAAATTAGAAATAAAAGTAGATCAATAAAACATAGAAAATAGTTAACAGAGTTAAGCAAATTAAGAAGAGGATGTAAAGTATTAGATATTTAATGTATTAGTGTTAAACTAAGAGTAGATTAAATAATGAATATGATTGTAAATTTTAACTGTTATTGCACAAACATTTGTACCCAGATAACACACTGCTTAATGGAAGATGGCTGGCATGTTGGAAACACGTGTGTGTTGGTGGGTTTGGGTACATGGGTGTGAGAGTCTTAGCCCAGCAACCTACAAATTTTCCTGATATCTTCCCACCTGACTTTCTGGGCAAGATGGCAGAGAAATTTACAAGTGGCAATCACAGCATAAAGAGAAAACGTTTCACGAAGTACCCAGATTGCAACCATGGTTACCAGGGGGATGCTGGGACAGCCAATGTGCCAAGTGTTAGGATATGGTATAAGTCTAACAGGTTGTTCAGGCAATATATGTGTTCTATCACTTTAAATGAGTTCTATAACTCTAAGATGTAATGCTGAGTAATTGTACTGCTGAGTCATTGTAATGACTAATGACTGCTGACTGAATGCTGACTGCAATTATCATAATTGTACTGTTGAGTCATTGCACTGCTGACTTCACTTATCATAAGTGGATAATTACTAGTGTAAACTGTATATAAGAAGGAAGCCGTGCTATAGTCATTGTTGGACCTGCTCTCATCATTGCTTGACTTGCTGCTTGACTGGAACTGTTGATTGGAACTGTTACTGTCGTGTGTGAAGAAGTGGATGGATCTGCTATCATCAGATCCAGATTAAACCAGTTTGTATGTATTGTATTCATTGCTCTCAGTACCGTTTCTCTGTGCACTTACTCTGCTGGTTGGTAACACAACAATATCCTTAACACCAAGGATTGGGAGTTGTAGGTCGAGGACTATCTGTATTAGCAGACTGATGCAGAAACCTGTAAACCAATCTGGTCACTGCTTATGGAATCACCTGTCTCTGGATTCATACCAGAATGGAGATTTTACAGTATCCTTCCCCTGCCACACCCACCATGCCACGCCCACCAAGCCACACCCACAGAACCGATAGTAAAAAAAAATTGAAACCCACCACTGGTATGTATGTATGTGTATATGTATATATTTAAATATACATATACTATTAATAAATATATATTAAATATATATTTTCATGCTAACTTCCTGGGTTCCTAGTAAGTTTCTCCCTTTTTACTTACTGCCTAGTGATTATCTAGTAATTGTGATTTTTCTTAAGAGGCCAATGACCACATCTTGGTATCACAGAGTGCAACATCCTGATTAGGCAAAAGGCAGAGTATGTGTGCATGTTTTAAACTTTCTTTTTCATGTCAGAAGCAAAAACTTTTCATGTTTTTTACAGGAGATTGATTCCTCACCCGCTATGCTGGCACTGAATTCCGTGCTTTAGAGAAAAACTCCTCTGAAGATTTCCGTTCAGTCTCTATTTCCAGGTGTATCAAATTCTAGAGGCAATTCTTTGAACATTGTGACACATGATGGATGAGCGGACTTTCCTTCTGTTGATGAACTCTGTTAACCTCATCTAACTAGGAATCAGTTACATTTTCTCTGCAGGTTCTGCTATCCCCAATCATTTTATCCCTCAATTACACAATAATCTTTCACTCACCAACTTTTAAGATCTTGGACAATCACTTTCAGACATGACATACCATATTTTTCGGAGTATAAGATGCACCAGAGTATAAGACGCACCTACCTTTTTTGGTGAGGAAAGGAAGAAAAAGAAATCTCCCTCTGCCTCTGAGCTATTTTGCCTCGTTGCAGCAACCAGCAAACAGCCTGCTTTACTTTCATTTTCGTTTTCAGCATAGCTTGATTAGCACAAGGGGGAAAGAAATCTGCTTCAGCAATTTACTTCTTTGTAGCAAGCAGCAGAGCCCTGCCCCAAACAGCTGAGAGCAAATCAGCTGAGAGTCAGGTGTGGGTGGGGCTACATTAGGTGTATTAGACACACCTATATTTTCACCCCCTTTTTTGGGGGGGAAGGTATATTTTATACTCTGAAAAATACGGTACATAATTTTGGAAGGTTTAATCTGATCTGATACAATAATAGACTTATAGACTAGAATAGTAGCTATATATTTCTGTGTTTGATATTTTATTATTAAAATCTTCCATACTTATATCTTCATAATCTTATTAGTCTCAATTGAGTCTCTTTTTTTGGTTTCCAACCTTTAGCAAGAAGATAAGAGATATAGGAGCAAATGTTGATGATAAAACTTTTTTTTTTTAATTGAAAAAGTTTTAAAACAAACACAATTTCCCCACAACCCTCCCTCCCAACCCCCCTCCCCCTCCCCGACTTCCCAGAGCAGAACACAAGGTATTTCTATTGACCTTTAACAATAACCAATCATTAAACTAACACCCCCTAAAAAAAAAAAATTCTTAACCCCCCCATATATAAAATCCTATTTCTTAAACATAATACTTCTAATATCACTTATATAGCGCTTATACAAATAAAAGAGATCATTCATAAGCTATTTGATATTTTTTGGTCTGATACTTATTTTGTATATAATCAATCCATCTTCTCCAGTCCTGTATATACCTTTCTTGTGTGTGATCCTTCAGATATGCTGAAATTTTAGCCATTTCAGCTAAATTAGATACTTTCAATATCCAATCATCAATAGTAGGCAAAAAATCCTTCTTCCAGTGTTGTGCTACCAACAATCTTGCTGCTGTTATCAAGTTCAAAATCAATTTAGTCTCTACAACTGTACAGTCCGTAGTTATACCCAGTAAGAACAACTGTGGAGTAAATTTCAGTCTCTTTTTAAGACTGCATCACCCACCAAATCTTTATCCAAAATGCTTTGATTTTTCTACAAGTCCACCATATATGATAATAAGTTGCATCATCACAGTCACATCTCCAACATTTAGCTTGCACATTAGGATACATACATGATAATTTTTTGGGATCTAAGTGCCATCTAGATGATAAAACTTTTCAGATGAGACCAATCCTGTTGAAATAAAATTTCCTTTACATAAGAGCTACCTAGGTTGTGGGCAGTTTCCTCTTCCTTCTGCTGGTTATTACCTTGTAAAAACAGGAAACAAATCATCATAGAATTTCATGCTCACAATGATTAGGCAAGACACAGAATATATCTGGTTGTGTCACACTTTAGCAAGATGTGCTTTTCTGTCCCAGAATAGAATAGATCTTCAAAACATCTGCTTATGATCTCCTGCTACACTGGCGTTTAATCCTGTGAATTTTCAACAGCACATCTGACAGGTTCTCCTTGACGTATGTTAGATTTTTGACATTATAAATAAGATCTATTATGTTTGGAAATTACTATTCTTCATCTATCGAACTATAATTAACCTAAAGAAGACTTAAAACCCATCAGGTTTTCTCTACAACTTGACCATCATCAATCTTTCCAGAAATCAATTATATGACATAGTAATCTCTCCAAATCTGATGTACCAATTGTTTGAGAAAGGTAAGATGTTTGGTAGATCTTAGACTTAAGCAAATGCAATAATATTCATCTACTTATCCAGTAATTTCTGCACCTGATTTTTCCGAACAAAATGGTGTTTGTTTGTTGTTTGTTGTTTGTTTTTGTTTTGTTTTGTTTTTGACATTTATACGTTGGTAGTTATGGAAATCTCAATTGTCCTCTTGGGGATTAATTTTCCAATGTATTGTTAGCCATAAAAATAGAACAGTCACAAACAATTAAAGGATCAGAAACACACAATTTTAATGGTCCTGATGTAAAGATAAGAGATGCTCCAACATTTCTCCTTTTAACTCACCCATTTTTCAACTAATTTGCCACTTATTTCCATGATGAAGTTCTCTCTCTGTGACTTTGTATGAAGTTCTCAATCTGTCCTGGGAATTTTTCATGCATTGCTGCCATCCAGGGCTGTAAATTGAAATTTAAGCTTACTTAAATTTATACTTTGCACTATTTCTGGTTTGGAATTGGGTATCTCTAATAATCAAACTTCAATTGATTTGAAAATTTCTCCCTCTCTCTCTCTTCCTCCCTCCCTCCCCCCCTCTCTCTCCTCACTGTGAGACCACAACACAGTGTGGTCACATTTCTCAAATATGCAAGTTCTCCTTTTTCTAACAACCCACACTCAAGGCATCATGGCACAAAACCTTCCATAGTTACAATTGGGGGTGGGGGGGTGTTATCAAATTTTGGCAGGGGATATAAGATGTAAGAATGTTTGCACAAGTTTGGAAGATGGATCATTTCCCATCCGACCAACAGATAATACAAAAAATATATGCATGTGCGGAATCAGATCAACTAACACTGAAATTAAAGGATAAGGAAAGCTCAAAGTATTTTAAGGTATGGGACAAGTGGTACGATTGGATTAAGCGCAAAGAAAGTGGATAAGGATATACTTAGTAAAGTATAAAGATAATCTTGACATTAAGAACTGATAATTGGGAGTGTATTTCCATGCTTATTTCATATAAATATCAACAATGACTTCACCGTCATGAGGATGAATGTGGGACTAGCTTATGAAATATATAATGTGTAGAGGAGAAGAATATATATATAGATATGTAAAAGAATAGAAATGAAATGTCAATTATAAGATATGATCTATGTATATGAATATTTTATTATGGTTTTAATTGTTTTTATAATTGTTTGATAATTTAATAAAGTTTGTAAAAAAAAAAAAGATGTAAGAATGGTAGGATGGCAAGACTGTAATTTGATACACATCTTTACAAACTAGCAGCCACAACACAGCTGCCCCTCATAGCAGCTGCTTGGATATATTTCCAAACCATCTAATACCACCCCATTGCAAAAAATAAAAAACATAAATGCATGACCATACTAATAGCAGATACAATAGCATATAATTCTCTTGGATTGTTCGCTTTTATTAATAGCATTTAACTTAGTTTATCATATGGAATTTTGAATGACCTGTGAATGAGGTCTGGGGCAGTGGTGAGTTGCTACCGGTTCTCCCCGGTTTTTGCGAACCGGTAGTGGAAATTTTGAGTAGTTCAGGGAACTAGTAAATACCACCTCTGCCTGCCCCCACCCCCCAATCTATTCGCTGCCTCCCAAGTCCCAGCTGATCAGCTAGAAGGAAAAAATCAGGGCTCACTTGACAAAGAAGAGGGGGAAAAAAACCAAGATACCGTAGCTTTAAATTGAGAAGCCAAGAAGCCTCCCAACTGATCGGCTAGAAGCTTTTTTTTCTGAAGCTCTTTTTCAGAGGCTTTCAGAGGCAGAAAAATAAGTTTTTTTTTTCTGAAACAGTTTCAGCAGTTTCAGAGGCAGAAAAAAAAGCAAGGCACAGACCTCACAACCAATGAACCTGTTGCTAAAATTCACCTCTGGAAACAGCTGATTGGGGGTATTCTGGGAGGCCGATCCACCCGCCAATCAGCTTATTTCTTATTTTCCTCCCCAAAAACTAAGGTGCGTCTTATACTCCGAAAAATATGGTAGCTTGATCCTATGAGTGAGGAATTATTGAATCCACTTTTCTTTCTTATCTTTAACAGGAACTTCCATTCCAAAAGAAGAGATTTTGGAGCATTACGAAAGTCCCTTGATGAATCTCAGCCTGGCAAACATGAATGCTACAATAGAGCATTTTGACTCGAATAGTAACAATTATTCCAAAGAAAACCAAACTGTCATATCCTCAGTCAACTTAATCATCTGCTGTATGGGACTCCCATTGAATGGAATTGTCATCTGGCTACTCGGCTTTCAGATTAAGAGGAACCCTTTCACCGTATTGATTCTGAATTTAGCTATTTCTGACTTTGGGTTTATCATATTTGCGGCTATATATTCAATTAGTAATTTTATAGATCCACCATTTCAAAGTTGGGTGATATTCTATTTGTTCGACGTCATGTATATCAGTGGCCTGTTTCTTCTGACAGTCATCAGCATTGACCGGTGTGTTGCTGTTCTCTTCCCAATGTGGTATCACTGTTCTCGGCCAAAGTATTTATCCCCTGTGGTATGTGCCCTTCTCTGGCTCTTTTCTTTCCTACTTGTTGGAATTGGCAGCAATCACAAGAATTTAGTTTTTTCTTATGTTCCCTGGGATCTCGATTGGATTGTGACTGCTGTGCTTTGCCTTCCATTGATCACAATCTCTACTCTGATCCTATTCATCAAAATATGCCTTAAATCCGAACAAGTCAAACGGGGGAAACTTTTAGTGATGATCTTAATTACTCTTCTCTGTTTCCTTATTCTTACCCTTCCACTATATAGTTATTTGTTCATTACTCTTTTTCTTGGCACCAATTATACCTCACTCAGTCTTCAATTTCTTTTATATCGTAATCTCTGTGCTTGCCTAAACAGTAGCATTAACCCAGTGATCTATTTTCTGGTTGGGAGAAAGAAACAAGCTCAGGCCAAGGAGAGTATGAAGACCATTTTTCAAAGAGTCTTCAAAGAAGATGAAGTTCCTGGAATCAGATAGAAGTTTACAAACACAGTTTTAAGTTGATTGCTTCCTGTTATTTTCACCCAGTTAAAAGTGGGTGAAAATCACATTGTCCAATAGAGGTGCTGGCTGGTTGCTTGGTTACTTTCTCCTCCTTCTCCTCCTTCCAGTTGAAACGTCCTTGGTTCTCACAAGAAAACTTTTTTATTTTGGCTACAAAACTTCCAGCTATCTATTTTCCTCCCCCCGTTCCCATCCAGTGGCAACCCTGAAGCTGTAAAGATGGCCATAGTCAGATTCACTTCATTGAGTTGAAGTGAACCCAATTCATGACACGAGTGTTGTATGTTATGATTTATCGTTGACATGAGTGTTGTATGTTATGATTGATGATGAATGAATTTTATGATGATTATGATCATGATTTATCACGTTGCTTGTATGTATGCTGAGAGCTTTTACACTGGAGACAAATTCCTTGTGTGTCCATTCACACTTGGCCAATAAAGAATTTTATTATTATCTATTATGTTACAGGAGTTCATCTTGAAGATTGGGGAAATATGTGGAAAGCATTTGTTTTCCCTCTATGCTATTCAGTACTGTAACTGAAACTGTTTTGCAATTGAGATCCATGATATAGAGCTATATCTTAGGGATAGTGCTGAGAATTGGATCCTGCATTCACAATCAAATGTATGTAGACTGTGTGAAGAGTAAGTGGAAGCAACAGGATTCCTTTTTCAGTAGACATCAATGAGATTAAACTTTACAGCTGTACTCTTATATCTGGGCTTCAGTCTCCTTCAACCAGGGGTGAAATGCTCCCAGTTCGGACCAGATCACCCGATCCGGTAGCGATGGAGGCGGGTGGTTCGGAGAACTGGTAGCAAAAATCCCTGCTCCACCCCCATACCCAGCTGAGCCGCCCAATCATCAGAGGCTTTTTTTTTTTTTTACTTTTAAAAGCTTTTTTTCTACAGCCTCTTTGGCCGAAAAAATGCTTTTAAAAGTAAAAAAAAAAGCCTCTGATGATCGGACGGCTCAGCTGGGATCCTCAAAGGCTTTTAAAAGCCTTTTTTTCTTTTAAAAGCCTCTGACGATTCAAGCTGAGTTGCCTGATCGGAAGAGGCTTTTTTTCTTTTAAAAGCCTCTGACGATTCAAGCTGAGTTGCCTGATCGTCAGAGGCATTTAAAAGAAAAAGAGCCTATGCCAATCAGGCAACTCAGCTTGGATCGTCTAGAGCCTTTTGAAAGCATTTTTTAACAACTTCTTTGCCGAAGAGGTTGTAGAAAAAATGGTTTTAAAAGTAAAAAGTAAAAAAAAAATGGCCATGCCCACCCAGTCACATTACCCCCCACCAAGCCACGCCCACAGAACCGGTAGTAACAAATTTTAGATTTCACCACTGCCTTCAACATGTTGATTCTGGCTCCTGAGTATACTAAGAGCATAGACTTCCAGCTGTCAAGGTTCTGACTGATAAACCCAACCGAAGCAAGCATGTTTGAAACCTTCAGAAGTCTGAATGCAACACTTTATTGAGTGCATCATTTCAGCACTGATGAAGGCAAAACCAGCTCTACCTAATTCCCATGCAAACCCACATAGTTACAATATGGATTTCCCCCTCTCCCTATTAGTGCAGCTCACATTGTCCAATTGAGTGCATTGCTTTGATATTTATTTATTTATTTATTATATTTCTATACCGCCTTTCTCCCGAAGGACTCAAGGTGATGTACAGTCAAGAAAAATATAGACACACAAACATCATAAAATTGCTAATTAAAATTATTACTTAGTTTGGTCAATTATGGTCGATATGAGAAAGCGTCTCTGGGGTTGGCAAATATCTGCCGAGTGTCCTTGGTTCTCACAGTTCTTCTTCTTGAAGTCTGGAGCCTGCATTCCATCTCACCCTCCCCTTCCCCCTAGATCTTTGGCATGATCATGATGGCAGCAGCAAAAGTATGCTTCAAGATAGACACCACCATCCTGAAGTGATGTTGTGGAGAGAACTGTCCAGGATAGCTTATTTTCAGCTGCCTTGGGAAGTCTTTTACAGTCTTGGTGACTGTAAAAGTCCCTTTATCTTCTGGATCATTGGCCCCCACGGAAAGGGCTCGCAACTTGGGTGTCTTCCTGGATTCACGGCTGTCTTTAGAAGAGCACTTGACGGCCGTGACCGGGAGGATTTTTCATCAGGTTCGCCTGATCCGACAGTTGCGTCCCTTTCTAGATCGGGACTCCCTACGCATGGTCACTCATGCCCTCATCACCTCCCGTCTGGACTATTGTAACGCTCTCTACATGGGGCTCCCCTTGAGGAGCACTCAGAGGCTCCAACTGGCGCAGAGTGCGGCCGTGCGGGTGGTAATGGGAGCGACGTGGCGCTCCCATGTAACATCTCTCCTGCGCAAGCTGCATTGGCTCCCGGTGGTCTTCCGAGTGCGCTTCAAGGTCTTGGTTATCCCCTTTAGAGCGCTCCATGGCTTAGGACCTGGTTATTTACGGGACCGCCTGCTACCACCAATAGCCTCCCACCGACCAGTACGCTCCCATAGAGAGGGGAAGAGCCTTCTCTGTGGGGGCACCTACTATCTGGAACGAGCTCCCCCCGGAGATACGGAGGATCCCGGATCTGCGTACCTTCCATCGTGCGCTCAAGATGTTCTTATTTCATCAAGCTGGCCTGACCTAAGTCTTTCCCCTTTTTAAATGGAAATTTTAAATTTGGTTTTAAATTATTGGGGTTTTAAATTTTCAGCCAAATTACTTAATTCGTTTTACTTTATTTTAAATTTTGTATTTATATGTTTTATTCTATGGCTGTTCACCGCCCTGAGTCCTTCAGGAGTAGGGCGGTATACAAATTGAAATAATAAATAAATAAATAAATAAATAAATAAATAAATAAATAAATAAATAAATGGATGTTAGACTGCAGCCAAGGGAGACCTCACCAAATAAGGTCACCTCACAGGTGAAAAGAACACTCCATTTATTCAGTATAGTGACTTGAGACAATCAAATATCTAACCATTGTGCCTGTGGTGCCTTGAGACTTCCAAAGATCTAACATCTGAAGAAGCTAAAATCATGGTTTTATTTGCTGTCACTGCCCTTGTCACATCTATCAATGGAAATCAATATTGGTGTATGTCCAATAATAATATACCAAATACAATACAGATAATCTTTGACTTATAATACTAATTGGGACCAGAATTTACATCACTAAGTAATGCAGTCATAAAGCATAATGACATCTCTTAGCATTGGCAATTCATTTAGTCCAGGGGTCAGCAACCCGTGGCTCTGGAGCCGCATGTGGCTCTTTCATCCCTCTGCTGTGGCTCCCTGTTACTGGTTGGCACCACAATTTGGAGAGGAGCTTCTAGGATTTTTGGTTAGGACAAGTATAGGAAAAAGGACACTGCACTAGGAAGAGAGTCTATGGTGGGGGAACCGGACTTCCGATCAGCTCCAGAATTGAACGGGGGGCTTCCGGTTAGGACCTTTGTGGCTTTTTGAGGGTTTAAGGTTGCTGACCCCTGGTTTAGTCCCAGTTGCTATCATTAACTGAATCCCATGTTTAGTCAAGACAATTTTCAGCCAGGTTAGCGAGAGAGCTGGCAGGAAATTGTAACTCCCAGTCCTGCAGGCCGATAAGTGGTTGCTCTTGAGTGGGGGAGGGAGGGAGGGAGGGACAGAGGGGGTGCATCTGGGAAGTTGGGGAGGGGTGAGGAAGTTCGAGAGGGTGCATGAGAGGTATTGCATACATGAAGGTGAGTGTGAGGCATTACACCAAAGTGTGTGATACACACACACATTTTTTCCTGCAGATCCTGCTATCCTCAGTCACTTCAGCTTCACTTCAATATTGTGACACAATAATCTTCTACTCACCAGCTTTGAAGAACTTGGTCCAGTGGTGGGTTCCTCCAGGTTCGTCCCGGTTCTCCCGAGCTGGTAGCTGTGATGATATGACGTCACCGAACCAGTTCTGCCACCCCCTGCCCCCCACCCACCCCCTGCCCCCCACCCACCCCCACGTTATTCTTACCTTTTATTTGGCCCCACCCCCAATCTATTGCTGCCTCCTGAGTCCCAGCTGATGGCTAGAGGGAAAAAAACTGTTTAAAATCTTGCCGCAGAGCTTCAAAGGGCCGCCCTACAGCTGATCAGTGTTAAAAGAAAACAAATGAGTAGACCAGTGCCTGCAAAAATACATGAGTAGATCAGTGCCTGCAAAAATAAATGAGTAGACCAGTGCCTGCAAAAATACATGAGTAGATCAGTGCCTGCAAAAATACATGAGTAGATCAGTGCCTGCAAAAAATAAATGGGTAGACCAGTGCCTGCAAAAATACATGAGTAGATCAGTGCCTGCAAAAATACATGAGTAGATCAGTGCCTGCAAAAATACATGAATAGATCAGTGCCTGCAAAAATAAATGGGTAGACCAGTGCCTGCAAAAAATAAATCGGTAGATTGGTACAGCTCTGCAAGCAGTTAAAAGCCTGGTAGACCAGTACCTCTGCTAAATCCTAAAGAATTGTCACATGACCATCAAGCCACGCCCACAAAATAAGCTACACCCACAGAACTAGTAGTAAAAAATTTTAGAACTCACCCCTGGCTTGGTCCATTAAGATATGAAATGATTTTGGAAGGTTAATGTGATCCAGAGACTTGGAAATATAATAGACAATTTTTAATAGTTGTGTATTTCTGTATCTGGCATTTCATATTAAAATCTTCCATATTGATACCTTGATAATCTAATAAAATTTCAATTGCCTTTTTCTGGTTTGAACTCATTTTCCAATTTTTAACAGGAAGATCAAAGCTTTAGGAACAAGCGTTCATGATAAAAATTCTCAGATGAGGAAACCAGTCCAGCTGAAATACAAAATAATAATTTTCCTTTACGGCAGAGTTGATTAGATTTGTGGGCAGCCTCCTCCTTTGATGGCTGGCGATTATCCCGCAAAAACAGGAAACAAATCCTCTTATCTGATTTGATGTTCACACTAATTAGACAAAACACAGACTATATCTAGTCGTGTGAGACTTTTAACAAGAACTGCTTCCTCATTCCAGAACAGAAAGAATATTTTCTGCAAAAGATCTGCTTATGATTGTCTGCTACTCTGACATTTCACCCTGTGAATTATCCAACAGCACATCCGACAGGTTCTTTCTGATATACGTCAAATTTTGGACATTATAAGAAAATCCTATTGTGCTTGGAAATTACTTTCCTTCATCTATTGAGCTACAATTAATCTGAGCAGGGCTTAAATCCCATTGTATTTTTTTCTACAACTTGTTCTGCTTTGGCCATTGTCGGTCACTTCAACAGCCAATGATATGACCTAGTAATCTTCTTCTCACCAAATCTAAAGACCTTGGACCCACTGTTTCAAAGAGGTAAGGTATTTGGTGGATCCAAATTTCATTTCATTTTAATTTGATTTGATTTATATACCGCCCTATTCCCGAAGGACTCAGGGCAGTGAACAGGCACAGAATAAAACACATAGAATACAAAAATTAAGAGCAAAAATAAAATCGAATTAAATCAATTTAGCCCAAGACAAATTTAAAACCCCAGGTTAAGAACAAATTAAAATTTACATTAAAATTTACATTAAAAAAGAATGGGAAAGGTTAGGCCAGACCAGCCTGGTGAAATAAAAAGGTCTTAAGAGCGCGGTGGAAGGTGCGTAGATCCGGGATCCTCCGTATCTCTGGGGGGAGCTCGTTCCAGATAGTAGGTGCCCCCACAGAGAAGGCTCTCCCCGTGGGGGCCACCAGCCGACATTGTTTGGCCGACGGCACCCAGAAGAGTCCCTCTCTGTGAGAGCGTACTGGATGGTGGGAGGCCGTTTGTGGCAGCAGGCGGTCCTGTAAATAACCAGGCCCTAAGCCATGGAGCGCTGTAAAGGTGGTAACCAAAACCTTGAAGCGCACCCGGAAGACCACCGGGAGCCAGTGCAGCTCGCGCAGGAGAGGTGTTACATGGGAACGTCACGTCTAAAGACCTTGGACCCACTGTTTCAAAGAGCTAAGATATTTGGTGGATCCTAGACAAATGCAATAATATTCATCTATTTAACTATTTATGCTTCAGATTTTCAACATCAAAATATTTTTATGACATTTATATGCTGATCTTCTTCTTGTGCCATATCCGTCATCGGTGGTTGGCGATCATGTTGGCAATCCTATTTTTGTCAACAGCCGCATGAAAAAGTGCTGCTGAGTTTTGTCCAAACCAGTCCTTTAGATTTTGAAGCCATGATGTTCTTCTGCCTGGACCTCATTTGCCTTCAGTCTTTCCCTGGAGGATTAAGTGAAGGATGCTGTATTTTTTTGGGTGTCGCATCACATGTCCAAAATATTCTAACTTTCGCTGTGATGATTTCTCTTGGCTTTCCCAGGTGGCTTATCACCTCCTCATTTGTGATTTTGTTAACCCAGGTTATACGTAACAGCTGTCTGTAAATCCACATTTCAAATGCTTCTAGTCTCTTCAAGTGGCTTTTCTGTCAGAGACCAACTCTCCACTCCACAGAGCAGGATAGAAAAGATGGAACATCTGACAAGCCTGATCTTCAGTTTTAGGCTTATGTCGTGACTGCAGAAAACCTTTTCCATTTTGAAGAATGCCGTTTGCGCTTTCTCTATCCTTGTCTTTACTTCACTGATCATGTCCCAGCTTTCATGTAAATTAAAACCGAGGTACGTGACCCTGTATGCTGATAGTTATTTAAATCTCAATTGACTGTTTCTGGACTAATTTCCAGTGATGGGATTCAAAATTTTTACTACCGGTTCTGTGGGCATGGCTTGGTGGGTTTGGCATGGCTTGGCGGGCGTGGCCAGGGAAGGATACTGTAAAATCTCCATTCCCTCCCCATTCCAGGGGAAGGATACTGCAAAATCTCCATTCCCTCCCCACTCCAGGGGAAGGAAACTATAAAATCTCCATTCCCACCCCACTCCAGGGGAAAGATACTGTAAAATCTCCATTCCCTCCCCACTCCAGGGGAAGGATACTGCAAAATCTCCATTCCCTCCCCACTCCAGGGGAAGGATACTGTAAAATCTCCATTCCCACCCCACGCCAGTGGAAGGATACTGTAAAATCCCCATTTCCTCCCGATCAGCTGGCACTCGGGAAGCAGAGAATAGATGGGGACGGGGCCAGTCAGAGGTGGTATTTACCGGTTCTCTGAACTACTCAAAATTTCCGCTACCGGTTCTCCTGAACTGGTGAGAACCTGCTGAATACAACCTCTGCTAATTTCCCAACGTTATGCTAGCCATCAAAATAGAACGGTACAAATATCTGCAATCCACAATTTTAATGGTCATGAGGTAAAGATGAGAGATGCTCTAACGTTTCTCTTGTTAGCTTGCCCAATATTATGTTTCAACTACTTTGCACTTCATTTCCTTGATAAAGTCCCCGCCACCCCCGCTTCCTGATTGTGTAAGAAGATTCTGGAAATTTTAAATACACACCTTACATGCAGGACTAGAGAAAATCAAAACTTTACACTTCTCGGTCCCTGCACCTCCTTCTCCCTACCAAAGAGAGAGAGAAAAGGGATACACTCAAGAAATTTCGTAAGTTAAAATTTAAGCGGTTAAATATACTTTGCACAATTTCTGGTTTTTGGATCTCTCTGATAATTGAAGATCAACTGGCTTGAGAATTTATTTTTCTTTCTTTTCAGCTTACTGGGAAACCATGGCAGAGCTACCATTTTTTTTCTTTGAATATCTGTAACTCGGCAAATATACCAGCTTCTTCTGAAGGAGAAAGTGCATTTTTAGTACTTTCTCCCTTATACGTAGACCAAAGGAACTTTCGCACAACTCTACCATAGATACAATTTTGTGGGGAAAAATATCAAACCTTAAAAGAGAATATGAACAGGGTAGAATGACAAAGAGGTTGTAAAAAAATGCTTTCAAAAGGCTCTGATGATCCCAGCTGAGTTGCCTGATCATCAGAGGCTTTTTTCCTTTTAAATGCCTCTGACGATCAGGCAACTCAGCTTGGATCATCAAGCATTGTCTTGGATCATCAGCTTGGATCATCAAACTCACCTTGATGATCAGGCAACTCAGCTTGGATCGTCAGAAGCATAAATGCCTCTGATGATCCTCAGCTTGGATCGTCAGAGGCATTTAAAAGAAAAAAAGCCTCTGATGATCGCACAGCTCAGCTGGGCATGCGGGGCAGGCAAGGATTTTTGCTACCAGTTCTCCGAACCACCTGCCTCCATCGCTACCGGAGCGGGCGATCCGGTTCGAACCGGGAGCATTTCACCCCTTCCTTGACCCCAGTCTGTCAGCAGAAAAATAAAGATAAACATATAACAATTATTTAAAAACTATTGAATCGCCCTTCTTTCTTTTCTTCTAATAGGAACTTCAATGCTAAAAGGAGAGATTTTTGGATCGTTAAAAAGGCATTAGAAGAATTTCAACTTGCAAAGATGAATGCTACAGCAAAGTATTTAAATAATAACATTACTAATTATTTCAACAAGGACCAAACTAAGCGTATCATACCACTCATATTAATCACTTCCTGTATTGGACTCCCATTGAATGGAATTGTCATCTGGTTACTCAGCTTCCGGATTAAGAGAAACCCTTTCACAGTGCAGATTCTGCATTTAGCTATTTCCAACTTCGGGGTTCTCATATTTATGCCTATAGCTTCAATTCCTTATTGTAGAGTTTTTATACAATCAATAACTCACAGGTTTGGTATCATGTATATAAATGGTCTCTTTCTTCTGACAGCCATCAGCATTGACTGGTGTGTGGCTGTCCTTTTCCCAATCTGGCATCGCTGTTCCCGCCCAAAATATCTGTCTCCAGCTGTCTGTGCATTCCTTTGGACCATCTCTTTCCTCCTGAGTGGAATTCAAGGGATTATGGAATATGCATTGGGATATATTGTCATCAAAAGTCTCCATTTGCTTGTGACTGCTCTGCTTTGCCTTCCATGGATCACAATCTCTACTGTGGTCCTATTCATCAATATAAAATTGAGACCTAAACAAATCAAACATGGAAAACTTTTAGTCATGATCTTAATTACTCTTTTCTGTTTCCTTATTCTTTCTCTTCCACTATATGTATGTATTTATTGCTCACTTTCTTAACATGAGTTATGTCTGGCACGTTCTTCAACTTCCTTTATATTTTGGTCTCTGTGCTTGCCTAAACAGCAGCATTAACCCAGTGATCTAATTCCTGGTTGGGGGAAAGAAACGAGCTCGGACCAGGGAGAGCATCAAGGTCATGTTTTTTAAACCTTTTGTAAAGCATATTTTTGCTTGTCAATAATGGGAGATGTATCTTAAAGCGGGTAAGAGATGATGGTTAAAGGGCATATGTTTAAATACAATAGTGGCATAATCAAAGTTAGAATAGGGGTGGAAACTAGAGAGAAACTACACATTTTTATATAATAAGAATAATAGTAGAAGGGGAAATTAGAATTTGAATGACGGTATTACTAAGTATACTTAAATAATATGGTGACTGGCATAAAAATAATATATCGAACTATTGATTAAATGAATAATGAAAGATTATAATTCAATATGAATAGGTGTACGTTTACTAAATGTAACAAATATGATCAAAAATACTTTAATTGTATTAAAATGTATGACATGCAGAATATGGTGATTAACATAAAAATAACATATTGAAATATTGATTTTTTTTTTAATTTGATTTATATGCCGCCCTTCTCCGGAGACTCAGGGCAGCTTACAATGCGCTAAGCAATAGCCTTCATTCTTTTGTATATTTATACAAAGTCAGCTTATTGCCCCCACAACTGGGGTCCTCAATTTACTTACCTTAGAAAGGATGGAAGGCTGAGTCAACCTTGAGCCTTGGCGAGATTCGAACCTGCAGTAATTGCAGGCAGCTGTTCTTAATAACAGGGTGCTTTAGACCACTGTACTACCAAGGCTCTATAATTAAATAATGAAGGATTATAAATTGAACAAGTACATAATGGAAGATTTCAATTTAGCATAAATGTTTGTACTATTATTAGAATTATATAAACTTGTTAAAAATAATAAATATGATTAATAATATTCTAATTGTATTAAAAGGTATGATACTTAGAACAGGGTGATTGGTATAGAAATGACACCTTGAAATATTGAATGATTTAATAATGAAACACTATAATTTAATAAAAATATGTGTATTATTACAAGGATTATATAAGCTTGTTAAATGAAACAAATATGATTAATACTATTTTATTTGTATTAAAATGTATGACACTCAGGTGCCACACTGTTCACACATTGGTGCGTTTGTAAAAAAAATAAAAAACTTTATTTAAAAAAAATGGGAGATGTATCTTAACAGTAGAATAATGTTTTTCTTCCAACAGAAATAAAGTTTTGTTAAACTTAAGAAAACATTCTAAAATTTCTTGTTGAGGATTGGTGAAAAATATGGGAAGCAAGAATTTAGAATGAAAATCAAAGCTTTAGGAGCAGACGTTCGTAATAAAAATTCTCAGATGGGGAGACCAGTCCAGTTGAAATTAAAAAAAAAAAAATCAATCCTTTTCCACAGAGTTGACTGGGTTTTGCTCTCAGCTGATCGTTGGAGCTACCGGTTCACCCGAACTGATCCGAACTGGCTGAATCCCACACCTGAGAAGAGGGATATGTTCAGTTAATTTTGTAAATTGAAACTTAAAGGGTTAAATATACTTTGCACTATTTCTGGTTTGGGATTGGATCTCTTTGATCATCATCCTGCCTTTCTATGGCTGGTGATCATCCTGCAAAAACAGGAACCAAATCTTCTTATCATTTGATTTTCACACTGATTAGGCAAGTCACAGAATATATCTAGTTGAGTGAGACTTTTAGCAAGATCCTCTTCCTTGTCCAAGAACAGAAGCAATATTTTCTCCAAAAGATCTCTTTATAGTTGGTCACCTGCTATTGCAATATTTAATCCTGAGAATTATCCAGCCACACATCTGATAGGTTCTCTCTGAGGTATGTGAAATTTTGGACATTATAAGAAAATGCTATTATGTTTGGAAACTACTGTTCTTCATATATCAAACTACAATTAGTCTGAAAAGACTTTAAACCCATCACATTTTCTCTACCACTTGTTGTGCTTTGGCTATTGTTGATCATTATAGACATGAATTACATGACATAGTAATTTTTCTCTCCCCAAATTTGAAGACCTTGAACCAATTGTTTCAGAAAGGTAAGATATTTGGTAGATCTTAGACAAATGCAATAATATTCATCGACTTAACTACTAATTTCTGCTCCTGATTTTTCGCATCGAAGTATTTTTGTGACATTTATATTCCGATTGTTATGTAAACCTCAATCGTATTTTTCTTCTGGACTAATTTTATGATGTAATGATATCCGAGGAAATAAAACATACAAATTCCTCCCAAACAATTACAGTATCTGAAACCTGCAGTTTTAATGGTTATGATGTAAAGATGAGAGATGCTCAAAATTTTCTCCTTTTCGATCATCCCTCATTATTTTTCAGCTACACTGCCACTTTACTTCCTTGATAAAGTTCTCACTTTCTAATTATATATGAAGGGTCTCACTCTTTCCAGGGAATTTTGAACATACAAAGCTTACATCCAGGGCAGTGGTGGGTTTCACTTACCTTTGCTACCGGTTCACTCTCGCGCGCGTCACTTCTGTGCATGCGCAGAGCGTATTTGATGATGTCTGGGTGGGTGGGCGGAGTCTCCCACTGCCATTGCTATGGGTTCGGGGCGAACCGGGGCAAACCGGTAGCAACCCACCACTGATCCAGGATTGTGGAGTCTGGCCTGGGAATCTCAAAACTTTACATTTCTTGGTCCCTGCATTTCTCTATCCCTGCACAAGAAGAGAGAAGAGGTAGTGGTAGATGTTGTGGCCCCGCCCTCTGAGCCTGTCCCATCGGAGGAAGAAAGCTCCGAGCATGAGGAAGAGGAGTCAGCCAGGCCTCCCTCTCCAGGCCCCTCCCCTCTGGCACTGTCTCAGGTGCCGGCCGAGGGAGAGGAGATTAGCAGGGAGACAGGTGGCTCGGATGAGAGCGAAGGAGAAACATCATTCCTGGACGCACGCCTCCGAAGGCGTGATAAACGATTGCAGCAGCTCAGGAGGCATGCTAGGGATTAGAACTGAGTCACTGGACCACACCCCAGAGACTATATAATAGAGGGTGGTGGCCAGTGATCCTTGTGATGAACAAAAGTAAACCTTGGATAGTCACTAAAGCCTCATCCAGAACTGCTGAGAGGAATATTATTCTGATTGGACTTTTTGTACGCTAAGTATCTTATCTTTCTGTTTTGTGGAAATAAACGCACTTGGCAGACGGTGTGTAAATCGCTGCCAAGTTGGAGATAAAGACCTGGGTGTGTGCCAAAGTGTTTCCTTAACCCTCGGCTGGCTGTGTTTGTGTGTGTGTGTGGACGGGGACAGATCAGTAGGATTCAACTGGTGTAACAACTGGCTTGCTGAGCATGCGCTCTGCGTGCATGCAATGTGTTTGTAAGCATTCAACGTGTTTGTAAGCAGTAGAAAGTAAGCAGAAAACTTACTTTCTACTGCAGTCCCAGTGAGTAAAATAGCTAGAGCGTGGCAATCTGCTTTGCCGTGCCTGTCAGCTGGGCTTCAAACAAAGGAAATATCGGTCGGTATAGCACAGGGGCGAGTGGGCAGTCCCAGATGATCGACGGAGCAAACCGGCTTACTCTCAGCTGATCGTTGGAGCTACCGGTTCGCCCGAACTGATCCGAACTGGCTGAATCCCACCCCTGAGAAGAGGGATATATTAATTTTGTAAATTTAAACTTAAGGGGTTAAATATACTTTGCACTATTTCTAGTTTGGGATTGGATCTCTTTGATCATCTAAACCTCAACTGGTTTGAGAACTTATTTCTCTTCCTTTTCAGTTTACAGTGAGATCACAGCAGAGCGACTGGTTTTCTTGGAATATCTGCGACTCGGGAAGTATGCAAGCTGTCCTTTTTTTCTGCTGAGTGCATTTTTAGGACTTTCAACCATATCCTCACACTCAAGGTACCATGGCATAATCCTATTATAGTTACAATTTTTATTATAGTTACAATGATCAAACTTTAGCAGGGGATATAAGATGTGATAGCATGCATAATAGTAGGATGGCAAGATAGCAGTTTGATACACATTTTTACAAACTAATATCCAGAACAGGGCTGCTTCTTGTAGCAGCTGCTTGTACTGTATATATTTCCATACCATCTGGTAGTACCTACAGCAGAGGTGTCAAACTCAAGGCACGGGGGCTAGATCTGGCCTGTGGGGTGCTTAGATCCGTCCCGTGGTGCTGCCCTGGAAAAAGCGAAGGACTGGCCTGCGGTGTCTCTACCAGCAAAAATGGAGCTCAGAAGGGCTGTGCGTGGCCCACCCATTTTCAGCTGCCACAGCCTCCTGCAACCCTTTGCCAATGAAAACGGAGCTCAGGAGGGCCACAAACCAGCCTCCTGCAACCCTCTGCCAGCGAAAACAGAGCTCTGTTTTCGCTGGCAGAGCACTTGAGTCACCACAGGTGACCCTGACATGAGTGACATCAAGCTGGCCACACCCACCCTGGCCACGCCCCCCAGCCCATCCAAGGTCAAACACAAGCCTGATGTAGCCCTCAATGAAATTGAGTTTGATACCCCTGACCTGCAGTATACAGCAAAAGTAAAAAAAAAATAACCAAAAATATAAATGTATGATCGTACAAATAGCATGCCTCATTTTCTCATATTGCTTGCTTTTATTTATTGCATTTGTCTAATTAATTACACTTGGAGATTTGGAGGATCTAATAATGATGTCTGGAGGGGCTTAATTTTGGGGTATTGGGGGAGTGGCACTTCTTTGCATCAGCTGGAGGACATTATGAGAATAGTGGCACTGTAAGAGATCACAATTGATTGTTCTGAGAAATCAAACCTGGCATTGAAAATGGATTGTGGTGTAATTTAGACACTGGAAAAACTGCCTATCTACATTTATTATTTTTATTTTTATTAGTCATATTTCTATGCCGCCCACTCTCCGAGGACTCTGGGCGGCTTACACCAAAGACAGTATACTAAATAGCATATTGCCCCCAACAATCTGGTTCCTCATTTTACCCACCTCGGAAGGATGGAAAGATGAGTCAACCTTGAGCCAGTGAGATTTGATCCGCTGATCTGCTGAACTAGCAGTCAGCTGAAGTAGCTGCAGTACAGCACTCTAACCACTGCGCCACCTCGGCTCTCATGTTTAATCATGAGAAGATGCAATTGAAATAGGACAGTTATAAATGGAACCGCTATTCCCGCTATTGAACTCTATCTGTACCAGAATGAATTGGGACAAACCTTTTGCAGATGATGTGAAGAATCTCTTTTTATGACCTATAAAGAAAGGGACCTTGACAGATTAAGGCAGGAAGAGCTTCAGTTAGAAACAAATGTCCATCAATCTAAGTGGATGCATTTGCTCTGCTGTCCCAAAAGTGTTTTGTTTTTTTTCAAAAGGCGACTGGACTTTATTTCATCTTGAAGACATTTGTCCATTCTCTTGGATGAGAATGAGATGTCTTAAAAAAAAAAAGAAGAAGAAGAAGAAGAAGAAGAAGAAGAAGAAGAAGAAGAAGAA